>CM050163.1:5530590-5583090 GCA_027410445.1 Discoglossus pictus
AAATCTTTTAGGTAGAGGGAAGAAAAAATCTAAAAATAAAATATGGTTGCATAAGTATGCACACCCTTAAACTAATACTTTGTTGAAGCACCTTGTGATTTTATTACAGCACTCAGTCTCTTTGGGTATGAGTCTATCAGCATGGCACATTTTGACTTGGCAAGATTTGCCCACTCTTCTTTGCAAAAACACTCCAAATCTGTCAGATTGCGAGGGCATCTCCTGTGCACAGCCCTCTTCAGATCACCCCACAGATTTTCAATCCGATTCAGGCCTGGGCTCTGGCTGGGCCATTCCAAAACTTTAATCTTCATCTGGTGAAGCCATTCCTTTGTTGATTTGGATGTATGCTTTGGGTCGTTGTCATGCTGAAAGATGAAGTTCCTCTTCATGTTCAGCTTTCTAGCAGAAGCCTGAAGGTTTTGTGCCAATATTGACTGGTATTTGGACCTGTTCATAATTCCCTCTATCTTAACTAAGGTCCCAGTTCCAGCTGAAGAAAAACAGCCCCAAAGCAGGATGCTGCCACCACCATGCGTCACTGTGGGTATCGTGTTCTTTTGGTGATGTACAGTGTTGTTTTTGCGCCAAACATATATTTTGGAATTGTGGCCAAAAAGTTCAACCTTGGTTTCAACAGACAATAACACCTTTTCCCACATGCTTTTGGGAGACTTCAGATGTGTTTTTGCAAAATGTAGCCTGGCTTGGATGTTTTCCTTAGTAAGAAAAGGCTTTCGTCTTGCCACTCTACCCCATAGCCCAGACATATGAAGAATACGGGAGCTTGTTGTCACATGTACCACACAGCCAATACTTGCCAGATATTCCTGCAGCTCCTTCAATGTTGCTGTAGGCCTCTTGGTAGCCTCCCAGACCAGTTGTCTCCTCGTCTTTTCACCAGTTTTGGAGGGAGCTCCAGTTCTTGGTAATGTCACTGTTGTGCCATATTTTCTCCACTTGATGATGACTGTCTTCACTGTGTTCCATGGTATATCTAATGCCTTGGAAATTATTTTGTACCCTTCTCCTGACTGATACCTTTTAACAATGAGATCCCTCTGATGCTTTGGAAGCTCTCTGTGGACCATGGCTTTTGCTGTGGGATGCGACTAAGAACATTTCAGGAAAGACCAACTAGAGCAGCTGAACTTTATTTGGGGTTAATCAGAGGCACTTTAAATGATGGCAAGTGTATGCTGACTCCTATTTAACATGATTTTGAATGTGATTGCTTAATTCTGAACACAGCTACATCCCCAGTTATAAGAGGGTGTGCAGACTTATGCAACCACATTATTTTTCTTTCTTTTTTTTTTCTTCCCTCCACCTAAAAGATTTCAGTTTGTTTTTCAATTGAGTTGTACAGTTTATAGTTACATTAAAGGTGGAAAAAGTTCTGAAATGATTTATCTTTGTCTCATTTTTTTACAGCATAGAAACCTGACATTTTAACAGGGGTGTGTAGACTTTTTATATCCACTGTATATAAATACACATATATAGTCACCAATACCGTCTCCCCACGCTATAGAAATATAAATACACATATACACCCTGCCTCCATGCTATAGACATATAAATACAGTCACACGCACCCTCTCTCCACCCTATAGATATATAAATACACATATATAGAGAGTCTCACACACCATGCCTCCACACTATAGATATATAAATACACATATATAGAGAGTCTCACACCATGCCTTCACACTATAGATATATAAATACCCATATATAGAGTCACACACACGCACCCTCCATGCTATAGATATATAAATACACATTTATAGAGTCACACACCCTCCCTCCACACTATAGATATATAAATACACATATATAGATCCACACACACCCTCCCTCCACGCTATTGACATATAAATACATAGAGTCACACACCCTGCCTCCATGCTATAGACATATACAGTCACACACACCCTCCCTCCACCCCTATAGATATATAAATACACATATATAGTCACATACACTCTCTCTCCACACTATATATGTGTATTTATATACCTATAGAGTCACACACACCCTCCCCACCATATATATATATATATATATATATATATATATATATATATATATATATATATATATATATATATATATATATATATATATATATATATATACACACATACATATATAGGGTCTCACACACCCTCCCTTCACACTAGAGATATATATAAATACACACATTTATAGAGTCACACCCACCCTCCACACTATACATATATAGAGTCTCACACTCCCTCCCTCCACACTATACATATATAGAGTCTCACACTCCCTCCCTCCACACTATAGATATATAAATACTCATGTAGTGTCACACACACCCTCCAAACTATAGATATATAAATACACACATTTATAGAGTCACACACACCCTCCCTCCACCCTACAGATATATAAATACACATATAGTGTCAAAAACACCCACCCTCCACACTATAGATATATAAATACACATATATAGAGTCACACACACCCTCCCTCCACACTATAGATATATAAATACACATATATAGAGTCACACACATCCTCCCTCCATGCTATAGATATATAAATACACATATAGTCACACACACCCTCCCTCCACGCTATAGATTTATAAATACACATATATAGAGTCACACACATCCTCCCTCCACGCTATAGATCTATAAATACACATATAGTCACACACCCTCTCTCCACACTATAGATATATAAACATATAGTCACACACATCCTCCCTCCATGCTATATATATATATATATATATATATATATATATATATATATATATATATATATATATATATATACACTGTATATATAAATACACATTTATAGTCACACACACACCCTCCCTCCACACTACAGATATATAAATACACATATATAGATTCACACACACCCTCCCTCCACGCTATTGACATATAAATACAGTCACACACACCCTCCCTCCACCCTATAGATATATAAATACACATATATAGAGTCACACACACCCTCTACCCACACTATAGAGTCACACACACCCTCCATCCACACTATAGATATATAAATACACATATAGTGTCACACACACCCTCTACCCACACTATAGAGTCACACACACCCTCCATCCACACTATAGATATATAAATACACATATAGTGTCACAGACACCCACACTATATATAGTCACACACACACCCTCTCCCCAAACTATATAGTCACACACACCCACCCTCCACACTATATATAGAGTCTCACACACCCTCCCTCCACACTATACATATATAAATACAAATATATAGGGTCTCACACACCCTCCCTTCAGACTATAGATACATAAATACACATATATAGTCACACACACCCTACCTCCACACTATAGATATATAAATACACATATATAGACTAACACACACCCTCCCTCCACACTATAGATATATAAACATATATAGAGTCTCACACACACTCCCTCAACACTATAGATACATAAATACACATATATAGTCACACACACCCTCCCTCCACACTATAGATATATAAATACACATATATAGAGTCTCACACACCCTCCCTCCACACTATAGATATATAAATAAACATATATAGAGTCTCACACACCCTCCCTCCACACTATAGATATATAAATACACATATATAGTCACACACACCCTCCCTTCAGACTATAGATATATAAATACACATATATAGTCACACACACCCACCCTCCACACTATATATAGAGTCTCACACACCCTCCCTCCACACTATACATATATAAATACAAATATATAGGGTCTCACACACCCTCCCTTCAGACTATAGATACATAAATACACATATATAGTCACACACACCCTACCTCCACACTATAGATATATAAATACACATATATAGACTAACACACACCCTCCCTCCACACTATAGATATATAAATACACATATATAGAGTCTCACACACCCTCCCTCCACACTATAGATATATAAATAAACATATATAGAGTCTCACACACCCTCCCTCCACACTATAGATATATAAATACACATATATAGTCACACACACCCTCCCTTCAGACTATAGATATATAAATACACATATATAGTCACACACACCCTCCCTTCACACTATAGATATATAAATACACATATATAGTCACACACACACACACACCCTCCACACTATAGATATAGTGTCAAAAACACCCACCCTCCACACTATATATAGTCTCACACACCCTCCCCCCACACTATAGATTTATAAATACACATATATAGGGTCACACACACTATAGATATATAAATACACATATATAGATTCACACACACCCTCCCTCCACACTATAGATATATAAATACACATATATAGAGTAACACACACCCTCCCTCCACTCTATAGATATATAAATACACATATATAGTCACACACCAACCCTCCACACTATATATAGTCTCACACACCCTCCCTACACACTATACATATATAAATACATATATAGAGTCTCACACACCCTACATCGGCACTATAGATATATAAATACACATATATAGAGCCACACACACCGTCAGACTAACACACACCCTCCCTCCATGGGATAGATATATAAATACACATATAAAGACTAACACACACCCTCCCTCCACACTATAGATATATAAATACACAGTCTCACACACACCCTTCCTCCACACTATAGATATATAAATACACATTTATAGGGTCACAAAAGCCTTCCCTCCACACTATAGATACATAAATACACAGTCTCACACACCCTCCCTCTACACTAAATATATAAATACACATATATAGAGTCTCTCACACCCTCCCCCTACATTATATATAAAAATACACATATATAGAGTAACACACAACCTCCCTCCACACTATAGATATATAAATACACATATACTCACACACACCCTCCCTCCACACTAGATATATAAATACACATATATAGAGTCTCACACACCCTCCCTCCACACTATAGATATATAAATACACAGTCTCACACACCATTCCTCCACACTATAGATATATAAATACACAGATCTATTCACACACACACCCTTCCTCCACACTATAGATATATAAATACACATAGAGTCACAAACGCCCCCCCTCCACACTAGATATATAAATACACATTTATATAGTCACGCAAGCCCTTCCTCCACACTATAGATATATAAATACACATATAAAGGGTCTCACACACCCTCCCTTCACACTATAGATATATAAATACACATATATAGAGTCTCACACACCCTCCCTCCACACTATAGATATATAAATACACATATATAGTCACACACCCTCCCTCCACACTATAGATATATAAATACACATACATAGTCACACACACCCTTCCTCCACACTATAGATATATAAATACACATACATAGTCACACACACCCTTCCTCCACACTATAGTCACACACACCCTTCCTCCACACTATAGATATATAAATACACATATATAGGGTCTCACACACCCTCCCTCCACACTATAGATATATAAATACACATATATATAGGGTCTCACACACCCTCCCTCCACACTATAGACATATAAATACACATACATAGTCACACACACCCTCCCTCCACACTATAGATATATAAATAAACATATATAGAGTCTCACACACCCTCCCTCCACACTATAGATATATAAATACACATATATAGTCACACACACCCTCCCTTCAAACTATAGATATATAAATACACATATATAGTCACACACACTCTCCCTTCACACGATATATAAATACACATATATAGTCACACACACACACACACACACACCCTCCACACTATAGATATATAAATACACATATATAGGGTCTCACACACCCTCCCTCCACACTATAGATATATAAATACACATATATAGAGTCACACACACCCTCCCTCCACACTATAGATATATAAATACACATATATAGTCACACACACCCTTCCTCCACACTATAGATATATAAATACACATATATAGAGTCTCACACAACCTCCCTCCACACTATAGATATATAAATACACATATATAGTCACACACACCCTCCCTTCACACTATAGATATATAAATACACATATATAGTCTCACACCCTCCCTCCACACTATAGATAAATAAATACACATATATAGTCTCACACACCCTCCCTCCACACTATAGATATATAAAAACACATATATAGTCACACACACCCTCCCTCCACACTATAGATATATAAATACACATATATAGTCACACACACACCCTCCCTCCACACTATAGATATATAAATACACATATATAGAGTCACACACACACCCTCCACACTAT
Source organism: Discoglossus pictus (assembly GCA_027410445.1). Classification (NCBI taxonomy): domain Eukaryota; kingdom Metazoa; phylum Chordata; class Amphibia; order Anura; family Alytidae; genus Discoglossus; species Discoglossus pictus. The sequence goes on from CM050163.1 coordinate 5,536,915, forward strand.
AGATATATAAATACACATATATAGAGTCACACACACACCCTCCCTCCACACTATAGATATATAAATACACATATATAGAGTCACACACACACCCTCCCTCCACACTATAGATATATAAATACACATATATAGAGTCACACACACCCTCCCTCCACACTATAGATATATAAATACACATATATAGAGTCTCACACACCCTCCCTCCACACTATAGATATATAAATACACATATATAGTCACACACACACCGTCCACGCTATAGATATATAAATACACATATATAGAGTCACACACATTATCTGGACGTGTTTATATCAGAATAAACTCACATAATAATCTCTTCCTGTAACTTCCCAGATCACGCTCTGCTGTCGCGAGGCGACGTGACGTCACATCACAATCATAAATGCGCGCCTACGCACTCTATCCCGCCCGGTGGAAGGACGTGTCCGCCATCTTTGTTTTACCTCAGAGAATTTTTTTCTCTGCTTGTTACATTTATGTGTGATAAGCGAATCTGATAGTCATCCAATCACAACCTTTACTTTAGGTAAATGGTCCGGTATTTACATGTAAAGTCCCGCCCTCTCTTCCCAATGGATTATGGGAGTTGTAGTCATATTAAATCATTAATCAGTTACACCGCGGGTCTTCACATTTATTCCGTAAATGTCTCCAGGTACTAGTGATCGCGATCACGGGCTAACACCGCCCAACAGTGCTGATTGGTTGGTGACTAACATGTGACTTCCTGCTGCATAGGATTGTGGGACAAATGGAAGTCCTTATATTCACCAACAGATATCCATGTGATTCTATACAGAGCAGCAAAGATAGTGATCAGAGAGTTACTAATGTATCTGTATAGTGATCAGAGACTTACTAATGTATCTATATAGTGATCAGAGACTTACTAATGTATCTATATAGTGATCAGTGACTTACTAATGTATCTATATAGTGATCAGAGACTTACTAATGTATATGTATAGTGATCAGAGACTTACTAATGTATCTGTATAGTGATCAGTGACTTACTAATGTATCTGTATAGTGATCAGTGACTTACTAATGTATCTGTATAGTGATCAGAGACTTACTAATGTATATGTATAGTGATCAGAGACTTACTAATGTATCTGTATAGTGATCAGTGACTTACTAATGTATCTGTATAGTGATCAGTGACTTACTAATGTATCTATATAGTGATCAGAGACTTACTAATGTATCTGTATAGTGATCAGAGACTTACTAATGTATCTGTATAGTGATCAGTGACTTACTAATGTATATGTATAGTGATCAGAGACTTACTAATGTATCTGTATAGTGATCAGAGACTTACTAATGTATCTGTATAGTGATCAGAGAGTTACTAATGTATCAGTATAGTGATCAGTGACTTACTAATGTATCTGTATAGTGATCAGAGACTTACTAATGTATCTGTATAGTGATCAGAGACTTACTAATGTATCTATATAGTGATCAGAGACTTACTAATGTATCAGTATAGTGATCAGTGACTTACTAATGTATCTGTTTAGTGATCAGTGACTTACTAATGTATCTATATAGTGATCAGAGACTTACTAATGTATCTATATAGTGATCAGAGACTTACTAATGTATCTATATAGTGATCAGAGACTTACTAATGTATCTGTATAGTGATCAGAGACTTACTAATGTATCTATATAGTGATCAGAGACTTACTAATGTATCTATATAGTGATCAGTGACTTACTAATGTATCTGTATAGTGATCAGAGACTTACTAATGTATCTGTATAGTGATCAGAGACTTACTAATGTATCTATATAGTGATCAGAGACTCACTAATGTATCTGTATAGTGATCAGAGACTTACTAATGTATCTGTATAGTGATCAGCGACTTACTAATGTATCAATATAGTGATCAGAGACTTACTAATGTATCTATACAGTGATCAGTGACTTACTAATGCATCTGTATAGTGATCAGAGACTTACTAATGTATCTATATAGTGATCAGAGACTTACTAATGTATCTATATAGTGATCAGTGACTTACTAATGTATCTGTATAGTGATCAGTGACTTACTAATGTATCTATATAGTGATCAGAGACTTACTAATGTATCTATATAGTGATCAGTGACTTACTAATGTATCTGTATAGTGATCAGTGACTTACTAATGTATCTATATAGTGATCAGAGACTTACTAATTTATCTGTATAGTGATCAGTGACTTACTAATGTATCTGCATTGTGATCAGTGACTTACTAATGTATCTGTATAGTGATCAGAGACTTACTAATGTATCTGTATAGTGATCAGAGACTTACTAATGTATCTATAGTGATCAGAGACTTACTAATGTATCTGTGTAGTGATCAGTGACTTACTAATGTATCTGTCTAGTGATCAGTGACTTACTAATGTATCTATATAGTGATCAGAGACTTACTAATGTATCTGTATAGTGATCAGTGACTTACTAATGTATCTATATAGTGATCAGAGACTTACTAATGTATCTGTGTAGTGATCAGTGACTTACTAATGTATCTATATAGTGATCAGTGACTTACTAATGTATCTATATAGTGATCAGAGACTTACTAATGTATCTGTCTAGTGATCAGTGACTTACTAATGTATCTATATAGTGATCAGTGACTTACTAATGTATCTATATAGTGATCAGAGACTTACTAATGTATCTGTCTAGTGATGAGAGACTTACTAATGTATCTATATAGTGATCAGTGACTTACTAATGTATCTGTGTAGTGATCAGTGACTTACTAATGTATCTATATAGTGATCAGTGACTTACTAATGTATCTATATAGTGATCAGAGACTTACTAATGTATCTGTCTAGTGATGAGAGACTTACTAATGTATCTATATAGTGATCAGTGACTTACTAATGTATCTATGTAGTGATCAGTGACTTACTAATGTATCTATATAGTGATCAGTGACTTACTAATGTATCTGTCTAGTGATCAGTGACTTACTAATGTATCTATATAGTGATCAGTGACTTACTAATGTATCTATATAGTGATCAGAGACTTATTAATGTATCTGTCTAGTGATGAGAGACTTACTAATGTATCTATATAGTGATCAGTGACTTACTAATGTATCTGTGTAGTGATCAGTGACTTACTAATGTATCTATATAGTGATCAGAGACTTACTAATGTATCTATATAGTGATCAGAGACTTACTAATGTATCTATATAGTGATCAGTGACTTACTAATGTATCTATATAGTGATCAGTGACTTACTAATGTATCTGTATAGTGATCAGTGACTTACTAATGTATCTATATAGTGATCAGTGACTTACTAATGTATCTATATAGTGATCAGAGACTTACTAATGTATCTATATAGTGATCAGAGACTTACTAATGTATCTATATAGTGATCAGTGACTTACTAATGTATCTATATAGTGATCAGAGACTTACTAATGTATCTATATAGTGATCAGTGACTTACTAATGTATCTGTATAGTGATCAGTGACTTACTAATGTATCTATATAGTGATCAGAGACTTACTAATTTATCTGTATAGTGATCAGTGACTTACTAATGTATCTGTATAGTGATCAGTGACTTACTAATGTATCTGTATAGTGATCAGAGACTTACTAATGTATCTGTATAGTGATCAGAGACTTACTAATGTATCTGTATAGTGATCAGAGACTTACTAATGTATCTATATAGTGATCAGTGACTTACTAATGTATCTGTATAGTGATCAGAGACTTACTAATGTATCTATAGTGATCAGAGATTTACTAATGTATCTATAGTGATCAGTGACTTACTAATGTATCTGTATAGTGATCAGAGACTTACTAATGTATCTATAGTGATCAGAGACTTACTAATGTATCTGTGTAGTGATCAGTGACTTACTAATGTATCTATATAGTGATCAGTGACTTACTAATGTATCTGTGTAGTGATCAGTGACTTACTAATGTATCTGTCTAGTGATCAGTGACTTACTAATGTATCTATATAGTGATCAGAGACTTACTAATGTATCTATATAGTGATCAGAGACTTACTAATGTATCTATATAGTGATCAGTGACTTACTAATGTATCTGTATAGTGATCAGTGACTTACTAATGTATCTGTATAGTGATCAGAGACTTACTAATGTATCTGTATAGTGATCAGTGACTTTCTAATGTATCTATAGTAATCAGTGACTTACTAATGTATCTATATAGTGATCAGTGACTTACTAATGTATATGTATAGTTATCAGTGACTTACTAATGTATCTATATAGTGATCAGAGACTTACTAATGTATCTGTATAGTGATCAGAGACTTACTAATGTATGTAAAGTGATCAGTGACTTACTAATGTATCTATATAGTGATCAGTGACTTACTAATGTATCTAAAGTGATCAGATACTTACTAATGTATCTATATAGTGATCAGTGACTTACTAATGTATCTGTATAGTGATCAGTGACTTACTAATGTATCTGTATAGTGATCAGAGACTTACTAATGTATCTGTGTAGTGATCAGTGACTTACTAATGTATCTATATAGTGATCAGTGACTTACTAATGTATCTATATAGTGATCAGAGACTTACTAATGTATCTGTCTAGTGATCAGTGACTTACTAATGTATCTATATAGTGATCAGTGACTTACTAATGTATCTATATAGTGATCAGAGACTTACTAATGTATCTGTCTAGTGATGAGAGACTTACTAATGTATCTATATAGTGATCAGTGACTTACTAATGTATCTATATAGTGATCAGTGACTTACTAATGTATCTATATAGTGATCAGAGACTTACTAATTTATCTGTATAGTGATCAGTGACTTACTAATGTATCTGCATAGTGATCAGTGACTTACTAATGTATCTGTATAGTGATCAGAGACTTACTAATGTATCTGTATAGTGATCAGAGACTTACTAATGTATCTGTATAGTGATCAGAGACTTACTAATGTATCTATATAGTGATCAGTGACTTACTAATGTATCTGTATAGTGATCAGAGACTTACTAATGTATCTATAGTGATCAGTGACTTACTAATGTATCTATAGTGATCAGTGACTTACTAATGTATCTGTATAGTGATCAGAGACTTACTAATGTATCTATATAGTGATCAGAGACTTACTAATGTATCTATATAGTGATCAGTGACTTACTAATGTATCTATATAGTGATCAGTGACTTACTAATGTATCTGTACAGTGATCAGTGACTTACTAATGAATCTGTATAGTGATCAGAGACTTACTAATGTATCTGTATAGTGATCAGAGACTTACTAATGTATCTATAGTGATCAGTGACTTACTAATGTATCTGTATAGTGATTAGTGACTTACTAATGTATCTATATAGTGATCAGAGACTTACTAATGTATCTATATAGTTATCAGTGACTTACTAATGTATCTGTATAGTGATCAGAGACTTACTAATGTATCTGTATAGTAATCAGTGACTTACTAATGTATCTATATAGTGATCAGAGACTTAATAATATATCTATATAGTGATCAGAGACTTACTAATGTATCTATATAGTGATCAGTGACTTACTAATGTATATGTATAGTGATCAGAGACTTACTAATGTATATGTATAGTGATCAGTGACTTACTAATGTATATGTATAGTGATCAGTGACTTACTAATGTATCTAGTGATCAGAGACTTACTAATGTATCTATATAGTTATCAGAGACTTACTAATGTATCTATATAGTGATCAGAGACTTACTAATGTATCTTTATAGTGATCAGAGACTTACTAATGTATCTGTATAGTGATCATTGACTTACTAATGTATCTATATAGTGATCAGTGGCTTACTAATGTATCTGTATAGTGATCAGAGACTTACTAATGTATCTGTATAGTGATCAGAGACTTACTAATGTATCTGTATAGTGATCAGAGACTTACTAATGTATCTGTATAGTGATCAGAGACTTACTAATATATATATGTATAGTGATCAGAGACTTACTAATGTATCTGTATAGTGATCAGTGACTTACTAATGTATCTATATAGTGATCAGTGACTTACTAATGTATATGTATAGTGATCAGAGACTTACTAATGTATCTGTATAGTGATCAGAGACTTACTAATGTATCTGTATAGTGATCAGAGACTTACTAATGTATCTGTATAGTGATCAGTGACTTACTAATGTATCTGTATAGTGATCAGTGACTTACTAATGTATCTGTATAGTTATCAGGGACTTACTAATGTATCTGTATAGTGATCAGTGACTTACTAATGTATCTGTATAGTGATCAGTGACTTACTAATGTATCTGTATAGTGATCAGTGACTTATGTGTTCTTATGTGGTCACTGTATTCATCTCAAGTTAGGGACCGATGCTGACACACGTGCAAAGGAAAGGAATCCACACGTCTCAGAAATCCCTGGCAAATGGAGTGATGGGTAAAATAAAGAGATAAATAATTATCTCATTTACAGTTTGATGTGTGTGTGTTTCAATTTATATTTATTCTGAATATTTCTCACAATACTTTGTGTGAGAAAAATATCCAACATGTCCCATCAGGTAAAAGAGAATAGACATGATACAAATCCCCCAAAGTGCAATACACCCTACACAGTGCCCCACAGGGGGTCTTTAGAGGACTATTGTGATCATACATTTAAAAGAGACTCTTTTGAATAACTGTACATGAAAAAAGGGAAAATGTATTTAATATAATAATATCAATACAGCCTCTAGTTTATTACACGCTAAGCAATGATACTGCTAGTAATATAACATTTTCCAGTGATCTTCTTGCTGAAGTGGAGGAGACTCTGAATGCACAGAGGAAGTTTCTATCCGCGTAATGGGTTGCATTAGCTTCCATGACATTGGGTTTATTAGGTTTAATGCAAATATAATTAGTTTACAAGAAAATGAAGCCTGCAGTAAAAATAATTGGATATAAAAGAAAATAATAAAGGCTGTTTTTTTCATTTACTAAAATGTATTATATTTAGTTCTTCTTCAGACCCTGTAGATAAAGCTGACCACAGTCGTCCTCTAACAGTTATGAACCAAATGGCGTCACTAAGACAAGCGCCGGGCGGTACACCATCTGATTATTTTAGGTTATTATTACTCACAATATTATTGTTTGGATCTGTCAAATATTGTTCATAGGGAAAACATAATTTATTTATTGTTAATCTTTATAAAGTTTTACTTTTTATAAATCAACTAGCAACTTGCCCGTCAAAAATGACGGTCAATAAAATGTTAAAGCTGAGAATGCTGTTTGCCAAACAATGTGAGTCTCTGACACTCTTAACCTTAACCAACAGTTATAATGTCTTTTTTTTTATTTTGTTAACAGTCAACTTGTCTTTCAACAACTGGTAAACGATTATTTTTTAACCATACTAACCTGTTTAATCGTCATGTATGCAGGAATAATGTAACAATGGATGAATATATATTGTAAACCATTACATAAATGCTTTGCAACACGCAACTTAGATTTGAAACATTAGTGAATTAACAATTATACCATTTTCAAATCTGAGGTATGGATGAGTAACATAACAATAGGTCAACTTTATATGAATAAGTATATGAAATCATTACATAATGCTTTGTAACATGCAACTTTTATTTAAAGTTTTGTTAACCCACATAGGTATTGAATAGTTTGTGAAGTTCATGAGGAAGGCAAACAGTAAAAAACAACATGAAAACTTAGCCAATTGTATCAAAGAAGGGAAAAAATGAATTCCTTCTTGACCCCATTAACTGGTGACCAGATTACTCCCTGGATTAATACTCTGTCTTTAACTGTACATTACATTTTTACAACAAATGACCATCCTCCTACTAACATGAATCCTTAATTATATACAATGAAACAACTTTTGTGAAATTTTCAAGAACAATTTTAACATTACAAACAGGAAATTAATGTATTAAGGTTTAAACAGCATAATAGTAATAAAATGCAACGGAACTGATTTGTGGGGCCAATCCTGACAAAAGGCCACTTCCAAGACATTCCAATACTTTTTGTTTTTGCATGTCCAAGTGCTTCCCTTAAAAAGAGCCCAGCACACTTTTTTTATTGTGTCTATGGGATATAACCACTGTTTATTGTATATAGAGTTTCCTATGTTAAATAGTGGTCCTCGAAAAAGTAGCCGAGTGGCATTAAATTTCTTCCTTGAAATAAAACCATTGTTCTCTATCTTTACAAAACCTCATAGTACACAATGTTTTTTCTAAAAATACGGCCATCGGGTAGTAGATCACCATGACTTGGGTTGTCTTCAGATTAAACTTTAATATCATATTTGCACCTTGCAAAAGCAACATAGAGTTGTCCATGTGCAAAAACTGGTTCCCGTAAAAAAATACCAACAGACTTAAAAGTTTGTCCTTTGGATTTATTGATGGTCATGGCAAGTGCCATGATAGCTGGAAATTGTCTCCTTTGAAGGATAAAAGGCAAATTACTCTCACTTGGAGCCAAATCAATGCTTGGTATAAAAACTTGTTCACCTTTATGGGTCCCAGTCATAATTTCTGCATGTATAAAATTATCTTTAATATCGTGCACAATTAATCTGGTCCCATTACAAAGTCCTTTTTTTGGATTCATATTTTTCAATAGCATGATAATTGCCCCTTTTTTCAATTGCAAAACATGTGGTGGCATTCCAGATGGTGTTAAAGACTAATCTTATTTTAGTAAAGAATTTATTAATTCTTTATCATCAGCCAGAACTGAGGGCCCTATTAAATTCTCCCTCGTAGTTCTCTCGGTGCTCGCAAAAGGCAGTTTTCCTGCTGTTTGCGAGAACCGAATCTCTCGCAGCCTGCTTTACGATATGACTGCGAGAAAATGGCCGAGAATAGGCTCCGAGAGAGCTACGTAGCCTTAAATCTATGCACGAGTCTCGCATATCGTAAGAATCCCTACGTGGACAAAAAGTCCACGCAAGGGATCCGAAAGCCTCTACGTGCTGCCTCGGAACAGCCCGAGACAGCAGTGTGAGGCTCCCCCCTGCACCCTATACACATCCCCACGCTGCAGGGGTCTCTATCAGGACCCCTGCAGCACCCCCACATTAACCCCTTGCAGCGGGGGTCCCCGATCTGCATAGATCAGGCCCCCCGCTGCATTTAAAACTTTTAAATTCCCCGCCGCGGCTCCTTAAAGGGACCGCGGCACACTATTACCCAATCCCGGCCGCGGCACTTAAAATTAACCCCCCTCTATGCTGGGGGTCCCCATCGGGACCCCCGAAGTGTCCCCACATAAACCCATTGCAGGGGGGGGCCCCGATCTGCATAGATCAGGCCCCCCGCAGCATTTAAAACTTTTAAATTCCCCGCCGCGGCTCCTTAAAGGGACCGCGGCACACTATTACCCAATCCCGGCCGCGGCACTTAAAATTAACCCCCCTCTATGCTGGGGGTCCCCATCGGGACCCCTGAAGTGTCCCCATATAAACCCCCTGCAGCGGGGGGCCCCGATCGGCACCGATCGTGACCCTGCTGCAATTCAATTTTAAATTTCCCGCCTCGCGGGTCCTCAAAGGACCGTAAAGGTCCTGAAAGGACTCGCACTAAAAATAATAACCCCAGGCAACTATAATTACCCCATTAACTCATGATGGTCAATCCAGACCACCATAAGACCTAAATTACCCCATTAACTCATGATGGTCAATCCAGACCACCATAAGGCCTAAATTAACCCATTAACTCATGATGGTCAATACAGACCACCATAAGGCTCTATTTAACCCATTAACTCATGGTGGTCAATACAGACCACCATGAGGCCTAAATTAACCCATTAACTCATGATGGTCAATACAGACCACCATAAGACCTAAATTACCCCATTAACTCATGATGGTCAATCCAGACCACCATAAGGCCTAAATTACCCCATTAACTCATGATGGTCAATCCAGACCACCATAAGGCCTAAATTACCCCATTAACTCATGATGGTCAATCCAGACCACCATAAGGCCTAAATTAACCCATTAACTCATGATGGTCAATACAGACCACCATAAGGCTCTATTTAACCCATTAACTCATGGTGGTCTGTATTGACCACCATGAGGCCTAAATTAACCCATTAACTCATGATGGTCAATACAGACCACCATAAGACCTAAATTACCCCATTAACTCATGATGGTCAATCCAGACCACCATAAGACCTAAATTACCCCATTAACTCATGATGGTCAATCCAGACCACCATAAGGCTCTATTTAACCCATTAACTCATGGTGGTCAATACAGACCACCATAAGGCTCTATTTAACCCATTAACTCATGGTGGTCAATCCAGACCACCATAAGGCCTAAATTAACCCATTAACTCATGATGGTCAATCCAGACCACCATAAGGCCTAAATTAACCCATTAACTCATGATGGTCAATACAGACCACCATAAGGCTCTATTTAACCCATTAACTCATGGTGGTCTGTATTGACCACCATGAGGCCTAAATTAACCCATTAACTCATGATGGTCAATACAGACCACCATAAGACCTAAATTAACCCATTAACTCATGATGGTCAATCCAGACCACCATAAGACCTAAATTAACCCATTAACTCATGATGGTCAATCCAGACCACCATAAGGCTCTATTTAACCCATTAACTCATGGTGGTCAATACAGACCACCATAAGGCTCTATTTAACCCATTAACTCATGGTGGTCAATCCAGACCACCATAAGACCTAAATTACCCCATTAACTCATGATGGTCAATCCAGACCACCATAAGGCTCTATTTAACCCCATCAGTCCCATAAGGGTATATTATTACCATTATGGGCCTGTTACAACCCAACATTAACCACATAAGTGCCATGATGGTCCTCAAGGACCATCATGACACTAACTACAAACACTACACTATAACCCCCAATAAACCATTTAATCTAAACTAACCCCCCTCTACACTAATCTATTAACACTTACACTACCTACCTACACTACCTACCCCCTAATAAACCTCCCCAACACTCTAATTACAAAAAACAAAAAACCTACAGCACAGAAAAGAAAAAACCTACAGTACAAAAAACAAAAAAACCTACAGTACAGAAAAAAAAAAAAATTACAACCCCACCCCCCACTACAGAAAACAAAAAAATACATTACAACCCCACCCCCCACTACAGAAAATAAAAAAATTACACACCTGAAAAGGAAAGACAGATAAACACAATACAATACATACATATAATACATTAAATACATTACATACAATACATGACATTACATATAATATATTACATATAATATATTACATATAATATATTACATATAATACATTACATACATTACATACAATACATGACATTACATATAATATATTACATATAATATATTACATATAATATATTACATATAATACATTACATACATTACATACAATACATGACATTACATATAATATATTACATATAATATATTACATATAATATATTACATATAATACATTACATACATTACATACAATACATGACATTACATATAATATATTAAATATAATATATTACATATAATATATTACATATAATACATTACATACATTACATACAATACATGACATTACATATAATATATTACATATAATATATTACATATAATACATTACATACAATACATGACATTACATATAATATATTACATATAATATATTACATATAATATATTACATATAATACATTACATACATTACATACAATACATGACATTACATATAATATATTACATATAGTCCTAATCAAATACCCCCTATCTATCTAACATACAATCTATTTAATTTAAAATAAATCCTAACTATATCAAATACATCCCCCTATCTATCTAATATACAAAAAATCCTAACTACATACACAGACCCTTATTCTAAACTAAAATAAAATAATTACAGTCCTAACTACATACACAGACCCTAATTCTAAGCTAAAATCAATAAATTAAGACCACTTACCTTTAAGATGTTGCTTCAGATCACTAACCTATGGGTCAAACAAAAAATAAAAATTAGTACAAAACATTAAAATCAAATAAATAAACATTCTATACATTCTAAATATTCAACTCACCTTTACAGCATGTCCAGTCACTGTTTATCTCTTCCGGCGCGGCCCTGTTAAAAAAAACCCACAATACATGAATACATGAATACAATATATAAACAATAAATAAAATACACAAATAAACATCTAAATATACATTTAACTTACCTCCCCGCGATGTCCCCGGCCTTCTCTCCTTCAGCCCCGGCTGGGCCGCGGAACCATCCGCGCTCTAAAAAAAAAAAAAAAAAAAAAAAACTAACGGAGGTCTGCACTGGCAGACCTCCCCGACGCTACTGAACCTCCCGGAGTCGTTTCCGGGAGGAAATTGGCATTGGCGGCTTGTGATTGGCTGAAAAAGCTGTCTATCAATTTCAGCCAATCAAAAGTCGTCAATGTGTGAGCCAATCAGGATGGGATACACCCCAATATCCCACCCTGATTGGCTAAAACACTTGTCTATCTTTATGGGAACCAATCACAACGCTCAGATGCCTTCAGCCAATCACTATGGGATACACCCCCACGGAGTGATTGGTAGAAGACATCTGCGCATCCTGATTGGCTCCTACATTGACGACTTTTGATTGGCTGACAGCTTTTTCAGCCAATCACAAGCCGACAATGCCAATTTCCTCCCGGAAACGACTCCGGGAGGTTCAGTAGCGTCGGGGAGGTCTGCCAGTGCAGACCTCCGTTAGTTTTTTTTTTTTTTTTTTTTTAGAGCGCGGATGGTTCCGCGGCCCAGCCGGGGCTGAAGGAGAGAAGGCCGGGGACATCGCGGGGAGGTAAGTTAAATGTATATTTAGATGTTTATTTGTGTATTTTATTTATTGTTTATATATTGTATTCATGTATTCATGTATTGTGTTTTTTTTTTAACAGGGCCGCGCCGGAAGAGCTAAACAGTGACGGGACATGCTGTAAAGGTGAGTTGAATATTTAGAATGTATAGAATGTTTATTTATTTGATTTTAATGTTTTGTACTAATTTTTATTTTTTGTTTGACCCATAGGTTAGTGATCTGAAGCAACATCTTAAAGGTAAGTGGTCTTAATTTATTGATTTTAGCTTAGAATTAGGGTCTGTGTATGTAGTTAGGACTGTAATTATTTTATTTTAGTTTAGAATAAGGGTCTGTGTATGTAGTTAGGATTTTTTGTATATTAGATAGATAGGGGGATGTATTTGATATCGTTAGGATTTATTTTAAATTAAATAGATTGTATGTTAGATAGATAGGGGGTATTTGATTAGGACTATATGTAATATATTATATGTAATATATTATATGTAATATATTATATGTAATACATTATATGTAATGTATGTAATGTCATGTATTGTATGTAATGTATGTAATGTATTATATGTAATATATTATATGTAATATATTATATTTAATATATTATATTTAATGTATGTAATGTCATGTATTGTATGTAATGTATGTAATGTATTATATGTAATATATTATATGTAATATATTATATGTAATGTCATGTATTGTATGTAATGTATTATATGTATGTATTGTATTGTGTTTATCTGTCTTTCCTTTTCAGGTGTGTAATTTTTTTATTTTCTGTAGTGGGGGGTGGGGTTGTAATGTATTTTTTTGTTTTCTGTAGTGGGGGGTGGGGTTGTAATTTTTATTTTTTCTGTACTGTAGGTTTTTTTGTTTTTTGTACTGTAGGTTTTTTGTTTTCTGTGCTGTAGGTTTATTGTTTTTTGTAATTAGAGTGTTGGGGAGGTTTATTAGGGGGTAGGTAGTGTAGGTAGGTAGTGTAAGTGTTAATAGATTAGTGTAGAGGGGGGTTAGTTTAGATTAAATGGTTTATTGGGGGTTATAGTGTAGTGTTTGTAGTTAGTGTCATGATGGTCCTTGAGGACCATCATGGCACTTATGTGGTTAATGTTGGGTTGTAACAGGCCCATAATGGTAATAATATACCCTTATGGGACTGATGGGGTTAAATAGAGCCTTATGGTGGTCTGTATTGACCACCATGAGTTAATGGGTTAATTTAGGCCTTATGGTGGTCTGTATTGACCACCATGATTTAATGGGTTAATTTAGGCCTTATGGTGGTCTGTATTGACCACCATGAGTTAATGGGTTAAATAGAGCCTTATGGTGGTCTGTATTGACCACCATGAGTTAATGGGTTAATTTAGGCCTTATGGTGGTCTGTATTGACCACCATGAGTTAATGGGTTAATTAGAGCCTTATGGTGGTCTGTATTGACCACCATGAGTTAATGGGTTAATTAGAGCCTTATGGTGGTCTGTATTGACCACCATGAGTTAATGGGTTAATTAAGGCCTTATGGTGGTCTGTATTGACCACCATGAGTTAATGGGTTAATTAGAGCCTTATGGTGGTCTGTATTGACCACCATGAGTTAATGGGTTAATTAAGGCCTTATGGTGGTCTGTATTGACCACCATGATTTAATGGGTTAATTTAGGCCTTATGGTGGTCTGTATTGACCACCATGAGTTAATGGGTTAAATAGAGCCTTATGGTGGTCTGTATTGACCACCATGAGTTAATGGGTTAATTTAGGCCTTATGGTGGTCTGTATTGACCACCATGAGTTAATGGGTTAATTAGAGCCTTATGGTGGTCTGTATTGACCACCATGAGTTAATGGGTTAATTAGAGCCTTATGGTGGTCTGTATTGACCACCATGAGTTAATGGGTTAATTAAGGCCTTATGGTGGTCTGTATTGACCACCATGAGTTAATGGGTTAATTAGAGCCTTATGGTGGTCTGTATTGACCACCATGAGTTAATGGGTTAATTAAGGCCTTATGGTGGTCTGTATTGACCACCATGAGTTAATGGGTTAATTTAGGCCTTATGGTGGTCTGTATTGACCACCATGAGTTAATGGGTTAATTAAGGCCTTATGGTGGTCTGTATTGACCACCATGAGTTAATGGGTTAATTAGAGCCTTATGGTGGTCTGTATTGACCACCATGAGTTAATGGGTTAATTAGAGCCTTATGGTGGTCTGTATTGACCACCATGAGTTATTGGGTTAATTAAGGCCTTATGGTGGTCTGTATTGACCACCATGAGTTAATGGGTTAATTAGAGCCTTATGGTGGTCTGTATTGACCACCATGAGTTAATGGGTTAATTAAGGCCTTATGGTGGTCTGTATTGACCACCATGAGTTAATGGGTTAATTAGAGCCTTATGGTGGTCTGTATTGACCACCATGAGTTAATGGGTTAATTAAGGCCTTATGGTGGTCTGTATTGACCACCATGAGTTAATGGGTTAATTTAGGCCTTATGGTGGTCTGTATTGACCACCATGAGTTAATGGGTTAATTTAGGCCTTATGGTGGTCTGTATTGACCACCATGAGTTAATGGGTTAATTTAGGCCTTATAGTGGTCTGGATTGACCATCATGAGTTAATGGGGTAATTATAGTTGCCTGGGGTTAATATTTTTAGTGCGAGTCCTTTCAGGACCTTTACAGTCCTTTGAGGACCCGCGAGGCGGGAAATTTAAAATTGAATTGCAGCAGGGTCACGATCGGTGCCGATCGGGGCCCCCCGCAGCAGGGGGTTTATATGGGGACACTTTGGGGGTCCCGATGGGGACCCCCAGCATAGAGGGGGGTTAATTTTAAGTGCCGCGGTCGGGATTGGGTAATAGTGTGCCGCGGTCCCTTTAAGGAGCCGCGGCGGGGAATTTAAAAGTTTTAAATGCTGCGGGGGGCCTGATCTATGCAGATCGGGGCCCCCCCCTGCAATGGGTTTATGTGGGGACACTTCGGGGGTCCCGATGGGGACCCCCAGCATAGAGGGGGGTTAATTTTAAGTGCCGCGGCCGGGATTGGGTAATAGTGTGCCGCGGTCCCTTTAAGGAGCCGCGGCGGGGAATTTAAAAGTTTTAAATGCCGCGGGGGCCTGATCGGTGCCGATCGGGGACCCCCGCTGCAAGGGGTTAATGTGTGGGGGGCTGCGGGGGTTCCTATGGACCCCTGCAGCAAGGTGTTCATGTGAGGACACTTCGGGGGTCCCGACAGGGACCCCCGCATTGAGGGGGGGTTCATTGTAGGTGCCTGGGGGGGGTTTGGAGTACCCCCCACGGCAGGGCTTTTGTGGGGGACTGCCGCGGAGGTCCCTTTTAGGACCCCGCAGCACTTGATGAGGAGTGGGAGCCTGCGATATCATCTCGCAGGCTGTCACTCCTCATGTACATTTACGCAGTGTAGCTACGTACGGGCCTGCTGCGTAGCTCATACGTTGCTCGCAGCAGGGGTAATTTAATAGCATTGTAAGTTAGAGAAACTTTGCAGTACGTAGGGCTTAAGTAGAAGCCTCTTATTTACGAGGCTGGAATTTAATGAGGCCCTGAATTTGCACTGTAATAATTATTTTGTGTTGCGTTGATGAAATTAAAAATTTCGTTATTTAGATTCAAGGCATCTATATGTTTGGATGTTAATATCACTTTGTTTGCAATGTCGGAGTAATCATCGTTATTCAGAGTGTTTAGAAAGATTGCTGATATGAGTGATTCCTTGCAAACCATTTGGGATGGAATTTCAATGGTATAATTGGGTATATCATGTATTTGTGGATGTTTTCCTTCTCCAATTTGAATGAGCCAATCATTGAATTTGTTTTGGCCTTCAGATCTCATATTTAATTCTAATTATTTTCCACAGTTTACTTGTCTTGATACATGTTTCAATGATGTCAGTCCTATTTCCATGTGGCACAACAGGTAATGTTTGCCTAAAATCTCCTCCTAACAACATCTCCTTTCCACAGAATGGCAAATTATTATCCATCACTTCTTTTAATAATCTATCAATACATTGCAAGGCATGACTTGACATCATTGTTGCCTCATCTATGATAATTAATTTACTTTTTTTTTAAATGTTGTGCTTGTAAAGAATTCAGTTGAATATCTGATGTTTCTAAAATGCGAACTGGCCGTTTAAATCCACTATGCACAGTTCTGCCACCTTCTAACAAAAGTGCGGCAATTCCAGTTGTTGCAAATGGCATTGCTATTTGACCTTGTGCTTGAATGTAACTCATCAAACAATTGTACTGATACGTTTTTCCTGACCCACCAGGGCCATCTAGATAGAAATAACGGTCTTTGACCATTTCATCATCTGTAGCATTTGTGATGGCATTAAATGCTTGCAATTGTAAAGTATTTAAAGTTGCCAGATTTTCTTCTGTTTTTTTGTTTTTGAAGGTCAGTGTCATAATAATCAAAGGTGATGTCATCTATAAGTCTTGGATCAGGCAATTTAAAACTTGCACAATTTTTAATCCATGAACAAGAAATATTTCTTGAATTTCCATGAATGCTTTTAAGAGTGCAATGGGCTCATTGTAACGTTTCAAAAAGGCTTCACACATATTTAATTTAAATGTTTCCCACAAAGTAAATGCATCAGGTACATTGCAAAAGATGCAAATTAATGCAAATTGTTCTCTCATTTGCTTTGGCATTTGACATAGTGCTGCTTCTTCCAGACACCTCTCCCATTCTGTATCCTCAACTATGAAGTTTTGATGTCTTGCAGCTAATAGAAAAGTATCATAAACTATGTCATTCACTGTGCGTAAATGTTCATAACTTGTGCACCGGGAACATGTAAAAGAAGTAATCTGAAACTGAAACGTTCAATGTCCCTTAGACTGATGGTATAAATTTGTGGTATCATTTTATGTGTATCTCTTCTTCGTTGTCGCCATAGACCATTTACAAATACATAGTGATATGGAATCTCAATGTATAAAAATTGTCTGGCCTGAGTGTCCTGGAAGTTTAATTGAAACCAAGCAGTAAGTGTTGTTTCTCGATGTTCACTTTGCGCTAAGGCAGTTCTTTCATTGCCTGCAGTAAAGCAAACAAACTGACTTTGTGGCAAATGTACAGCTAATCAATACACAGCATGTGACCGATCATGCATCTCAAATTTCAGAAGACGCCACTTTGCTTCTGGAGCACTGACATAGCGAGCATCTAAATAATTAGAAAGTTCTTCATGTAACATTGGATTTTCCTTTTCGTTTTCTGCACCTTGGACAAAAACAGTTGCTGCATCATATCCTTTGTATATATATTTATACACATATATGATGGATTTAACAGAAGTGCAAGCTTCTACATTAATGTGTGCATTGTACTTCATTAGCAAATGTGGATTGTATGGAACCACATATCTATCATCAACCTTTTGGCCACGGATAATAGCTGTTTGTCCTTCTCTTCTTTTATACAAAGGGAATCCATCACAATTAGCATAAGTTTGCATTTGAAATTGTTTTGGAAACTCTTTTGTAATTTTTCTTATTTTCCATACATGGTGAATTTGGATTGATATCTCCACATGGCCCATGAATCATTCTGTGTGTTACAATCTCATAAAGGTTGGAATGTTTTTTCTGGATATGGCAGTTCAGCAGTAATTACTGAATCCGCGCTCTCTGCAGTATTCAACTTATCTTTTTCCTGCAGGATTACAAGTATATGTGCATGTGGGAGGCCTCTTTTTTAAAATTCAATGGTATAAACAAAAGCCAAACATTTTCCAAATAACTGTGCTTTAGTTATATCATGTATTAATTAATTGAGTTTTATTTTGAATACTTTTGCCACTAAATCTGGTCAGTCAGAAGTATTTTGTCCAAGATTCAAATTTTCCTTGATCTCTTGTGGATTACATGTGAATGTAATGGATAAATCTGGTTTTCCAAATTTAGTGACAATAGCCATGGCAGCATTGTATCTTTCTCGCATATTGCGAGGAGATCCTTGGAAAGTGGATGGCAAAATTATTGCTCTTCCATCTGGAATGTCTCTGTTGGTAGCCAATTCAGCGACATAATCCATCAATCCACAATATTGTTCTACTCAAAGCTTGTTTTGTTAAAATGTTATAAAATTAAGTTTATTTGCTTTGACTTGTAGATAGGAATTAATAATCCATTGTTGTGTGAGTTTGCCCCCATATAAAATAGGATTAAAATGATCCCGAATAGCAGTTTGTGCCACTTTATATTCCAGCATAGAAATATTGCTTCTAACACAGAGTTTACTAGTGGGATAGTTTTGCAATTGTAATTTCGGTTCCCATCCTGGTTTACCATTTGGAAAGAAAATGGGATATGTCATTGGATTCAAATTAGAACTTAATGTATTTATGTTTATAAAAGGTTATTCTTCATGGCGTGGATATATTCTAATATCCCACTAAAAAGGTGGTTCACCATCTTCATTTTTAAAGACCATGGCAACCTCATTTACTGTTATTAAATTATTTACTGCTACAGTAAATTATACCATCTTTGATCAGTGTTGCGATCTCTTTTTAAAACCATATTTACTCTTGGCATTGGCAATTGATGTATTTGAGCATGTTGTTGTTGTTGTTGTTCTTTTTCAACCTGTGCTAATTGTTTGTATGCTTGACTGTATGGGTGGTTGGCCATAATTTTATCCAGCTGTTCAAAGACTATGTGCAAACACTATTTATTTTCTGGAAGAGTCATCCGTTGTTCAACAGCTTCCATTGTATGTAAGACATATAACTGTGCAAATTTCCTTTGCTCTTCTTCTTGTGGGTGTAAATGTGAAGTGCGGGGGTAAATTTGTCCTTGAACTCTAAAAGAGTAAGGACCATGTCCTGGGACATTTTCGGCTAATGTAGCACCCATTGAAGCAAATGAAATTGCACTGTTATAAGACCTTATGTTTTTTTTTGTGGAAATGTTGGATCGCTTGTGATACTTTGTAAGTAATCTGGAAATGTTTGTCATTCTGGAAGTCTTACCTTTCCTTTCTGACAACAACTAATGAAGTCTCTGTCAGTTGGACTTTCCTTGAGAAAATGATAGGCCCCACAAAACTGACAAACAACATTAAGTAATCCACAATAATGAGTGTCTACTGTTACTGCTCTAATAAACGCATTATCATGAGCTTCCTCTGTCACAACCTACTATGATGATGGGATCTAGAGTATCCTAGTACTCTTATTCCCAGTAGGTTTAGACCTAAGTTTTGGTGACTCTAGACATATGGACAGTCTTTGTCGGTACAAAAGCATAAGTCCCAGCTTGCTGTGGTAGTGTACCTGGGAGCACCTTGGTAGGGAGTCAGAACGAGCTCCTCTACAAGCATATGCCTCTGGGTCAATAATACATGCTTAGTCAAAGTATGAAAATTAAGAACACTTTATTTTGGAAACACACCGTATTTAAACAACTCACAAAACCAGTACAGGGAGTGGCTACCCCCTTGTCCAACCCTCATCTTCCTCTTGGCCAATGGGGTAATCTCCAGAGTAACTTGATTACCTCTGGCCAATGGACTTAGAGGTAAGCTCTGGGAACTTCCAGACCCCTCCCATGGGCCGTCCATTAGGTGTGGCTACCTAATTCACTTGGTCTCTGTTTCTCAAGGGAGAAACACCTATTTGCTCCTGTACTATGACCCTGATATTGGGCTGAAGACCCCATGGGGTTAAGGTGCCTCAATGTCTGTACAGACCCCTATGTTCTGGCCTTGCTATCAATTCAAGTGTTTACTTTAGGTGATAGCTGGAAGGCAGATGGGTGATCTACTCAGGTTACTATCTGTATCAGACCCAATATGGATGACGGCACACAACATGGCTCTCACATTACAATACAATATATTTACAGATAATACCACTACAACATTTTATAACCCACATGTTATGAGTTGAGGCAGTACTTCCCACGTCAGTCCACTTAATGCGTTATGACGACTTTATTAGTGGCGACGTGGTAAACTGCCTTTTCTCTGAATGCATAACAATAATAGTGGGACTCTGCCCTGAATATATAACATTATAACAGTGGCTCTGGGAGCCCAAAACCTTCTGTTCAATAACATGTGGCAGATAACAGTTCCAAATCCAAGATGGCCCCTGGCTGATTCATGACACCTCAACATAAATATCACTACAACTTTCTATATCTACATTGGTGTCATGTGTATGAACAGTGGTGTCAATAGGCAATATAGTATCATTGGGTAATGGTTCACAGACATGTTTTTGTTTACTTTTTCATTTCTTTGAAGCTCCAGCACACTCACTTTGTGCTTTCTTACTCATTTTTCTTTTATTTAAAAGTCTCTGTCAGTCTTCTTCTCTTAGGTGTTGGGAAGTCTCGGGCGACTGTGCATCTCTCCACCTTTGCTTTCTTTCCCTTGCCACTCTTCTTTTGCTTTTTATCCTGTCTTCTCCGTTGACCCCCATTGTAATCTGTAATTGTAAATACAGGTGTAAGATTTAAAGTTTTTTTGTATTTGTACATATTGTTGTTAGCTGCTCTCAATCCAAAGGTAAATAGCATTAATGAAAGAATTCAATGATTTTAAAAGCATTTTGAATTTTTCCATGAAATAAATGAATCCATTAATTTTAGTTTTTTATTGGCATACATTAAAAAGCAAAGGGCTACACATATATATATTGATATATAGGGATTTATTTTTTTAATAATTAATTATTAAGTCATTAATAAATGAATATACGTTAATGAATTAATCAATAACTGACATCAATGGTAAACCTAAAGAGGTAATTATGTTTTCCTAAAGAAGGACAAACAGAAAGAGCTATGAGCAAAGTATAGATCGGGCTTAAAATAATGTGTAATTTTGTAATTTTATTAAAGTTGAAATTAATTAGGTGTAATTTGCTCTCTTTAAAAGCTAATTAGGTAAGCATATACCTATGTATACTTTTTGTTGTTGTTTTGTTATTACGAATGAATAATTAAATACTAAGGGCCTCATTCATTTCTAATTTGTGCAATGGAATAGGGCTCTATATATGCAAATAGCATATTTTTTTTTACAGAAGTTTTTAGTTGATGTAAACCTTGGTTTTGGATCGATGTTCATTAAGTAAAAAGTTCTGTAAAAATAATATGCTATGTCCTTATATAGAGCTCTATTCAATTGGGCAAATTGCAATTGAATAAAGCCCTAAATGAATATAGGTTAATGAATTATATCAATGCAAAACAAAAAGTGCATCATGAAATCATATACCTGTGAAATTATTGCAGATAAAATCCTGCAGAATTCACTCTCTGTTTTAAGTCAGGTGCAGAGATGAGTAATCTATGCAATGGCATGAAAATCATTTTTAATGTTTGTATTCAATTTGTGACTCATTGAAACTATGATGTTTAATTTGCATAGATGCAAAACATAAATGCATAATCATTAATATATTCATAAATAAAAACAGTATAAAATATTTAATGTAGCACGTGTCATAATGTAAGAAACTGCTTTAAATATCAGTGCTTTGAAGGTCCTAACCCTGTCAGGCAATTATAAGCACTCCAGTTATGCAAGTGCTTTTTAAAATGTACATATTTGTTGATGTTTTTTTTTTTTTATTATTATTAATTAATAGTTCCAAAAGCAATGTACATGAATGAGCAGTAAGGCAGATATATAAGTGCAGGTTCATGTTTTTTATTATTTTTATTGCAGTATAAAATGTCACATTTGTTTTGTAATGATTATTAATGAATTAATGTATTAATATACGTTAAATAATCAATAACTGTCATCAATTAAAAATAAAAAGACTTCATCCTTTTTTGTTCCATATGAACATAATTAAATTATATACCTGTCAAAGTGATCTTTATGCTGTTCACAGGCTGCAAACGTCACTCTCTGTGTTGAGTCAGCTGCAGAGACGATGAAACTGTCAAATGAGATGGAAAGCATTTGTAATATTTGGATTCATCCCTATGAGGCAATCAGCAGCAACACGGATATGTCAGTGCATAGTAAAATATACATATTGTTTGTGGTCCTTTTTTTTTTCTTGGGAGGGGTATGATTACTAATTAATAATTAATAAATTAATGGAGATTAATCAATTAATCAATGAATACATGTGTTCTAAAGAGCTAAGCATTATTATATTAATAAACTAAAGGCATTGTAAAATATAGAATATTTGTTGTTCATAATGATTACTAATAGTGAATTAATAAAATAATAAACATATAATTAATCAATGTCTAAATATATTATAAAGAGGTAAGCATTAATGTATTAATAAACTAAAGGCAGTTTAAATTGTTATAATTTTTTTGATAATGATTACTAATTAATAATTAATACATTTTTCTACATTACTAATGAACATATAGCTAAACTAAAGCAAGTGTAAATTATAAGTTTGCTGCTCAATTTTTTTAACTAATATATCTTTTTTTTAGGAATAATGAATTTTATCAATTATTTATTAATGATTAGCAATATAAATTAGTATACTTTACCTATTTATATTTAATATTCATCAATCAGTATCCTGAAGAGCTAACAATCTCTTTGGATTTTCCGGCAGCAGAAAATGTACAGTTAAACTATCATCACTTGAGGACAAAGTGTCAGTTCTGTGGCAAGTGTGCCCTATATATAGGCTGCGTGCGCGAGAAAAAGCTGTTGGTTTAGGCGGGAAATCCTTTATTTCAGAAGCTTAATATGTAAGTTAGTGTTGTAAAATGGCGCAGTTAGTCTATGTTTTGCGAGCATTTTGCGTCCTTCCTATTATTAATTTTCTTCTTTGTACGGCGCTGGCTGTGTTTTGCACGGCTCGGGGTCGTATAAGATCGTTTACATTTTTTTCGGGCGCCATTTTTTTTTTCGCTTAGCCGATTTTCAAGTGCCGAAACTGCTTAAATGTAACTTAAATTCGCGTTTCACCTCACTTTCAGACGTCCTGGCTGTTCTCCCGTGCTGTGTGTGATGTTTTTGTTGTATTTCTTGTTTTTTGGTTTGCGTGGTTCAGCCATTAACTTCGTATTTTTCCCATGTCATTTTTTTTTTCTAAGTTCCACGTCTCGTATTTTCTTTTTTCTAAGTCCGGCGTTCGTCAACTGCTTGCAGCCTAAGCTTATCCCGCGTTTTGTAAGTGTTGGGAGACTATTTCCTGTGTGTTTTACATCCATTGCTCGCCTCGCTCATTGCCTGTGCTGTGCATTGTAGTGGTTTAACAGCTCGTCTCGCTTCTCGAGGCTCACAGGCAATGAGCACCTTTGGCGCTCATTTCCTAAGTGCTTCGAGTTAACGTCTCGATTCATCGCTAAGTTGTACGCATCACGTAAAGCGTGACAACATCTCATAGTTTGACAATTATATGTGATTTTTTATGTATTTGCTGCTACAAGTAAGTAGCGATTGTACATAATATTTTTAAATTATAGAGATTAATATTACAGATTCATATATGTTACAATGTATAATTATGTAATTTTTTTAATTTGCATTAAAAAAACTAATTAATTAGAGTACTTGTTGTCTGTTGTTAGTCTGTGACTGCATTAATATGTCTCTCTGTTTCTGATGAATGGTTGAAGTAGTGTCATGCTCTGCCTACAACATATATGTTACACGTCAATACATGGCTGATCTTGTGTTACTATCTCCAGCACTGAGGATGTTAACACTGATTGTACAGAGACACAAATAACACAGGACGGCCAGATGGGTGTAATCATTGTATATCCAAGAGCCGCCATCTGTGATTGTGATAATTACTATTTACTACCGTCTCACCATGGAAGGTGCCATTAGCTCCGCAACTTAGAAATAGATTTTTTTTCTTTTTTTTCTCATGTTCCTATTATAAGTTTCAAAAGGAAATATATATATATATATATATATATATATATATATATATATAAATACACTATCTCACAAAAGTGAGTACACCCCTCACATTTCTGTAAATATTTTATTATATATTTTCATGTGACAACACTGAAGAAATGCCCCTCTGCTTCCATGTGAAGTAGTAAGTGTACGGCCTGTATAACAGTGTAAATGTGCTGTCCCCTCAAAATAACTCAACACACAGCCACTAATGTCTAATGTCATTGTCCATCTGCACTGTGAAGCGCCGTCCAATGAGTTCTGAAGCATTTGGCTGAATATGAGCAGATAATATTGCCCAAAACACTTCAGAATTCATCCTGCTGCTTTTGTCAGCAGTCACATCATCAATAAATACAAGAGAACCAGTTCCATTGGCAGCCATACATGTCCATGCCATGACACTACCACCACCATGCTTCACTGATGAGGTGGTATGCTTTGGATCATGAGCAGTTCCTTTCCGTCTCCATACTCTTCTCTTCCCATCACTCTGGTACAAGTTGATCTTAGTCTCATCTCTCCATAGGATGTTGTTCCAGAACTGTGAAGGCTTTTTTAGGTGTTGTTTGGAAAACTCTAATCTTGCCTTCCTGTTTTTGAGGCTCACCAATGGTTTACATCTTGTGGTGAACCCTCTGTATTCACTCTGGTGAAGTCTTCTCTTGATTGTTGACTTTGACACACATACACCTACCTCCTGGAGAGTGTTCTTGATCTGGCCAACTGTTGTGAAGGGTGTTTTCTTCACCAGGGAAATAATTCTTCGGTCATCCACCACAGTTGTTTTCCATGGTCTTCCGGGTCTTTTGGTGTTGCTGAGCTCACAGGTGCGTTCTTTCTTTTTAAGGATGTTCCAAACAGCTGATTTGGCCACACCTAATGTTTTTGCTATCTCTCTGATGGGTTTGTTTTGTTTTTTCAGCCTAATGATGGCTTGCTTCACTGATAGTGACAGCTCTTTGGATCTCATATTGAGAGTTAACAGCAACAAATGCAAATAGCACACTTGAAATGAACACTGGAGCTTGTATCTGCTCTTTGTAAATGGGATAATGAGGGAATAACACACACCTGGCCATGGAACAGCTGAGCAGCCAATTGTCCCATTACTTTTGGTTCCTTAAAAAGTGGGAGGCACATATACAAACTGTTGTAATTCCTAAACCGTTCACCTGATTTGGATGTAAATACCCTCAAATTAAAGCTGAAAGTCTGCAGTTAAAGCACATCTTATTAGTTTCATTTCAAATCCATTGTGGTGGTGTATAGAGCCAAAAAGATTAGAATTGTGTCAATGTCCCAATATTTATGGACCTGACTGTAAAAGAAATATTACACAAATGCATTCTCAGTGTATTATTATTATCCTTCATTGGTAACATGCCAACATATTCTGTAGCGCTGTAGAAGTATTGAGGAAAAGAAAAACACTATCAATACATGGGAAAATGAAGGGTCCAGCCTTTCAGCGTAAAATCTTGGGTACTTGGTGATTTTTCCCCAAAGCACCTTCCAAGCTTGAAAAGTCACAGACTTATAATCTAAAGGGAGTGGAAGAGGCAGAAACCTGGACATGAGCAGAAAGTGGGGATTGGAATGGGCCGGAAAGAGTGACAACTGAAGTGAGAGGGTAGAAGAGAAGACAATTCTGTTGGAGTAAGACAGGTGTAAAGTTTACCTGGGTAGAAAGAGTGCAAGATCCTTACTTTCATGCTGCAGTGATGTTTAAGTGAGATTGCATGGGAGCAAGGGAGGATGAGGAGAGTCGAGAGTTAATTATGTGTCTGTAGCAGCTGTGAGAAAGAACAAGAAATAAAGTTGGGTGGGTGTGGATGGAGAATATAGGATGGAATTGGATGCCGAAAAAAATGGCGGTGTGGAGCGAGAGCTGTTGCTAGGTCCAAGATCTGAGGATGAAAGGAAGTTATTGAGGAAGGTAAGACATTTTCTAAGGGAAAGAGGGTGGGGTGGTAGTAGGTGGGTTGAGTGGGAGAGGGGCATGGGAAAACAAAACAGAGGAAGCCTGGCTTTGCTTAGACCAACATATGATAATTCTAGTACATTTAACAGACACAAGCAAAAGACACACATTGAACTAATGTTGCAGTCTAAGTCTAGCAGTGAAAGCATTGTAGCAGTAGAGTCGCCTCAGCAGGAGAAGGCTGGGGTGCAGATAGAAACGGAGGTGTGGAGTGAGATATTCACTGGACTGTACTCATAAGATCTGTTTTTTTTTATTATTAGATAAACTTTCACTGATAGAGCTTTATACTTTTACAAAAGCCATTACTAAGTGAAAGCAATGACTTTCTACTTGGTATATTTGTATAATTTTGAGAGAAAAAAATAAACAAATAGCTGTTCTTCTACAAAAAAACAACAACAAAATAATACATATTGTTAAATATATCAATACAAATATGTTGACAGGGACTGTGTCTAAACAAATACATAGCAAAATATTGCAAATGTGCCTGGCCTCCTGGGCACTGAATACACCACGCAAAGGGTTACATAGCAGGATAAAAGAAGATTTGAGTTTTTTTGAGGGATGGATAATTAAATCAAGCCATAACTAAAAAATGGCAATATCTGGCAATGGCAAAGTCAATTCTTAATTAAAAAAAATACTTTAGATGTATCTTTTTCACATGCTTTTACGCTCTCTCTTTGATAGTTCTGAACAGATATTGTGAATATAGCATTGGTTCAAGTATATGTAACAATAAACAAAATTTAAGAATTTGAAACTTTTATCAAGATGACATTGTGTGGCTCATATTTTAGTGCCTTATAGAGAAATTAAAGTAATTTATAAGTAAAGACAGTTGTATAGTTATCATATGTCATTTGAGGTTTGACTGAAACATAGTCAGAACATGTCAATTACCTTTCTCATGTGTGAGATGAGTTCTCATGTGTAGATTGAGTCTTATGGCGTGACAAAAACACTTCCCACAATCAGGACATACAAATGTTTTTTCCCCTTTGTGAATTCTCATGTGTAGATTGAGACTTGCGACTCGACTGAAGCATTTGCCACAGTCAGAACATGCAAATGGTTTTTCCCCTGTGTGAGTTCTCATATGTTGCTTGAGAGGTGAGGAACTACTGAAACATTTCTCACATTCAGAACATTCAAATGTTTTTTCCCCTGTGTGAATTCTCATGTGTAGATTGAGGCTTGTAGCCTGATTGAAACATTTCCCACATTCAGAACATACAAAAGGTTTTTCCCCTGTGTGAATTCCCCTGTGTAGATTGAGACTTGTAGCCTGATTGAAACATTTCCCACATTCAGAACATACATAAGGTTTTTCTCCTGTGTGAGTTCTAAAATGTCGCTTGAGCTGTGAGGAATTACGGTAACATTTCCCACATTCAGAACATGCAAACAGTTTTTCCCCTGTGTGAGTTCTCATATGTCTACGGAGATTTGAGGCATCATTGAAACAGTTCTCACATTCAGAACATTCAAATGGTTTTTCCCCTGTGTGAGTTCTCAGATGTCGCTTGAGAGGTGAGGAACTACTGAAGCATTTCTCACATTCAGAACATTCAAATGTTTTTTCCCCTGTGTGAATTTTCATGTGTAGATTGAGACTTGTAGCCTCACTGAAACATTTTCCACATTCACAACAAACAAAAGTTTTTTCCCCTGTGTGAGTTCTAAAATGTCGCTTGATATGTGAGGAATTACGGAAACATTTCCCACATTCAGAACATGAAAACGTTTTTTCCCCTGTGTGAGTTCTCATATGTCTACGGAGATTTGAAGCGTGATTGAAACATTTCTCACATTCAGAACATTCAAAAGTTTTTTTCCCTGTGTGAATTCTCATGTGTATATTGAGACTTGTAGCCTTACTGAAACATTTCCCACATTCAGAACATACAAATGTTTTTTCCCCTGTGTGAGTTCTCATGTGAAGCGTCAGACTTGTTGCCTGACTGAAACAATTGCCACATTCAGAACAAGCAAATGTGTTTTCCCCTGTGTGAGTTCTCATATGTATATTGAGATTTGGGGCTTTACTGAAACATTCCCCACATTCAGAACATACAAATGTTTTTTCTCTTGTGTGAGGTATAGGCTCCGCCTTCAGATAACTATGCGAAACACTGAAATCTTCAAATAGACAAACTGGAGAACTATGGGAAATGTAGTCCTCTTCAAGGGTATTCAAAATCACAGATCCATCTGATGGAAACAAAAGCACCAGGAGTAAATTATTTGAAAATCGGAGAGTTTTAACATACTTCAAAATGGATATGATTTGACTAAATTTACTGTAACTATAGCAAGATCAATTGGCAGTTAATAAATGGTCAATTTAGCTTAGTCTATTAATTTAGTGGAAGTTTTTTTACCTCTTTATAAGCATATAAAATATTTTGTAATCATATGTAAATGAAGGAAATAGATATTGAAATGTCTATAGAGAGTAACATAATCCTGTAAATCACCAATTATTGTCAAATATGATCTTCTGTTTAACTAAACATAGGAGCATGCAAAATTTTATAAAATAAAAAATAAACAACTTTTATATGCAATTATTGATTACTGCAGGCTTACATTTCTTTCTTGCCTGCTGCTGCCTGTTGCACCCTGAGGCTGATGTATTGATAGATTAACAAGCTTTCCATTAGTGCTAATATGAGCACAGACTGTAGTTACTGCCACTTTACCACTGTGTATGCAAAGTCTCCTACCTAAGACAGTTATGCTACCAAATGTAAAATGACAGATTGCACAAGAACATGAATTCATATTTGATTACTTTTTATTTATATTGTAAAAACACATGTAACGTTCTTCAAAATAGTATATTTTAAAAATATAGACCACAGTAGTCCTTTAAATTATGCTATCAATTATTATTTAGCACAAATGTATTGCTTTTATGCTGTTTCATTGGTTGCATTTACTGTGTTTGAGTAAAGTTATCTAGGGTGGCTAATGAGTGTTACTTTAAGGTGTCCCTAGGTGCCAATGAGTCTGGTGATCCTGGCTTATCAGTCGTTTTTAACAGGATTTGGGCACAGCAGCGGATTGTTATCCAGTGTGGGCTTGGAGACATAGTGTCTGGGCATGTAGACTGTGACTTTATCCAGGCTGGGGACTTAATAAGGGTTACCATATTGGTAGTTATCTGTATCAGGGATACCTCTATGAGTTGACCCTACCGGATAGTAGTGAGATTAATTGGTATACTTGGGGGATACCTCTTTTGCTGCAGACATAGTGGCTCTAACCAACCTCCCTGTGAAGGAAATATCTTTATTGAGTCAGAGGTGAGTTGGGTAAAAATCTTGTTATGGGGACAGGGAGTACTTGCTTTTTGGGGCTGACTAGGATTTCCATGAGAATTCTATACAAATCTGCCTCCTGTTAGATTCAATGGTGGTCATGAACAATGGCTTACATCAAGCATCTCTTAATTTGTAGTTAACCACAAAACAAAGGATCAAAGTGGTATCACTTACAAGCATTTGACACTGCTTAAACTCTGTATGTTTCAATTGCAGTTTTGACATCCTTGTGAATTATACTTGATGGCTTAATCCATGCTTTGATTTCCCCATCGTAACCTATGGTTACCCTTAAAGTGGTACCAATCCAAAAATATCTTAATTAGCCCGTTGCCTTGGGTATATCCTGCATACAAACTAAACTCTCAAAAACACAAAAGCCACCCAGAGCCTAGTAGGCTCTCAGGAATGAAGGAAATGGGTTCTAGGGCACAGAGTGTATAACCTGTGGCAGAAGCGCATCATTACATATCACACAAATTGTAGACAAGATCTTAGTCCCTTTAGGCAAGTCCTTGTGCCATGCAAGACACCTGCGTGATAAAAGCCACATGGGCTAGTGCCCAAAAAGTCCACTGGGCACCCAAAATGAGTCTACGGATCCAAGTGGTCATGACAGTATATTAGTCAATCAACACATGAGGGGATTGTCCCAACCCGCTTCTTGATTGGGCTTGAAAGGGTCACTAGACCAATCTTACCCGCCGGTTGATAGTTAATATTAACCCCTCACACAGGACAGCTTAACCAGGTGCTAGAACAAGTTGGTGTTAGATCAGGTTGCAGTTGCAGGACCAAGTTGCAGGATTCGGGACAAGCTGCAGAAAGATCATTTCTGATGAAATCTGGGGATCTCAAGAAAAACTTTGACGCCAAAGAGCAATGATAAAAGACAAAAATGATAAGGTTCAGATACAGAATAAGTGGTAGAAATAAACAGAAGATCTATACAGGAAGGATCTAAACAGCATCAATGACCTCATTCCAAGGAGCTGGAGCCAGACATCTTGGAGCATAAAGTGAGATGGGCCCAGAAAGCCACACTGATTAATGATCTGCTTAAGATCCTACAAGCTCGATTCCAACAATATATGGAGTAAGAACTATTAGATGTGCAAGCCGAGTATCGTAGAGACACAAGAGATCAAATTGCCACTGTCCATTTGATAATAGAGAAAGCAAGAGAGTTCCAGAAGTAGCATTTCCATCTTTGACTTTATGTATCACAACAAAATGTTTAAATCCTA
The DNA here is from genome assembly GCA_027410445.1 of Discoglossus pictus. Taxonomy (NCBI): domain Eukaryota; kingdom Metazoa; phylum Chordata; class Amphibia; order Anura; family Alytidae; genus Discoglossus; species Discoglossus pictus. Next base: position 5,568,391 of record CM050163.1, read on the forward strand.
TTTTGGTCCTTACCCATTGCAATAAACTCTACAGAGAGAACATTTCCAAAAATAAACCTTCACATTTATCTGGTTGCAATAAAGCCCTGATGATTACTAGAGCCACTATGTTCAGACACAAATCTAAAGGAGGCCTATCACGTCCACATTTCAAATTATATTAAAAAGCCACCAAACTTGCCTTGATCCAGGTTGGTTGGTGAAATACATAATTTTCAATGGGGGGTGAGAGGCTTTGTGATCTGGAGGAGAGGTACCGATCAGTAATGGAGGGAAAAGATGGGGTGAGAAGGACTCCTGATCTAGAGGAAAGGCAGAGATCAGTGATGAAGGAGAGGCAGAGATCTGTAATGGAGAGAAGTAATGGGATGAGAGGGACTTGTGAACTGGAGGAGAGCCTGAGATCAGTAATGAAGGGAACTATTGCAGTATATAGTGATCCTTTTTTTGGACAAACATATTCATGATAATAGCTTGTATAAATATTATTATTATTATCTCAAAATTCTGGGTATAAAACAAGTTTTTTAACTTGTTTTAGATATTGAAATGTGAACACAGATGTACTATTTATTTACTGTACTACTGTAAGATGGAGGGCTTCTCTGGCTCTTTTGCCCACCATATATTAAATGATTGTTGTGGTGAACTACCCACTCATAAGGTCCACAACACACACACACACACACACATATATTGCGCATTTGAACCCCAGTATTACATATTTTACAATAACAGGCAAAATATACATAAATATAGGGACCGGGTGCTGAGACCAGCACCTCCCTGTGACTGTACTCGTGACATGGCCGTAGCAGTTTGGTCCGTGTTTGGAGGTAAGCTGGATTTAATATCACATTATTACACTACTTTTGGCTGATGGTGTACAGATAAGTTTGATTGTAAGGTCTATTTTTAACTAGATTGATGTTAGCGAGACAACTACTTCCATCTTTCACCATCTTCCTTAGTCTACATAAGAGGACAGTTCAAAATGGGTGGTCCTATAAAACATTTCAAAGTCTGGGGAGGGGAGTGTGCGTTTCGCCCCACCAACATAAAGCTTCATCAGCCATCACTGGTAAGAGGGTATTCTAAGTGTGAATTGATTACGGAGTACGGTCTATGCTGGACCAGAAACACATTTTATATTACTCTTTTGACCACAATATTGGAAAGGAATTCGTTTTAATTTTGAGTATAATATTTGCAATTCGATTAAACTAATCATGACTTATTTGTTCTATATAAACATTTTGCACATAGTGGTATATAATAGAGACAACATTATATAGTAAGTATGCCGATAAAATATTATTTTACATTATAAATCTTTTCATCTTTTATCTTTAAAAAAAGGGATTGCCTTAGTCACAGATGTTTAGAGGTTGGAGATTAAATAGTAATAAGAATAGATAGATGCTGTTAACAAAATGGACATACAAGAGCTGCACAACCAATACTGTATATCTCAGTAATTATTTACTCTAGAGATAAACAGTTATTACAATCTATAGACACATTTTAATCCTCTTTCAGATAAAATACATTTTAGGTGTGGAGGTATTGTTTACTTTTCCTATTTTGTACTAATTGCTCACCTTTCCCGATATTCCCAGGACTCTCTTCCTCCTTCACCTGCTGTTGATCTCTTATATTCAGCTCTTCTTGTTCTATCTTGGAGACAATGTGAGGCTCTACACAGAGAGAGATAAACAGGTTATAGACTTTCATCACTGTAATTATTCAATATCAGTCTAGTGTTTGTGTCTTAAACTACTATTTAAATCCTTTAGCTGAAACATACACAACGACAGAAACAACCAAATGTTGTTACTTGGTATGGACAGAAGACCAGATATTGTGTCATTGGGTATAAAATCCCATTTGTCATGAGCTGCGATGTGTGTAAAATAAATACAACTGGTTTATGGATCTGTTTACAAGAAAATCAACTGATAAATTTACAGAATTGTTGGGTGTGTGATGAAGGATATATATATATATATATATATATATATATATATATATACACACACCTCAATAAGGACTGAAGTGATAATTCTCCATAAGCTACTGTATACATATATACAGTAAATATTTCTTGGGAAAAAAAGAAGATATTAAAGAGAACTGGGAAAATATTGTCATTAACAGTTTTCATGTAACCAAATATGCTGTATCCCTTATGGCTGCCACGAATTCATTGTGTTCCACATATAATATCTATCCCAGTCCCTGTATAAATAATATATCACTCACCTTCACTGGTATTTACAGGAATGTCCTCCTCTTTCATCTCCTGGGGGCTCCTCATATTTGTTTCTTCTTCTTGATCAGACTCCAAGAGAACTGATGGTGTCACTTTGTCACTGTCTGTACAAATAAACATGACTTGGTCACACGCTGGGATTTGTTACACGTCTTTATGATCTGTACAAATAAACATGAGTTGGTCACACGCTGGGATTTGTTACACGTCTTTATGGTCTGTACAAATAAACATGAAATGGTCACACATGGGATTTGTTACACGTCTTTATGGTCTGTACAAATAAACATGAGTTGGTCACACGCTGGGATTTGTTACACGTCTTTATGGTCTGTACAAATAAACATGAAATGGTCACACATGGGATTTGTTACACGTCTTTATGGTCTGTACAAATAAACATGAGTTGGTCACACGCTGGGATTTGTTACATGTCTTTATGGTGTGTACAAATAAACATGAGTTGATCACACGCTGGGATTTGTTACATGTCTTTATGGTCTGTACAGAACAAGGGGCAGATATTGTGGGTGCATCAGAACTGACCAATCTCACATTATCATACATACAGCAGAGACTGCAAAATAACCAGATAAATAGTATATATTTATATCATAGTTACATAGTAATTGAGGTTGAAAAAAGACTTTCAGTCCATCAAGTTCAACCTTTTAAGATCTCCTCTGATCTGCAATATGCGGATTAGTTATTACTTAATTTGTTGATTAAATAATTATTAATAGTATAGTATTGGAGGATGAATAAAGAGTTAGTCCATCAAGTTCAACCTTTTTAGATCTCTATTGATCTTTTTAATGTGGACTATTTATTATGAATTGATTCAGAGGAAGGCAAACCGAAAAAAAAAACCATTAAAACTTTGCTAATTTTTCTCATAAGGGGAAAAAAAAGCAAAATTCCTTCCTGACCCCAGAAACTGGTGGTCAAATTTCTCCCTGGATCAATATTCCTAGTTATCTAGGATAGCCTTGTATGCCCTCTTTATTCAAAAATATATCTAACCCCTTTTTGAAGTTGTCTATCGAATTTGCTGTTACCAACTCCTTTGGTAGAGAATTCTACAGTTTAACCACCCTAACTTTGAAGAACCCTTTTCTTTGTTTAAGATGAAATCTTTTTTCCTCTAACCTCAAAGGATGTCCTCTTGTCAGTTGAAAATCTCTTGCTACAAAAAGTTAACTTAAAAAAGCCTTAAATTGACCATGGATGTTTTAAATAAGCCAATCATATCCCCTCGTAGATGCCTTTTTTATAGCGAAAATAAGTTTAATTGGGTTAGTCTTTCTTCATAACTTAACCCCTCCATTCCCCTTATTCATTTTGTAGCCCTTCTCTGTACTTTTTCCAGCTCTAAAATGTCTTTTTTATAAAGTGGTGCCCAAAATTGTACTCCATATTCCAAATGAGGGCGTACTAGGGCTTTGTATAGTGGCAGAATTATATTTGCTTCCCTTGCTTCAATACCCTTCCTAATACTTGCTAATATTTTACTTGCCTTTGCAGCTGCTGCTTGGCTTTGAGCGCTGTTACCTAGGTGGTTGTCCACTAGTACTCCCAAATCCCTTTCAATATCTGATACCCCTAGATTTGCTCCATTAAGATTATAGATTGCATGGCTATTTTTCCTTCCCAAATGCATAACCTTGCATTTATTGGTATTAAATCTCATCTGCCATTTAGCCGCCCATTTCTCTAATTTATGCAAATCCCTTTGTAGGGAAAGTACATCATTATCTGATTTTATTACCTTGCACAACTTAGTGTCATCAGCAAAAATGGAGACACTACTTTCCAGTCCTACTTCTATATCATTAATAAATATGTTAAAAAGGAGAGGACCTAATACTGAACCTTGAGGAACCCCACTTATCACATTAGACCAATCGGAGTATGTTCCATTCACAACAACCCTTTGCTTCCTGTCTTTTAGCCAGCTCTCGATCCATGAGCAGATATTTACTGCAATTCCTGTATCCCTTAGTTTGCTCACTAGTCTTCCATGTGGCACTGTATCAAATGCCTTTGAAAAATCTAAAAAGACTACATCCACTGAGTTGTCCTGATCCAAGTTCCTACTAACCTCCTCATAAAAACTAATAAGATTGGTCTGACACGACCTATCCTTCATAAATCCATGTTGACTGCTTCCTATGATCTTGTTCAAATAGACATATTCTTGTATTCTGTCCCTTATTAACCCTTCTAAAAGCTTCCCAACTACAGATGTGAGGCTCACTGGTCTATAATTCCCCGGATTTGCTCTAGATCCCTTCTTAAAGTATCACCTCTGCTTTTCTCCAGTCATCTGGTAGAGACCCTGTAGTGAGTGAGTCTTGAAAGATTAGATATAATGGTTTGGCTATTACAGAACCCAGCTCCCTCAGTACCCTTGGATGTATTCCATCAGGACCTGGGGCTTTATTAACTTTTATTTTTTCCAACCACTTTTGGATTTCTTCCTGCGTTAACCAATTATTTGGTGAAGGTAGTGTAGCCCCTTTATGATGCAGTGTCCCAACCACTGGTACCTCCATTGTGTATACAGAAGAAAAGAACCTATTTAGCTCATCTGCTTTTTCCTGGTCACTAATTATGAGATGGCCTGTTTCACATTCTAATGTTCCTATAGCTTCCTTCCTCGCCTTCTTTGCATTAATATACTTAAAAAATATTTTAGGGTTAGTCTTTTTCTACAATCCCTCCTCCTCTTTTACCATTGCCCTTATCTTTCCTAAATAGGTTATAACCATCCAGATTAACAGTCCAGTCATGAGATTCATCCCACCACATTTCGGTAATGCCTATTAAATGCCATTTTTCATTAATTGCTAATAATTCTAACTCTCCCATTTTTCCTGGCATGCTACTGGCCTCAGCAAGCATACATCTTATATTATGACTTTGTAGTTCTGAGGTGCCTGCCACTATAATTAAGTTACTTAGTAATACCTCCCTATTTAATATACTACCCCTCCCCCATCTCCTCCTCTGAGTTGTTAAATCATCCCTTATGCCCTCTACACTTTCTACCCCATTACTTATATCTAGTCACTACCCTCCACCTACTAGTTTAAAAACTCCTCTAGCCTTTCTACCATCCTATCCCTAGTACAAAAGCTCCCTCATCATTAAGGTGCAATCCATCCCTGCTATAGATATTGTACCCAAGTGAGAAGTCAGCCCAAACCCAAACCCCTCCTTAGTGCACCACACATTAACCTCCCTAAGCTCCTTCTGCGTCCCTGGGCTAGCACATGGCACAGGTAGTATCTCAGAAAATACTATCTTGGAGGTCTTTGCTTTAAGCTTATTCCCTAGTTCTGTAAAATCATTCCTTAGGATACTCCATCTTCCACTAACTTTGTCATTGGTACCAATATGTACCAAGACCGCCGGTTCATTTCTAGCCCCTCCCAATAATTTGTCTACCTGATCCACAACATGCCGAACCCGAGTACCAGGAGACAGCAAACTGTTCGATTGCTGTGATCTGGGTGACAAATCACCCTGTGTACCTCCCTAATAATAGAGTCCCGTACCACCAAAAACCTCTCTGTTTCTCTGCTTAACCTGCCCTCTCACTTCTCCAGTAGAACTGTACTCCCGGCTGTTAGAGGGAACAGCTCTATCTGGCATTGCCATTCCTGAATGGACATCCCCAAAAGTTTCACTCAATCTGGAAAATCTGTTGGTGTTTGCCAACTCAGAACTGGCCTGCCTCCTCCTCCTGTTCCCCCTGTTTCCCCTTGTAACTGTAACCCAGCTACCTCCCTGGACATTCTCACTAGCCCCATCTCCACCCTCCATCTAGGCCCAGCTAAACTGTGATCAGGGAGTACCTACTCCCTTTCCAGTGGAATATCAGTAAATTCTGCAATTCTCCTCTCCATTTCTCCAATTTGAGCTTCCAGAGAGGCAACATGCTCACACCTCCCACAGAGGTATGGACCCTGGATCATCTGACTCATAATTATTGTTCACAAAATTTCAGTGGGAAAAATACACAAACAATAATAAAAAATAATACATTTGTATAAGGTTTTAAAATATATATATATACTTTCCCCCCCTCTTTTGCACGGTTAGTCTGCCAGCCCCCCCATTTCTTTGAACTCCCTCCTTTTATTTAAACTACACTTTTACTAGAACTGCACTTATGCTAGAAGTTTATATTAGCTTCTGCCTACTCACCTGGAGACAATTAGTGCAAGAAGTAAAATCTAGTATAGCCCATATATATTACATGATAACAACACACACTAGATCATCACAAAATAACCAGATAAATATTATACATTTATACCAGACTTGTATAGGTCACCCATATACATTACATGATAACCATCCACACCAGATCATCCCAAAATAACCAGATAAATATTATACATTTATACCAGACTAGTATAGGTCACCCATATACATTACATGATAACAATCCATACCAGAACATCACAACATAACCAGATAAATATTATACATGTATACCAGACTAGTATAGGCCACCCATATACATTACATGATAACAATCCATACCAGATCATCACAAAATAGCCAGGTAAATATTATACCAGACTTGTATAGGTCACCCATATACATTACATGATAACAATCCATACCAGATCATCACAAAATAGCCAGGTAAATATTATAACAGACTAGTATAGGTCACCCATACACATTACATGATTACAATCCCCACCAGATCATCACAAAGTGACCAGATAAATATTATACATTTATAACAGACTAGTATAGGTCACCCATATACATTACATGATAACAATCCACACCAGATCATCACAAAATAACCAGATACATATTATATATTTATACAAGACAAGTATAGGTCACCCATATACATTACATGATAACCATCCACACCAGATCATCACAAAATAACCAGATAAATATTATACATTTATACCAAACTAGTATAGGTCACGCATATACATTACATAACAATCCACACCAGATCATCACAACATAACCAAATATTATACATTTATACCAAACTAGTATAGGTCACCCATATACATTACATGATAACAATCCACACCAGATAATCACAAAATAACCAGATACATATTATACATGTATACAAGACAAGTATAGGTCACCCATATACATTACATGGTAACAATTCACACCAGATCATCACAAAATAACCAGATAAATATTATACATTTATACCAAACTAGTATAGGTCCCCCATATACATTACATGGTAACAATTCACACCAGATCATCACAAAATAACCAGATAAATATTATACATTTATACCAAACTAGTATAGGTCACCCATATACATTACATGATAACAATCCACACCAGATCATCACCTGATCTCTGTGACTCAGTATGAAGTCCATCTTACTTCTCCATGTTTGTGTAGATACAGAGATGATATTATTGTTTCTTCTAATTTTTACATAAGTCTGAGGCTGTCGGTATTTTCAAGAACTTGACTGAACAAAAAAAAGTGTAAAAATGGCTTATATCCGAAATGGCTTATATCCCAACTAAGGTCTTTGTATAGAGTTTTTGGAGGCAACAATAATAGGTGTTATGTTCAGCTAAGATTTAGAATGATCTTGAAGTTACAATTAGGTTTCATAATAAATAAATAAATGCAGATACAGACTACACCGGGTACAGAACAGTTTATATTGTGATATTATCATAAGATGTTTACATGGGACTTCCTACATTGTATATTCGTAGATAAAGTTCTACTGACTCCAGCAGGGAAATAACTTCTTATGGAACAAATACAATAAAGGTCAGAGATGGTGTGAAAATACAAATAAAAAATGAATGTTTTAAGGCCTTAAGGTGAGCTCATAGGTAGTCTGTGAGTGGAAATGACTGTGTGTGACAGTGGGTGGCTGTGTATTTGATGACAGTGCATAGTTGTGTGTGTGTGACATTGGGTGGCTGTGTGTGTGACGGTGGGAGGTTGTGTGTGTGACGGTGGGAGACTGTCTGCGTGGGACGGTGGGAGACTGCCTGCGTGGGACGGTGGGAGACTGTCTGCGTGGGACGGTGGGAGACTGCGTGGGACGGTGGGAGAATGTCTACATGGGACGGTGGGAGACTGTCTACGTGGGACGGTGGGAGACTGTCTACGTGGGACGGTGGGAGACTGTCTGCGTGGGACGGTGGGAGACTGTCTGCGTGGGACGGTGGGAGACTGCGTGTGGCGGTGGGAGACTGTCTGCGTGTGGCGGTGGGAGACTGTCTGCGTGTGGCGGTGGGATACTGTCTGCGTGTGACGGTGCATGGCTGTGTGTGTGAGTGACAGTGGCTGGCTGTCTGTGTGAGTGACAGTGGGTGACTGTGTGTGTGAGTAAGAGTGGGTGACTGTGTGTGTGAGTGACAGTGGGTGACTGTGTGTGTCTGAACTAGTTATTAGCTGCACACAAAGACAATTAGTTTACTTTCATACTGGCAATGAAAAAAATGCTCTGTCACAAAATTAACATTGACAAACAACACTTACTGCTTGGTTTATCCTAAATTCCAAAGAGGCAAGGGAATACTTATACAATGAGATTCCAGATAATTATGTTATCGTATATGGCTTATGGAAATGTAGTCAAAAGGGGTGTAATAGAATTATTCCCAGAATGTATACAGTAAATCCAAGAGACATTTAACGTTTCTGCTTACGCTTACTCCTTTTAAATGTTCCTGAGCACAAACATTTGAGAACTGTCAATGACAGACTTTATGATACATTTCAATTAGCTGCCAGACATAGAAACTTTCTTGCCGATGAGACAGAATGGGAGAGATGTCTAGAGGAAGCAGTACTATGTAAAATGCCATGGCAGATGAGGGAACAGTTTGCATTCATTTGCATATTTTGCAATGTTCCAAATGCATTAGCTTTGTGGGAAACATTTAAAAAACATATGTATGAAGACTTTTTGAAATGTTATAACAGATCCATAGCTAAGTTAAAAGCATTAATGGAAATTCAAGAAGTATTATGTCATGGATTAAGTTGTGCAAGTTTCAATCTCCCAGATCCAGGCATTATAGATGATATAAACCTTGAGGATTATGACACTGATGTGACAACGATGTTGAAAAAAAAAAAAGAGGAAAAAATTGCCATTTTAAATGATTTGCAAAAGCACGCTTTCAATGCAAAACAAGAAGCACTAAATGATGACTTGCTCAAAGAGTGTTATTTTTATCTAGATGACCCATTAGATCTGGAAAAACTTATCTACATAATTTGTTGATGAGTTCAATTAGAGGTAAAGGTGAAATTGCACTTCCCTTTCCAACTACTGGAATTGCTGCACTATTGTTAGAAGGTGGCAGAACAGTATATAGTGGATTAAGCCTCCAGTTCCAATTTTGGAAACATCAGTGTCTGATATTAGAATGAAATCACCTCAAGCAAATACATTTAAGAAATCCAAATTAATTATCATAGATGAGGCCACTATGATGTTGTGCCATGCTCTGCAATGTATTGATCGTTTGTTGCGTGAAGTCATGGGTAATGATTTCCCTTTTGGTGGAAAAGTCATGTTATTAGGTGGAGTTTTCAGACAAACATTACCTGTGGTTGTCCGTGGAAATCGCACAGACATTGTGGAAACATATATAAAGTCAAGTCCACTATGCAAAGAATTTAGATTAGAAAAAATATGAGATCTGAAGGCCAAAATTAATTCAATAAATGGCTAATAAAAAACACAAAGTAATAACCAATTTACCTGAGGATACTGTCTAAACACCAGCAGAAATAATTTGCAAAGTTTCACTCATATCAGCTATATTCCTAAATGGAACACTCATCAGAGCTTGCACAGAAAGTAATCTTAACATCCAAAAATAAAGATGCATTGGAGCTCAATAACGACATTTTAAAATTAATAGATGGCACACAAAAAATTATTACAGCGCAGATTCTGTTCTAGCTGATGACAAACAGAGTGAATCAAATTTTACAATTGTATTTATAAATTCATTAACTCCCTCTGGAATGCCACCCCATGTTTTCCAACTCAAAAAAGGAGCAATCACCATGTTATTGAGAAATATGAAACCCCAAAAATAGACTTTGTAATGGGACCAGATTAATTGTTCAGGAATTAAAAAGACTATTTCATACATGCAGAAATTCTGAAAAGTACCAATAAAGGTGAAGCAGTTTTCATACCAAGAATTGATTTGGCTCCAAGTGAGACTTGCTTGCCTTTTATACTTCAAAAGGAGACAATTTCCCATCATCATGGCATTTGCTATGACCATTAATAAATCCCAAGGACAAACTTTTAACTCTGTTGGCCTCTTTTTTATAAGAACCAGTATTTGCTCATGGACAACTCTATGTGCCATTTTCACAATGCAAAAATCAAGAAGGAATTAAAGTTTAAAAAAATAAAATAAAGTCAAGGTGAATTATTAAACGATGGGCGAGTATTTACTAAAAATATTGTCTATTATGAGGTGTTGCAAATAAAAAAAAAAAAAAAAAAAAAGAATAAGAAGAAAACAGAGTCTGTGAAAAAAAATTATTAATACAGAACAAAATTAGTGGTTACATCCCAAAGATACAATTTAACGTCTGTTGGGCTCTTTATAGAGAAACCCCTATTTCACATAGACATTATGTACAAATACAGAACAGTGGTTATATATCGAGGACTAACGTTTTTAGAGGACCACTATTTCAACAAAAAAAAAAAAAAAGAAGAAACAGTACACTGGTAACATCCCAAAGACAACATTATTTGTCTGTTGGTCTCTTTAGAGCAGTGGTGGCGAACCTATGGCACGCGTGCCACAGGTGGCACGCCGTGCCCCTTCTGTGGGCACGCGGCCATAGGTCGCCGGCAGCTTGCTGGGCCTGCTCATCGTGCGCGAGCACGGCGCCTGAGCGCTCTCCCGTCACTGAGGAGGGCTGTGCTAGCGTGCGCGAGCGCGAGCGCGGAGGCAAGGGGAAGGTAAGAGATATGGGGCAGGGGAGAGACAAGCGGTAGGGGAGAGACAAGGGAGAGGGGGAGAGAGAAGAGGGTTGAGACAAGGGGGAGGGAGAAGGGGAGAGACAAGAGTGGAGGGAGAGACAATGGTGTAGGGAGCCAATGGGGAGTTGGACAGATAAGGGAGAAGGGGAGAGACAATGGAGAAGGGGGAGACAAGGGGAAGTGGAGAGACAAGAGGGGAAAGAGAAGGGTGGGGGAGACAAGGGAGAAGGGGAGAGAGAAGGGGGAAGACAGTGGAGAATGGGAAAGAGAAGTGTGGGGGAGAGATAGAAGGGTGTGGGAGACAAGGGAGAATAAGAGAGACAAGGTTGGGTGAAACAAGGGGGTAGAGAGAGCAGGGTGGGAGAGACAAGGGTAATGGGAGACACAAGGGGAAGGGGAGAGACAAGGGGGGAGACAATGGGGAGGGGAGAGTGAATGGTGGGAGAGACAATAGTGAAGTACAAGGAGAGACAAGGGTGGGGGTAGAGACAAGAGTGAGGGAGATACAAGGGTGGGGGAGATACAAGGGTGGGGGAGAGATAAGCGGAGAGAGAGGGAGAGAAGAGGGAGGGAGGAAGAAAGGAGAGCAGAGAGAAGGGAGGATGGAGAGAAAGAAAATAGGGAGAGGCAGAAGGGAAAGGGAGAAGTAAGAGAGTGAGATGGGAGAGAAGGTAGAGGCACATGAGAGGAAGGGAGAGGAGAGAGAAAGGAAGAGGGAGATGCAAAAGGGAGAGGTAGAGAAGGGAGAGTGAGAGAAGGGAGGAGTGAGAGAGAGGGGAGAGGCAAAAGGGAGAGGTAGAGAATGGAAAGAAAGGAGGAGGGAGAGACACAGGGAAGGAAAGAGACAAGGGGGGGTAGAGGCAAGTGAGAAAACAGAGACAATTGTGAGCGGTACAAGAGAGGAGAAATAAGGGTGGGAGAGAGAGAAGGATGGAGGGAAGAGACAAGGGAGAAGGGGAGATACAGGGGTGGTGGGAGACAAGGAGGAAGGGGAGAGACAAGGGGAGGGGAGAGAGAAGGGTGTATGATCCAAGGGGGGAGAGATGCTTAGAGTTTGCGGCTTAGTTTTCTTTGTATGCAAATCTGGCTCAGTGCTGGTCTTTTTCATATTAAAAAATAAAGTTGTTTAACTTGACGTCATTTCCATATTTCACAGAATATTTCTGTATTCCCGCCAGTGGCCAAGAGCTGTATCTGCAAAACAATGTGTTTGTACCTCAGAGATGGGAATAAAGTTTTAAAGAGTTTTGTAATCCGGGCACGCTCCCCACAGCATTGCGCGGGAGGACTGAGGAAAGGCGAGGCGAACCGAGGCATAGCTAGAGCTACTAACCACCACCGACTGTGTCCCCCCCTCCTTCACCAAAGGTAAGAAGAAGGGAGGGGGGGATAAATAAAAATAATTTGATTTTATGATAGGAATAAAAAAAAAATTCTTCCTTTACACACATCACCCCCCCACTCTCTCATACAGCACCCCCCACTCTCTCATACAGCACCCCCCACTCTCTCATACAGCACCCCCCACTCTCTCATACAGCACCCCCCACTCTCTCATACAGCACCCCCCACTCTCTCATACAGTACCCCCCCACTCTCATACAGCACCCCCTACCCACTCACAAACACATACACTGCACCCCTCAATGCAGTGTGTGTATTTATCAGTCTATATGTGTGTACTCAGCTGCGTGTGTGTGTGTACTCAGCTGCGTCAGTATTCAGGTTTAATTGCCATGTTGGCACTTAGAGGGAAACAAAGTTGGCATGTATTGCGGTTTGGGCACTCGGGCTCAAAAAGGTTCGCCATCACTGCTTTAGAGGAACCACTAATAACTTCAATAAAAAAATAAACAACATGAAACAGCCCTTCTCAAAACTTGACAAAGCACTACACACAACAAAACCCATTGTTAAGAACCATCTTAAAGCATATAAGATGTTGCTACAACTTCATACTTATTGGTTTCATTAAATATAGATAGTACCGTATAAACTCGAGTATAAGCCGAGGCAGCTATTTTACCACAAAATACTGGGAAAAAGTAGTGACTCAAGTATAAGCCGAGGGTGGAAAATGTGCTGCCCCCTGTGTCCCTCTTGTGCCCTCTGTGTCCCAGTCTTGTGTGTCCTCTGTGCCCCTTTCATGCGCCCCCCTCTTCCTCCCCCCTGTCTCTTCCCCTCCTCTTCCTCCCCTGTGTCTCTTCCCCTCCATCTCTTTCCCCCTCTCCCTTCCCTGTGTCTCTTCCCCTCCCCCTCCTCTCTAAACCCCCCTCCTCATCCTCTCTCCTCAACCCCCCTCCTCATCCTCTCTCCTCAACCCCCCTCCTCATCCTCTCTCCTCCACCCCCTCTCGTTGAGATAAAACATTATGTTACCTGAGCTCCTGTGTGATGAGGTTCCTAAAGTCTCTTTATGTCCATCTGTATCACACTGGGAAACACAAGAGAAGATGAATTTGAAGATTATGACAAACCTACATAACAATTACATTGCCCAATCTCATATGTATCTAAAGTAACCTCAGTCTTCATCTTTAAAATCCATATGACTATCCGATGCATCCTTGGGTCCATTTGCACATATATAGCTAACACTCCTCACTAAGTATATTCAACTTATGTACTGCTGTCTAGAACTAGTATTTCCTGGGCACTGCTGAACCAATAAATTATGCATGCTGGGTAACCTGGGGGTTGCTCTCTTTGAATATGCAGAAAGTTATTTCCCCTTATCCGTGCACTCATGTCCAGATATTGCCTGGTCAGTAACGAGAGTCACCATGTCCTGGTATAATGTCACATTGTCCAGCAGTGCTTACCTCTCCAGTCAGCTGGTGAATGTGGGGGGAATGCTTCTTCACAATGGTGTATTCCTACAGGAATATGGCGGGTGTCAGTTTAAGTGAATTAATCATTGATGTTTTCTTTCAGATGTAGATCTCTACAAGAAGAACAGTCTCTCCTTACCAGATCTCTTCACCAATAAAAACATTGTCTAAAATGTCTACTTGGCTCAAATCCCCTAGACCCTGTACAGACCGTACTCAGTGCATCTGACTCACTTTCATTATCTTATCTTCTATACTATTTACATCAAATGGTCCGACACAAACATTATACATAGTGTGGTCCGGATAACACTTCCAGGAGAAATTATGCAGAACAAACTCACTCTAATAGTTACAGAGTTACCCACATATAACCACCAAGTACAACTTTGTTATATATCCACTGATCTATGTGGATAAACTGATCAAGAGGAAAGAAAAACAGTTATTGTCATGAATGAGTTAATATTGGTGTCATTATGACTTTGTCCATCAGCTCCCACCTCTCCAGTCAGCAGGTAGATAATCTCCAGGGTGTGAGACAAGATCCTCTCAGACGTCTCCTTATCCTGGGTCACCTCAATCACCG
>CM050163.1:5588090-5590590 GCA_027410445.1 Discoglossus pictus
TAGTCATCTTGGACTATGCAACTCGCTATCCTGAGGCCATTCCCCTGCGTAATACCTCTGCAAAGCTAATAGCTAAGGAACTTATGTTGATGTTCAGTAGGGTGGGTATCCCTAAAGAAATACTGACAGACCAGGGGACCCCGTTCATGTCCAGAGTCACAAAAGAGTTGTGCAGGCTCTTGCAGGTTAAACATCTTAAGACCTCAGTATATCACCCACAGACTGATGGTTTAGTAGAGAGGTTCAACAAAACCCTTAAGAGTATGCTACGCAAGGTAATTGATGCAGATGGAAGAAATTGGGATTTTTTATTGCCATATCTACTGTTTTCCATTAGGGAAGTTCCACAGGCCTCCACGGGCTTCTCTCCTTTTGAATTATTATATGGAAGACATCCCAGGGGAATATTGGATATTGCTAAGGAGACCTGGGAACAGGAGACTACTCCTCACAGGAGTGTAATTGAGCATATAGCTCAAATGCAGGATAGAATGGCCACCATCATGCCTATTGTCAGGGAACACATGCTGGAAGTCCAGCAGGCTCAGAAAAACAGCTATAACCGTAATGCTAGAGTCAGAGTGTTCCAACCGGGAGACAGGGTATTGGTTCTGGTCCCTACTGTGGAGAATAAGTTCCTTGCGACTTGGCATGGACCCTATGAAATAATAGAGAAAGTGAGTGATGTCAATTATAAAGTCAGACAACCAGGAAGAAGAAAGCCTGAACAGTTGTATCATATAAATCTGTTAAAGCCATGGAAGGACAGGGAGGTCCTGGTTGCTTTAAAACCTTCAGAACCTCCTATAGTAGAGCCAGATGTGAACGTATCTAAGACTCTGTCTGTCCATCAAAAGCAAGAGGTCAGAGATTTCATCAGAAGAAATAGGGATGTTTTCTCGATAGTTCCAGGAAAGACTAAAGTGATTAAACATGACATAATAACCGAACCAGGGAAAAGAGTTAACCTCAAACCCTATAGAATTCCTGAGGCCCGGAGGGAGGTTATAAACTTAGAGGTTGAGAGCATGTTAAAACTTGGAGTCATTGAAGAATCACAGAGTAACTGGAGTAGTCCTATTGTATTGGTGCCAAAACCTGATGGCACATGGAGGTTCTGCAATGACTACCGCAAGTTAAACGCCCTCTCAAAATTTGATGCTTACCCAATGCCAAGAGTTGATGAGTTAATAGAAAGACTGGGCAAAGCTCGTTATCTAACAACCTTGGATTTAACAAAGGGTTACTGGCAGGTCCCGCTCACTGAAAGAGCCAAAGAAAAGACAGCCTTTTCAACACCCAGTGGCCTGTTTCAGTACACTGTATTGCCATTTGGGTTACATGGGGCACCTGCCACATTCCAACGAATGATGGACAGAATTCTTAAACCTCATGTTCGTTATGCTGCAGCATACTTGGATGATGTCGTCATCCACAGTGCAGACTGGGAATCCCACCTCCCTAAAGTTCAAGCGGTACTTGATGCTATCCGCTCAGCAGGCTTAACTGCCAATCCTTCCAAGTGTACGATTGGTTTAGAGGAAGCTAAGTACTTAGGTTATTCTATTGGGAGGGGTTTGGTTAAACCACAGGAAGCCAAAGTAGAAGCCATACAAAAATGGCCGCAGCCCCTTACAAAGAAACAAGTAAAGGCATTTTTGGGTTTAATTGGATATTATAGGCGGTTCATTCCAGATTTTGCTACCATTGCTGCACCCCTGACAGACCTTATTAAAGCAAAATCCCCAGTCATAGTTAAATGGTGCCCTGAGGCAGAAAAGGCTTTTAAGAGTCTGAAGGAAGCTATCTGTAGCCATCCTGTCTTAGTGACCCCAGATTTTTCCAGGGATTTTATAGTTCAGACAGATGCTTCTGATGTGGGCTTGGGGGCTGTTCTTTCACAGGAATACCAGGGTGAAGAACACCCTGTTTTCTTTTTGAGCAGAAAGTTAAACCCACATGAGAAGAACTACTCTATTGTTGAAAAAGAGTGTCTTGCTATTAAGTGGGCATTAGACTCTCTTAAATACTACCTACTAGGCAGAAGGTTTCGATTGATAACGGACCATGCTCCTCTGACGTGGATGTATCAGAACAGGGAAAGTAACTCCAGAGTAACCAGATGGTTTTTGAGTTTGCAATCTTTTAATTTCACTGTGGAACACAGGGCTGGTCTGCAACAAGGTAATGCTGATGGGCTTTCGAGGGTACACTCCCTGATTTCCATGGTCGCTCAAACCCTTGGGTATGAGCTGGGGGGGAGGATATGTGAGCATAAAGGTGGAATAGTGGTTGATGGGAGATACATCAGACCTGATTTGCTAGACAGCAACCAGAGGATTTCTCAGTTAAATGCCCCAGGGAGAGATGTTACAGTTTGCAATATGCATAGCTGATGCTCTGCAAAACATGGTATGGGTCCCTGGGGCGGAGTATTTGGAGAGCAGGGGGGGCCAATGCTCCAACAGCACTAGTTGCTGTATAACAGACCACAGCTTGG
>CM050163.1:5595590-5830590 GCA_027410445.1 Discoglossus pictus
TTTGATCAGTAGTGATTTCACGGTCTCCCCCGCCCCCCTTCTTTTCTGCACATCATAGATACATCCTTGACAGATATTGTGAGGAGAGTAGCTGCAATAATTAGAAGACACCATTGGCCTTATCTCTCATTTTCTGAGACCCATTGATTAAGACTTCTATTACTGGAATACCATCATGGCCACCTCTCTGTAAGACTGACCCACAGAAAAGTCAACTATAGAACAATACCCTGCAACCCCCACTCAAGAGCTACAGATGGATGACTAGGATATACACAACCTAGAACTCTTTACATTCCTTATTTTTTATACGTAGCTATTATCTTTTTTTCTGTTCTGCTGTGGCACTCAATATTTCTTTCTGCTGAGTGGTATCACTAGCCTTTTTCAAACTCATGACTTGTTAGCACAAGTTACCCTTTGGTTCTCGTAAGCACAGGCTACTTTTGTGTTCTTATCAGCACAAGTTACACTTTGGTTCTCGTGAGCGTAAGCTACTATTTCATGGGATGGATAATTAAATTAAGCAATAACTAAACATGGCAACATCTTAATTGATAAATTACTTTAGATGTTGCTTTTTTTATATGCTTTCACGCTCTCCATCTGATTGTTCTGAACACATACTGCGAATCGAGCATAAGTAAAAATAAACAAGAATTGAAGAATCGACCCTATTTGGAAGTTAACACTGCCTGGCCTTACAGAGAAATTAAAGTTATTATATCTAATGGCAGTTGTATTGTTGCATTCAGTGCCAAGAGGTTATAAAGTACCAGCACATCATATTAATTCCAACAAACAACGCTTTTGGTATAAGATAAGGCGAAATATTTAATGAAAATGGGCTCTTCCATCACTAATTTGTTAGAAATATCTATAAAATAAAGCTTCATTATTCTCTTATAACATCACTTATAGACTGAGTATGTTCACATTCATAGACAGCTTATAGTTTTTCTCTTACAGCCCCCTTGGTTCAGGCAACAAAACCCACAGAGAACAAAATAAAATAAATGTGAGAAGCTATGAAGATTAAAAAAAAATATTAAAAGTTTATTATAAAACACAAATATAAAAAATACACAAATTGATTACGATTGCTCAGCATGGTGGTTTAGAGCGACGTTCATAATTTCAGGGTCCCTTAAATTAAAACACAATTGCTTACCAAGCAGATAGCAGCGATGCACAGAACCAGCGCCGCCTCATAGTCTCATGCCGCATGTCTTCTAATAATACAAGCTCATACACTAATAGAATTTACTAAAAGAGCAGCACTGCTAAAAAGTTATATTAACATACTATACAACTCGAATATCCATTGTGTAGGACCACATATGTAAGACTGAATATATTTATATGATTTTGCCAAATATTTTGAATTAAATTACATTTATATGATGATGATGGGTCATGTAGATGTGTAATAGCTGATCCAGATGAAACATTTCCAACATTCTAACCATACAATTGCTCTTCATCCTGTACGTCATTTGAGATCTGACTGAAACACTTCACACATTTAGAACAAGCAAATGTTTTTTTCTCCTGTGTGAGTATTCTTATGAATATTGAGATTTAAGATTTGACTGACTGATGATGTAAATGGTGCTTTTCATATTTTGATTGAAATTTGTGGCAATTACTGAAACATTTCCCACATTCAAAACATGCAAATGTTTTTTCTCCTGTGTATTTTCTTATGTCCTTTAAGGCTTGAATGTTGACTGAAACATTTCCCACATTCAGAACATACGTATGGTTTTTCTCCTGTGTGTGTTCTGAGATGTCGATTGAGAATTGGGGCCTGACTGAAACATTTCCCACATTCAGAACACATAAATGTTTTTTCTCCAGTGTGCGTTGCCATATGTTGACTGAGATGTGAGGCCTGACTGAAACATTTGCCACATTCAGAACATTCAAATGGTTTATCTCCTGTGTGAATTCTCATATGTCGAGTGCGACTTTCGGCCCGATTGAAACATTTCCCACATTCAGAACATATAAATGGTTTTTCCCCTGTGTGAATTCTCATATGTTGTTTGAGATGTGAAGTCTGACTGAAACATTTCCCACATTCAGAACATACAAATGGTTTCTCCCCTGTGTGAATTCTCATATGTTGTTTGAGATTTGAGGGCTGACTGAAACATTTCCCACATTCAGAACATGCAAATGTTATTTGAGCCATGTAAGTTATTGGCTTTGCTTCCAGATAACTATGTGATACACTGAAATCTTCCAATACATGATGTGGTGAACTAGGGGAAATGTGGTCCTCTTCAAGTGTATTCCAAATCTTGGATCCACCTGTAGGGAATAAAAGCACCAAGAGTAAATTATTTAAAATCTGGCAGTTTTAACACACATTTAAACAGAAATGATTAGTCTGAGACCAATTTACAGTTAATAAATGGTCAGTTTGATTGAAAGTATAAAGAGTGTGCTCCTGTACATTATTTATTATTAGCCATTATTTGTAAATAGGAAATTGCCAGTCAAAAATGGCGGGAATGAAATTATAAGCCTGGCAATGCTGTTTCGGCCCTCTAAGCACCTTTGGCGCTAATCGCAAGCCCCGCGCTGAGTGCCTTTGACACTCCTGCTTTGCAATGATCATCAAGTGGCTCGCAATGATTGCCTTCGGAGCTCTTTGCAAGCCTCTACCCCTGTGTACTTTATAGGACTCGCACTTGAGTGTTACTGTCTTGGATCAAGTGTTACTGGCTTGTTGTGTTAAGTGTTACTGCTTAGGGTTAATTTTTACGTCCTTCAGGCTAGTTTTAAGTCCTTCGGCCTCATTTTCATCGTGTTGCGTTTTTTCACAGCCATTTTTTTCTTGCTTAGGCGATTTTCAATTGTGTAAAAATGCCAAATATGCCTCAAATTAATTTGCACCTCACTCACAGGCTCCCTGGCTCTCCCACTGTGCTGTGTGTGGGTGTGTAAGTTAATTTGAGGCATATTTGTTGTTTCTTTCAGGTCTTTGAAGTTCCGTGGTTCGGCCGTTAAAGTCCTAATTTTGCAGGGCGCAAAATGTATGGGTTTCGGTCCTAAGTCGTACGGGCCTCGTGATGAGTGCCTGCGGCGCTCATTGCAAATCCCTGCAATGAGCACCTTCGGCGACATATTGCAGCCTAAGTCCTGCGTGCCTTAAAAAATGCGGGACTTAGCCTCCAAGAACTTAGGAAACATTGGGACCGCCTTAGACTGCAAGCAGCTGAGAAACGCGGGACTTAGAAAAAAAAAAATACAAGGTCGGAAAAATACAAATTTAACGGCCGAACTGAAAAACACCAACACACACACAAAAAAAACAACATCACACACAGCAAGGGGGAAAGCCAGGACGTCTGGGAGTGAGGTTGCATGCGAATTTAAGAGAAACACCAAGAAAAAAAATGTCGTCCAAAAAAATGAAAACGAGGCTACACAACCCCAAACCGGGCAAAACACCGCCAGCCATGTACCACTTTTACACAGGAACGTAAAAGATACAAAATACACTATTAGAAAGGATGGAAAATGTTCGTGAGACGCGTAACACATAGACAAATGACGCCATTTTACAACACTAACTTGCAACTAAGAACATTACGAATCTAAAATGGCGCTTTGCACAACTAAACCAACGGTTTGCCCTCACGCACGCAGCCTATTTCTAATGCACAGTTGGGACATCCATAACACTATTTCCTCAGGCCAGCAACAGTCCAACTGGACATTATATACTGCAGGAAAATAAAAAGAGATTGTTAGCTCTTCAGGCTATTGATTGCTGGATATATTAATTAGAAATAGGTAAAATATCTTAATTTATTAAGTAACTAATTAATTATTTATTATTTAAAATAAATAAATAAATATAAATATATATATATATACTAGCGTATTGCCCATCAAAAAATGACGACAATCAGATGTGTATGTTTTAAAAGTTGTTTAGTTATTAATATACATATGGAATTGTAAGGTAGCTAATGTTGTTTTCTGTGTACTACTGAAATATAGAAATCAAATTAATAAATGAATTTACGTATTTTTATGCATTGTGTTGAAGATCTGGCAATCTGTGTTGATGTTGCAGCAGCATTAGTGGTGTGGAGGTGCTGTGTAAGCGTGATGAACGTGTGCAGTGTAATAGTGTGCGTGCGCGATCCAAAACCGTTAACGTAGCCATGTACTTCCGCATTATCCTAAAATGGCAGATAATGTGTGGTATGCGTCTTAGCGGATTATCTACGGTTTATTGCCTGCGTCGCTCATCGCTAAGCCCGCTAAAGTACTACGGTTTACCAGTAAATTTGTTTGCCACACAACATGACGCTACATTTGTCCCTTTTTTTCTTAAAATAAAAAAAAATAAAAAATTATAACATTTTTATTTTTGTAACTTGCAACTTATATTTCATCAAATGCGTTGGTTTAGGCGGGAAATCCGAAATTGCGCGAGACAAAGTCGTTAAATGTGTGTTAATGCGTAAATCTGTAATTGGGTTTCGTAAAATGTACTCGCTACTGTCTTTTTACTCATTGCGCGGTTAATCCGCATCCTTTATCTCGTTGTTTTTCAAACACATACGTCTGTGGCTGTGTTTTACGCAGTTCGTAGTAGTATAGCCTCGTTTTAATTTTTTTCGGCGGCCATTTTTTTATCGCTTAGCCGATTTTCGATCTTTGTAACTCGGCTAAATCGATCTAAATTGCAGTTCCAACTCACTTCCAGACGTCCTGCCTGCTTCCCCATGCTGTAAGTGACCTTTGTTTTATTTTTTAGTGTAGAAAAAGCGTTACATTGTGTGGCAAACAGCATTGCCATGGCTTCAAATTTTATTGCACCGTCATTTTTGACGGGCAAGTCGCTAGTTTGTTAATAAATGTTAATCAATCCAGACGAAGGCAAACAGAAAAAAAAAAAAAACACACATTGAAACTTTGCCAATTGTCTCATAAGGGAAAAAAAAAGTCCCCAGCCTCTGCCTGTAATAGCCAATGTACCCAGTCTGTGCCTGTAATAGCCAAAGTGCCAAGCTTGTGTCTGGAGTAACCAAAGTGTCCAGCCTCTGACAGTAATAGCCAATGTGCCCAGTCTGTGTCTGTAATAGCCAATGTGCCCAGCTTGTCTCTTTAATAGCCAAAGTGTCAAGCCTCGGCCTGTAATAGCCAATGTGCCTGGTCTGTGATAGTCAATGTGCCAAGCTTGTGTCTGTAAGAGCCAAAGTGTCCAGCCTCTGCCTGTAATAGCCAATGTGCCCAGTCTGTGTCTAATAGCCACAGTGTCCAGCCTCAGCCTGTAATAGCCGATGTGCCCAGCCTGTGTCTGTAATAGCCAAAGTGCTCCCAAAGTTGTTTCCTTACCTTTCTGGTCTGTGCCTGTAATGCTCATTTTGTTTAATACCCCCACGGTTATGAGGACTGAGGGCCAACTACATCTAGGAGATTCCTGGGATTTCCCTGAAGGATTGAGCTACTGGCTGGAGCGCAGAGCGTCATCAGAGCGCAGTTCTCGGCGCTCTGAAGACGGCGCGCTATTCTACGGTGCGCAAAGGACGGTATGCCGACTTGGGGAGCCTTGGAAAAATCTTGAAATATTAGGTGTTCCTTGAACCAAAAAATTTTGGGAACCACTACTCTAACCTCAAAGGACGTCCTCATGTCAGCTGAAAACCTGCACAAAAAGTTCACTTGACAAAGCCTTATATTGACCCTGGATATATATATATAAGGTGATCAGATTCCCTCGTAGACGCCTTTTTTTCTAGGGAAAATAAGTGTAATTTGGTTAGTCTTTCTTCATAGCTGAGCCCCTCCATTCCCCTTATAGTTTTCTTCCCCTTCTCTGTACTTTTTCCAGCTGTATATAGAAATGTGAGGTACAATATATAGCGTACATTATGGCTGAAGGTAATAGGCTTCTTTGAACAGATTAGTTTTTAGTGAGGTTTTGAAGGATCTGAGACAGGAGGATAGTCTTGTGGAGCGAGGCAAGGAGTTCCATAGAATAGGGGCAGCACGAGAAAAGTCCTGAAGATGGGAATGAGAGGAGGAAAGAAGAATGTCATTAGCAGAGCGAAGAGGGCGGTTGGAAGAGTATTTAGAGCAGGGGTGGGCAAGTTCGGGCCTGGAGAGCCACATACATGCCTGGATTTGATGATATCCCTGCAGTGCACAGGTGAGTCAATCACTTCCTCAGTTATCCTGATTGACTCACCTGTGCATAGAAAGGATATCTTCAAATCCCGGCATGTATGTGGCCCTCCTTGCCCACCCCTGATTTAGAGACCAGAGCAGAGAAGTAAGAGGGGGCATTATTATTGGGAGCTTTATATGTTAGGGTCAGGATTTAATTTTTTATTTTGGAGGCTATGGGAAGCCAGTGGAGTGACTGACAGAGGATTTGCAGACATTGATCGATGAGTATGGTAGATGAGTCTTGCTGAGGCATTCATTATTGACTGAAGTGGAGAGAGACAGGTGATGGCGAGGCCAGCAAGGAGAGAGTTGCAGTAGTCGAGGAGTGATATAAGAGAGTGTATTCAAAGCTTGTGAGCTTTGTGACGTATTTTGAAAATGTTTTTTAGGTGAAAACGACAAGATTTTGTGATGTATTATATGTGAGAAATGAAAGAGAGGAAAGCATCCAGTACAACCCCAAGACAACAGTCCTGAGAGGTGGGAGTGATGATGGCCTTGTCAACGGTGAGAGATGTGTGAGGAGTGGAAGCTGTGGAAGAGAGTGGGAAGATTAGGAGTTCCGGCTTTGACATATTGAGTTTGAGTTGACGGGCAGGAGGATATGCTAAAGAGGTAGTGGCAACATGAGTTAGACAAGAAGGGGATAGTTCTGGAGCAGAGAGGTAAATTTGGGTCTCATCAGCATGCAGATGGTATTGAAATCTTAAAGCAATTATTAGGGAACCAAGTGAGGAAGTGTAGATGAAGAAAAGGAGGGGACCTATGACAGAACCTTGAGGGTGAGGCGATGAAGAGGAGCCAGAGAAGGACACACTAAATGTTCGATTTTCTAGATATGAAGTTAACCAAGAGAGTACAAGAGAGGACACTTCCTCCATAGTGGCTCAGCAGTGCGGGAGCATCTCTGGATGTATTGCATCGTTTGTGTAGTGTGCCATGGTTATAAGCGAGAGTGAAGGCGTCTACTTGTTATGATGGGAGCAAGAGAATCAAGGGTTGAGGTTAGAGTGAAATTGTAATGTGTGTTAAGAGCTGCTAAGAGGGCTAAGCGTGAAGAGAGTGTAAGGTGTGGTGAGGATGTAGGTTAGGAGATGATGGTCAGAAAGAGGGAGTGGGGAGATGATAAGGTTGGTTACAGATATTTGTAAAAATTAGGTCGAGGGAGTGGCCATCATGGTGAGTTGGGGATTCTGTCCATTGTAAAAGGCCGAAGGGAAGAGGTAAGTGCAAGTAGTTTTACAGCTGTAGGGGAGGAGGGAGTATCAATGTCAATGTTGAAATCTCCAAGAACAAGAGAAGGTATTTTGAGAAAGTGAAGAAGCCAGGCGGCAAAAGGAAACGAGATGCTGGTCAAGGCGGCCGGTAGATGACAGCAACTTCCAGAGAGATGGGTGAGAAGAGGCGGATAGTGTGAACTTCGAAATATGAGAATTGGAGGGAGGGAACCAATTATTTCCAATTATTATATTTTGTTTAACATTCCTATGATTTTATAAGTATCTGAATTGTACAAGTTCAATACGTTTTTATCAGTGGAATAGTTTTGTTTGCTCTACAATAATCTGTATTATATTGTATATGTTTAATAAAATTCTGCTTTCCTGCCAGAGTGATAAATCACACTAACAACTCCCCCTCTCATGTTGTAAGTGGATCCTGCCCAGCTGTGTGAATGGCTCCTCCCCACCAATGACATCATCCCTTCAGCTAAACAAGATGGATGGATTTCAATGGGTTAGTATGTGTTTGTGTGTGAATTGGTTACTGAGAGTAATATCTATGTTGGACCAGAAATACATTTTGTATTACTCTGTTGACCTCAATATTGGAAAATAATTGGTTTTAATTTTAATTTTGGAATTCTTAATTATTGGAATAATGGATTATTAAACTAATCATGAGTTGAATTAGTTGGATATAGACGTTTTGCACGTAGGGGAATGTTAGAGGCAATGCTGTATAGTAAGTATGCTGATAAAAATACTCTTTTACATGCTAAATCTTTTCATCCTTTAACTTACTCACAGATATTGAGAGCATGAATATTAAATATTAATAGGAATAAAATGGCAGATGCTGTTAATAAAATGGACACTAAGTGTTCTGAGATAGGATATAGTAGTAAATAAAGTGAATTAAAGGTATATGCAAGTGAGGTGGGTTATGAATGCATCATAACCCACCTAGCAAAACATTTTGCATGAAAAAATGCAAAAATTATTTACAAAAAAAAAAAAAATGTGCTGGGGGTGATGTAGACACCCCCTGCAATTGCCCTGCGCATATTGGGTACTTCATTAAAAAAATGTACCCGATATAAAAGCTGCTAAAGGAAAGGAAAGTGTCTGAAATCATGTGACTTCTCACAGTAACAATACAATGTATTATTTATGCTAATATTCCCTGGGAATTTCAAGGGGTGTCAACATTGAGAGAAAACAGTTTGCAAATGCAAGAAATTCAGCAAACTTCAGGCTAACGGTTTAACTGTTTACTTTGGAATTTTTTCGTGCAAACTATTTTTAAATTCTTCTCTATCAGATGCATTAATAACCCAGCTCACTTGCATATGCCTTTAAATATCCAAAGTGTACTTGGATTGTCCCACCCACCAACAGAGTAACAGACAAAATATCCCAGTGGTCACCTAATTTAATGCAACCTACATGGCAGTGAGAAAAGTGGTGAAGTCTAACTAGAATTTTTTACATACGGACTCTAGCTTAAATATTTTCCAGACACTCGTCCTATAATGTGAGAGGAGTAAATCACGAGGGACTGGTTGGTAAATAATGATAAAATATAGACAAAATATAAGGACACTGAAACATTAACACCTGGGACTTTACTTGTGTGAATTCTACCACATGTAGTTACTTGTTGACAGGTCCTTTATTTAATATATATATGGCAATAGACTATATTCTAGAACGTAATATGGTGGGACAGGAATAAATAATTATTGCAATAAAGAGTAGTGGATACATTATCTGGACAATATATCTCCTAAGCGACTAAATGATAATCTTCAATTTGTAAGGTTGCGCCTCATACTAGATAGGGACAAACCCACTGATCGGAGGTGGAGACTGACTGACTTGACACGCTCGGAACTGGAATAAGACTGGACAGACTGGATATAGGATAGATGGCAAGACCTGGACTGGATCAGGCAGGAAACTGGATACAAACAGAATACAGGAACGAACAGGCTCTGACTGGTAGGAACACACTGATCAATCACCTCTGGGAGACACTGGACTAAATATCCTTAAGTGTCCCTGACTGACTCTGGAATTTAGGATAGTTCTCTAGACATCTTCTGGTGGAAACAGCCTCTGGATTCAATGACATGAACTCGTGCGTCTGGCGGCAGTCCCAGGAACATGAACCCCAGAGACACAGCAACTGATGGGCAATCCCGACACAGCTGGGCAGCTTTATTGTGTCTGTGTCTCTCTGTCCTGTGTCTCTCTCTCTGTGTCCTGTGTCTCTCTCTCTCTCTGTCCTGTGTCTGTGTCTCTCTCTCTCTCTGTCCTGTGTGTGTCTCTCTCTCTCTGTCCTGTGTCTGTGTCTCTCTCTGTCCTGTGTGTGTCTCTCTCTCTCTGTCCTGTGTCTGTGTCTCTCTCTCTCTGTCCTGTGTCTGTCTCTCTCTCTCTCTCTGTCCTGTGTCTGTCTCTCTCTCTGTCCTGTGTCTGTGTCTCTCTCTCTCTGTCCTGTGTCTCTCTCTCTCTGTCCTGTGTCTCTCTCTCTCTGTCCTGTGTCTCTCTCTCTCTGTGTCCTGTGTCTCTCTCTCTCTGTGTCCTGTGTCTCTCTCTCTCTGTGTCCTGTGTCTCTCTCTCTCTGTGTCCTGTGTCTCTCTCTCTCTCTGTCCTGTGTGTGTCTCTCTCTCTGTGTCCTGTGTGTGTCTCTCTCTCTCTGTCCTGTCTGTGTCTCTCTCTCTCTGTCCTGTGTCTGTGTCTCTCTCTCTCTGTCCTGTGTGTGTCTCTCTCTCTCTCTGTCCTGTGTGTGTCTCTCTCTCTCTCTGTCCTGTGTGTGTCTCTCTCTCTCTCTGTCCTGTGTGTGTGTCTCTCTCTCTGTCCTGTGTGTGTCTCTCTCTCTCTGTCCTGTGTGTGTGTCTCTCTCTCTCTGTCCTGTGTGTGTCTCTCTCTCTCTGTCCTGTGTGTGTCTCTCTCTCTCTGTCCTGTGTGTGTCTCTCTCTCTCTGTCCTGTGTGTCTCTCTCTCTCTCTGTCCTGTGTGTCTCTCTCTCTCTCTGTCCTGTGTGTGTCTCTCTCTCTCTGTCCTGTGTGTGTCTCTCTCTCTCTGTCCTGTGTGTGTGTCTCTCTCTGTCCTGTGTGTGTGTGTCTCTCTCTCTGTCCTGTGTGTGTGTCTCTCTCTCTGTCCTGTGTGTGTCTCTCTCTCTCTGTCCTGTGTGTGTCTCTCTCTCTCTGTCCTGTGTGTGTCTCTCTCTCTCTGTCCTGTGTGTGTCTCTCTCTCTCTGTCCTGTGTGTGTGTCTCTCTCTCTCTGTCCTGTGTGTGTCTCTCTGTCCTGTGTGTGTCTCTCTGTCCTGTGTGTGTCTCTCTCTCTCTGTCCTGTGTGTGTCTCTCTCTCTCTGTCCTGTGTGTGTCTCTCTCTCTCTGTCCTGTGTGTGTCTCTCTCTCTCTGTCCTGTGTGTGTCTCTCTCTCTCTGTCCTGTGTGTGTCTCTCTCTCTGCCCTGTGTGTCTCTCTCTCTGTCCTGTGTGTCTCTCTCTCTGTCCTGTGTCTCTCTCTCTGTCCTGTGTCTCTCTCTCTGTCCTGTGTCTCTCTCTCTGTCCTGTGTCTCTCTCTCTGTCCTGTGTCTCTCTCTCTGTCCTGTGTGTCTCTCTCTGTCCTGTGTGTCTCTCTCTGTCCTGTGTGTGTCTCTCTGTCCTGTGTGTGTCTCTCTCTCTCGGTCCTGTGTGTGTCTCTCTCTCTCGGTCCTGTGTGTGTCTCTCTCTCTCGGTCCTGTGTGTGTCTCTCTCTCTCTGTCCTGTGTGTGTCTCTCTCTCTCTGTCCTGTGTGTGTCTCTCTCTCTCTCTGTCCTGTGTGTGTCTCTCTCTCTCTGTCCTGTGTGTGTCTCTCTCTCTCTGTCCTGTGTGTGTGTCTCTCTCTCTGTCCTGTGTGTGTCTCTCTCTCTGTCCTGTGTGTGTCTCTCTCTCTCTGTCCTATGTGTGTCTCTCTCTCTCTGTCCTGTGTGTGTCTCTCTCTCTCTGTCCTGTGTGTGTCTCTCTCTCTCTGTCCTGTGTGTGTCTCTCTCTCTCTGTCCTGTGTGTGTCTCTCTCTCTCTGTCCTGTGTGTGTCTCTCTCTCTCTGTCCTGTGTGTGTCTCTCTCTCTCTGTCCTGTGTGTCTCTCTCTCTCTGTCCTCTGTGTGTCTCTCTCTCTCTGTCCTCTGTGTGTCTCTCTCTCTGTCCTCTGTGTGTCTCTCTCTCTCTGTCCTCTGTGTGTCTCTCTCTCTGTCCTCTGTGTGTCTCTCTCTCTGTCCTCTGTGTGTCTCTCTCTCTGTCCTGTGTGTCTCTCTCTCTGTCCTGTGTCTCTCTCTCTGTCCTGTGTGTCTCTCTCTCTGTCCTGTGTGTCTCTCTCTCTGTCCTGTGTGTCTCTCTCTCTGTCCTGTGTGCCTCTCTCTCTGTCCTGTGTGCCTCTCTCTCTGTCCTGTGTGCCTCTCTCTCTGTCCTGTGTGTCTCTCTCTCTGTCCTCTGTGTTTCTCACTCTGTCCTGTGTGTTTCTCTCTCTGTCCTGTGTGTTTCTCTCTCTGTCCTGTGTGTTTCTCTCTCTGTCCTGTGTGTTTCTCTCTCTGTCCTGTGTGTTTCTCTCTCTGTCCTGTGTGTCTCTCTCTGTCCTGTGTGTCTCTCTCTGTCCTGTGTGTCTCTCTCTCTGTCCTGTGTGTCTCTCTCTCTGTCCTGTGTGTCTCTCTCTCTGTCCTGTGTGTCTCTCTCTCTGTCCTGTGTCTCTCTCTCTGTCTGTCCTGTGTCTCTCTCTCTCTCTGTCCTGTGTCTCTCTCTCTCTCTGTCCTGTGTGTCTCTCTCTCTCTGTCCTGTGTGTCTCTCTCTCTCTGTCCTGTGTGTCTCTCTCTCTCTGTCCTGTGTGTGTCTCTCTCTCTCTGTCCTGTGTGTCTCTCTCTCTGTCCTGTGTGTCTCTCTCTCTGTCCTGTGTGCCTCTCTCTCTGTCCTGTGTGTCTCTCTCTCTGTCCTGTGTGTCTCTCTCTCTGTCCTCTGTGTTTCTCTCTCTGTCCTGTGTGTTTCTCACTCTGTCCTGTGTGTTTCTCTCTCTGTCCTGTGTGTTTCTCTCTCTGTCCTGTGTGTTTCTCTCTCCGTCCTGTGTGTTTCTCTCTCTGTCCTGTGTGTCTCTCTCTGTCCTGTGTGTCTCTCTCTGTCCTGTGTGTCTCTCTCTCTGTCCTGTGTGTCTCTCTCTCTGTCCTGTGTGTCTCTCTCTCTCTGTCCTGTGTTTCTCTCTCTCTGTCCTGTGTGTCTCTCTCTCTGTCCTGTGTGTCTCTCTCACTTGTCTTATTATTATCCAAGCTCCGGCCATCTCTAGTTATCTTTATTATTTAACAAAGATTCAGCCACCACCAAAAGACAGCAGATTGTACAGATATCTGGGAACAAATTACCCTTTAATAAACATGGCATCTTTAACAAATAAATACATATATAGCTTAATATGTTTAACTGTCCTCAAAATAATCTAAATTAAATACAAAACAGGATATTCTGAAATGTGATTGTAATTGATGTAATAAATTGGTGTAGCAACAAAAACATTAAATTAGGAAAATATTGTCTTGTGAGAATTTCATTTAAGGAAACCCCGTGCATCGCCCACTATGTCATTGTGTTATACCTCTGGCATTCATCATACCAAAATAGAGGAGCTCAATCCGAGAACAAACTAACCTTAATAGGTTAGTTCTGTGGACATGAAAACCCACTCTGAGAGCGGCCTCTTTTAGCTCACTTGTGCCCTTCATAGGGAGAAATATCCTGTAGTATGTCCAGCCCTGAAATACCAGGCAATTCTCCTGCTGAAGAGCAGAAACAGCAAACCCCAGACGTATGTTTCGGCCGTCATTGGGCCTCGTCAGTAAGGGGTAGCTGATATCTCACTAAGGCACAGTGAGCAAGGGGTCCATATCTGGAGTACCCTATAACCCTTAGGGAGACTAATATCTAAGGGTCATTTGAATAAAAAAAAAAAACAGTCAGAGGAGCTCAATCAGAGAACGAACTATAGGTTAGTTCTATAGACATGATAATCTACACTGAGATCAACCACTTTTAGCTCACTTGTGCCCTTCACAGCGAGAAATATCCTGTAGTATATCAGTCTGGTGCCACTCAAGAGTGATCCAGCCCCGAAATACCAGGCAATTCCACCCTGAACGGGAGAAATAGCAAATCCCAGACGTTTCGGCCTCCAGTGGGCCTCGTCAGTAAGATGTAGCCGATATCTCCCTAAGGCACAAGTGAGCTGAAAGAGGCCGCTCTCAGAGTGGG
Source organism: Discoglossus pictus (assembly GCA_027410445.1). Lineage (NCBI taxonomy): Eukaryota > Metazoa > Chordata > Amphibia > Anura > Alytidae > Discoglossus > Discoglossus pictus. The sequence continues at coordinate 5,609,283 of CM050163.1, forward strand.
TCCATAAATCTAACCTATTAAGGTAAGTTCGTTCTCGGATTCAGCGCCTCCATTTTGGTATTTTGTTTATACATCTGATATTTATCACACTAGTGGAGGGTCACTCACCGTCACTGATATTAACAGGAATTTCCTCCTCCTTAATCTGCTGGTGACTCCTCATATTTGTCTCTTCTTCTTGGTCAAGCTCTGATTTCACTCTTTCGCTGTCTGTATAGATATATAGAAGATAATTACGTTGTTATTTACTTGTATATAACATCACAGACTAAGGACAAAACTAAATATACAGATAAATCAAGATACACCTCACTAAACTCTCTGAGAACAATGCAGCACTTAACACCAAACATGCCGGTGTACCCCCTTTACATCCATACATTTAGGTAGGTGTTGCCTTTTTATCCCAATTTTTAGTTATTAACCATCATTAAATTTAAATGTTGTCATCATTAAATTGTGAATATTAATTATGATTTGTTTCTTATTTAGATTTTTTGGACAAAAATAGAAGAGTATCAGTTCTGGAGATAATTCTAATTTGTAATTAATTAATTTAGATATTTTTTGTAAACAAATCGTCCAAAGCTGTTGGATAATGTTACAAGTCCATCACATATGTAGATGTGTGCCATGATTTGTAGACCCTCTCCAGCACATCCCTGAGTATTGTTTAGGGTAAATTTTACCTAAAAAGGCCGGGACTGTAAAAACACAGGGGGAGGAGACACAAGGGAAATCAGAAACAAGGGAGGAAGTACACAGGGGAAGAGACTCGCAATGAGCGCCGAAGGTGCTCACATTGGGTGGCAAACAGCATTGCCAGGCTTAAAATGTTATTCCCGTCATTTTTTGATGGGCAAGTAGCTAGTAATCGTATAATCTTAATATCGTATAAGCAGCTAATGGGAACAATGGGGGAAAGGAAACGGTACTAATCTCTGTCTCCCACTGGCCTGATTCCAAGATGGTAAGCATGTTTTAGTTACAAGAGGAAGTTTTCTCAACACTTTCTTATTTTTACCTTTTTGCCACAACCATTGGTCCAGGTTGAATGTTCCAGCTATAAACCTCTCTATTTGTATATACTTGTATATATTTGTATAAACCTCCTCTAGAAAATCTCCTTGAGCTCACTTTTTATTAATTCGAGATCTTTTCCCTTTGTGTATAAATTGATCAATTAATTTCTGGAACATCATTATGAGGTGCATAATATGTTGCGGGATGCATCTTAACAAACATGTTATCTTTGGTATTATTAATATTTAAGTAGCAGCTATCCTGCCTGACCATGAAAAACTAAATTTCTTCCAATTTGATTAAGTGTCCTTCACATGTAAATATAGTTTCTTAAAGTTTAAATCTGGGAGAACTTTCAATTTCAAGGTAAATTTAATTCCCAAATGGGAAAATCCATTTCTTTCCCAAATGAAATTATATAAAGGAGTTTAGTTTGTAAAAAGAGACTTTACCGAATAGTTCTATTACTTTAAATACATTATTTATTGAGATTATAGGGTCAGACAGGGTAACTACTATATCATCTGCATGTAACACTATTTTATTATTCAGGGTGCACGTTTATATTCCTTTAATTTGGTTTTCCGCTCTAATCAATTCTGCAAGCGTTTCAATGGTGACAGCGAATATTAAAGGGGAAAGGGGGCAACCCTGTCTTGTCCAGTTGGTTATAGGGACATTGTTAGATTTAAATCCATATCCTGATGTGAATGCTGTGACATTCTTATACAAAGCCATAATTGCATGAGAACCAAATCTGCCTAGACCGAATTTCTCCAGCACTATTTCCAACTATAATTGGGGTTTTGTTTAGGGTGGCAAATGAGAAAAGATCTATTAATTTCCTGATGTTATCGGGTTCTGTCTACCTTTAATAAAGCCTGATTGATCTGAGTCCACTAAGGTTGTAATAATAGGATTAAATCTTGATGCGAGAATTTTAGACTAAATTGTAATATCTGTATTGAGAAGAGATATGGGTCTATCATTTGTGAAGTCTGAATCGTCTTTTCCAATTTTAGGTTTTAAAATAATATTTGCTTCTAGCAACTCTTGTGGGGCTTTCCCTAAGGATTTAATTTTGATATAGGTTTTCTTTAGTGGGCTTATTAATGATGAAGAGAAGATTTTGTATTATATATTTGAAAAACCATATGGGCCTGGGCTTTTATTTATTTGCAAGCTGGATATCATCAACAATTGATTTATTTTTTATTTTTTTAATTAATAATTAATTGATCCAGAGGAAGGCAAACAGAAAAAAAAAACAAGTGAAAACTAGCCAATTGTGTCAAAGGAAAAAAAAAATTAATTCCTTTTTAACTCCAGATACTGGCGATCGGATTTTTCCCTGAATCAATACTCTCTCTCTAATTATCAATGATAACTCTGAAATCCCTTTTTAATTAGAAATAAATCCAGTCCCCTTTTAAAGTTATCTATTGAATCCGCTGTCACCACCTCCTCTGGTAGAGAATTCCACAGATTAACCACCCTTACTGTGAAGAACTCTTTTCTTTCTTTAAGGTGGATTTGTATATACTTCTAACCTCAAGGGATGTCCTCTTGTCAGTTGAAAATCTCTTGGCACAAAAAGCTCCCCTGACAAATCTTTATACTGACCCTGGATGTATTTATATAAGGTAATCATATCTTCTCTTCGACATTTTATTTTCTAGAAAAATAATCTTAATTTGGTTAGTCGTTCGTTTTGTTGCCCTTCTCTGTACCATTTCCAGCTCTAAAATGATCTTTTTATGAAGTGGTGCCCAAAATTGTCCTCCATATTCCAAATGAGGGCGTACTAGAGATTTGTATAGTGGCAGAATTATTTTTGCTTCCCTGGCTTCTATACCCTTCTTAATACATGCTAATATTTTATTTGCCTTTGCAGCTGCTGCTTGGCATTGAGCACTGTTACCTAGGTGGTTGTCCACAAGCTCCCAAATCCCTTTCAATATCTGATACCCCTACATTTGCTCCATAAAGATAACAAAATCTTGTCAGTTTCACCCAAAAAACATCTCCAAAATTTGTCATTATCTTACAGAATCCGCAGCTAAAATTCTAATACACTCTCTCATCATCTCTCGACTCGACTACTGCAATTCACTCCTTGCTGGCCTACCCATCTCTTGTCTGTCTTCCTCCAATCCATAATGAACGCCTCCGCTAGACTCATCTTCCATACCATCGATCAGTGTCTCCAGCTCCTCTCTGTCAATCACTCCACTGGCTTCCCATAGCTTCCCGAATCACATTTAAAATTATGACCCTAACATATAAAGCCCTCAACAACAGTGCACCCCCTTATATCTCTGCTCTTGTTTCAAAATACTCTCCCAGTCGCCTCCTTTGTTCTGCTAACGACCTTCTTCTTTCCTCCTCTCTCATCACCTCCTCTCACTCCCGTCTTCAAGACTTTTCTCGTGCTGCCCCTACTATTTGGAACTCCTTGTCTCGCTCCATTAGATTATCTTCCTGCCTCAAAACCTTAAAAAAATTACTGAAAACACACCTGTTTAAAAAATCTTATCACCTTCAACCTTTATAATTACAACTGCACACTCCACAGCTTAATAACACTCACACCCACAATCTACAGTACAACACACAGACCCCTCCAAATGACTAAACAAATTGCATTCACGTTGCCATTTTGCATTTGTCACCCTCTTGTATCACACCTAAACCCTTAGATTGTAAGTTTGCGAGTTTTCAATTGTGTGTCTGTGTCTTGGAAACAAGCACTATGTACATTTGATTATATGCTCAAAAACAGGGCCCTCCATTCTTTATAAGGTGTTAAGTATGTATTTTGACATGTACTAAACACCTGTACAGCGCTACGGAATATGTTGGCGCGATATAAATAAAGATAATAATAATAAGAAGAAGATTATAAATTGCATGGCTATGTTTCCTTCCCATAACTTTACATTTATTTGTATTAAATCCTCTAATGTATGCAAATCCCTTTGCAGGGAAACTACATCATTTAATTACCTTGAACAACTTTGGGTCATCAGCGAAAATGGAGACACTACTTTCCAGTTCTCCCAAGTCATTAATAAATATGTTAAAAAGGAGAGGACCTAATACTGAATCCTGAGCAACCCCACTTACCACATTAAGCCAATTGGAGTATGTTCCATTTACAACAACCCTTTGCTTCCTGTCTTTTAGCCAGCTCTCAATCCATGAGCAGATATTTACTGCAATTCCTGTATCCCTTAGTTTGCACAATAGTCTTCCATGTGGCACTGTATCAAAAGCCTTTGCAAAACCCAAAAAGACTACATCCACTGAGTTGCCTTGATCCAGGTTCCTACTAACCTTCTCATAGAAACTAATTAGATTTGTTTGACATGACCTATCCCTCATAAATCCATGTTGACTCCTACTTATAATCCTGTTCAAATAGATATATTCTTGTATATTATCCCTTATTAACCCTTCTAGAAGCTTCCCCACTACAGATATGAGGCTGACTGGTCTATAATTCCCTGGATTTGCTCTTGCTCCCTTTTTAAATACAGGTATAACATTTGCATTTCTCCAGTCATCTTGTAGAGACCCTATGTTGAGTGAATCTTGGAAAATTAAATAAAATGGTTTGGATATTACAGAACGCAGTTCCCTCAGTACTCTTGGGTGAATTCCATCAGGACCCGGGGCTTTATTAACATTTATTTTTTCCAACTTTTTTTGGATTACTTCCCGTATTATCCAGTTATTTGGCAGTGTAGTGTAGCTCCATCTTGTTGCAGTGTCCCAACCACTGGTACCTCCCTTTTATATATCGAAGAAAAGAACCTTTTTAGCTCATCTGCCTTTTTTCTGGTGCAACTATTTTTTCATTTTCTATTTTAGCCAGTCTAATAGCCCTTTTGCAAGCCTTATTGATTTCCTTGTACTCCCGTAAAGCAGTCTCTGTCCCCTCTTGTTTGTATAATTTAAATGCCTGTTTTTTACTCTGTACTTTTATTCCCACTTGGTATATGGTGATAAGTATGTATATTTAGTAAGGATTTAAATGTTGTCTATTTATTTTCAGTATTTTTACCTATCAGTTTCTCTGTCTCAGTCTATAATTTGGGACCATTAAAATCAGCCTTTTCAAATTAAGAGTTTTTGTTGGCCCCTTAAAATATTTTTTTTTTTATTCAATCTCAAATGAGACTGTGTTGTGATCACGGTTTCCCAAAGGTTGCCCTAGTTCAACATTTGATACCATATCAATATTATTTGTAATAACTAAATCCAAGATGGCCTCTAGTAGGCTCTTGTATAACCTGGGCCAAATAATGATCCCTGAGTGTACTCAAGGACCTGCTCCCCTTAGCTGAACTGCTGGTCTCATTTATCCAGTATATTTAAGGGTAATTAAAACCTCCCATTATTAGAACATGCCCATGCTTAGCTGCATTTCCAATCTGTAACAATAATTGCATTTCCTCACTTTCAGCTATATTTGGGGGTTTATAGCATACTCCTACTAATATTCTTTTGTAATTTGCTGCTCCGCTATTTAACTCTACCCAAAAACATTCAATATTATCACTAGGTCCAGCATAAATATCTTCTCCGACTATAGGCTTAAATTCAGGCTTAACACACAGACAAATCCCTCCTCCTCCCTTACCATTGCCCCCATCTTTCCTAAATAGGTTATAAGCATCAAGATTAACAGTCCAGTCATGAGATTCATCCCACCATGATTCAGTAATGCCTATTGAATCCCATTTTTCATTAATTGCTAATAATTCTAACTCTCCCATTTTTCCTGGCAAGCTTCTGGCATTAGCGAGCATACACCTTATGTTATGAGTCTGTAGTTCTGTCCCTATTGACTATACTACTCCTCCCCCCCATCTCCTCCCCTATGAGTTGTTAATTCATCCCTTATACCCTCTACACTTTCTACCCCATTACTCATATCTAGTCCCTCCCCCCACCTACTAGTTTAAAAACTCCACCAGCCTTTCTACCATCTTATCCCCTAGCACAAAAGCTCCCTCATCATTAAGGTGCAATCCATCCGTGAAGTGAGAAGTCAGCCAGTGCTCTAAAAACCCAAAATCCCTCCTGAGTGCACCACATCTTTAGCCACGCATTAACCTCCCCAAGCTCCTTCTGACTCCCTGGGTTATGACGTGGCACTGGTAGTATCTCAGAAAATACTACCTTGGAGGTCCTTGCCTTCAGCTTATTACCTAGTTCTCTAAAATCATTCTTTAGAACACTCCATCTTCCATTAACTTTGTCATTGGTACCAATATGTACCAAGACCGCCGGTACATTTCCAGCCCCTCCTAATAATTTGTCTACCTGATCCACAACATGCCGAACCGGAGCAACAGGGAGACAGCAAACTGTTCGATTGCTTTGGATCAGGTTTACAAATAACCCTGTCTACCTTCCTAATAATAGATTCCCCTACCACCAAAACCTGTCTGTTGCTCTGCCTATTCTGTCATCCCACTCCTGCAGTAGAACTGTTCTCCCGGCTGTTAGAGGCATTGTCATTCCTGAATGGACATCCCCAACAGTTTCACTCAATCTGGCAAATCTGTTGGTGTTTGCCAACTCAGAACTGGCCTGCCTCATGCTCCTGTTCCCCCTGCTTCCCCTTCTAACTGTAACCCAGCTACCTCCCTGGACATCCTCACTAGCCCCAGCTCCACCCACCATGCTAGGCCCAGCTAAACTGTGCTCAGTGAGCACCAACTACCTAACTTCTAGGTTCATGTTAATATACAACAAAAAAAGTAAAACAGATTATAAAATCGTGATTGTATTTTATATTAAAATTTTACTAAGCAAATTCAATTTACAATTCTACACATATGTGAGTTAATTTGAAAAATTTAAATTGTGCTACAAATCTTCCAAGGGAATAATGCTGTGTTGTTTGAATTTTTTTAATATTAATTTGTGTAGCTATCACATGTCTTATGTGTATTTTCATTTTACTATCAATAAAATGATTCCCCTTTTGTCTTTTGTTTATTTCCTTTCTATTAGAAGAGGATATCCTATTGCTTCCCCTTCCCTTCCCATCTTCCAAACACACCATATTATTCCTAAAGGATTGAGAGATCCGTCAGCTTCTTTCCCCAAGTAAAATTTGTTTATTTAATGGTGTAATATGGCCTTAGTCACATTCAATTTAACCCTCCAACAATCACCCTCTACCTCTATTCTTGGAAATATTATAGTTTTACAATTTCTTTGTTTACATTTTTATATCTTATTCCATTCCCTGGACTGTAGTCTTAGTTTCTTTTCTAAAATTTGGGTTAGCCTCAAACAGGATTTTCCATTCTCTCAGATTGTCTTATTCTTCCTAAAAATAATCAATTTCACAGGAAAACCCCATCAATATGAGATATTTTCTTTTCTTAGGGCTGAACTCTCTTCTCCTGTTTAATGTTATACTAGATAGGTCTGTAAAAATAGATAATTCATCATAAGGGGCATCAAAGTTATTTTTTTCTCTTGCGGCCCTAAGTACTGATTCTCTATATGAAAATAAATAAATTCTAATAATAATGTCCCTAGAGGTGTCTTTAGAGAAGCTTTGTGGTAAAGGGATACGATGGACTCTGTCTATCAGGGCTTGTTCAGGGGTTTTAGGTTTCCCAAGATGTTCCAAAAAGGATTTATAAAAAATAAAAAAAAAGTATGCTCGTCAGCTGAGGTTGTTTCTTCTCGAGTAATCTTCTAGCGAATGTTGCTATTTTAAGTAGTTTGACTTCTTTCTACAAAAAATTTAGAGGTTTTACTAAGGATTGATTTTCACACCATAATTTCTCAAATCTGTCTTCTAATTCATCTGATCGTTTAGACAAAATATTTATAGCCTTGGTGTTCTTAATTACTGATGTAGATAGTTCATCTTTTAATTTACTTTGACATTCTGTCAACATTTTCTTCACAATGGAAACTGTCAGAGTTTCTTCATCTTCTGGCAATAACATACTTAATTCATTTATTTCAAGTTGTGCATCGGATGTATCTAGGACAGATGTATTTTGGATTTGTGCCGTATTGGCCGTTTTCCCTTTATCTTTTGGAGATTTTGTAATCGCTTTTTTATCTTTAACTTTTCCTTTTGTAGAGTTATGATTTTTCTTTTTGCTAGTAAAGATGAGTACCCAACAAACTTTATGATTTTAAGATTACTTAATTTACTTTCTTATTTTTTCCTTTCCTTATTTCCCTTTCCCCGTTTTTTTACTTTTTTTCCCCCAGCGCACCTCTTCTTTTTTTTCCTCTTCTCTGTTCCCTTTCAAACACTTCTCTAAATTGTTTATTAACTTTAGCCTTAACTCTGAGAGAAAAAGGAGAGAAAAGGGTTGAAATTTACAATATGTATACTAAGAATATTTAAATTGAATATTTAGCTTTGGGGATAACTAAATAATCCCCCTACCGTTATACAGAGAGTATGTGGGGGAGGGAAAGGGAAGGTGACTGTAAAATCTCTCTACTCCTGTATAATTTCAAAGTCTCTTCAATGTACTAATACCTATTCCCCGTTTTAATCTTACTGACAGTAGATTTACCACTAAATCTAAGAACATATTTGATATTTATATACACAAATAGAGATTATGGAACGGTTATATATAAAATGAGAAAAATACTGTTAAATCTGTAACTTGTTGTGAAATTTACATGTAAATAATAAAGTCCCCTCCTTTTAATATTTATTAAAAAAAATCACATTTGGTGGATAAACTCTTATAGGAAAAGAAAAAAAGGCAAAAAGAGAGGGAGAAAAATAACTTTTGGTTAAAGGGTAATGTTCCCCTTTATCACTGATGTTTGTGTAACACAATCCATTTGTATGGAAGCTAGAAAATTACAAAGAATTTTTAGGTAGTCTTATCTTCCTTTTTATGGATGATTTCTTGAGACATTTGATATTATTGCTTTCTCCTACTCCAAAATGGGAGACGCTCCATACAGTTCTTATTTTTCCATATGTAAAAGTTTGTTCATTAGGTAGATTTCCCTTACTCAATGGATCTTGTGGCATTTGTATAGAACAAGGCCTATATGCTTATGAAGCTGCATTTTAGGCTGTTTACTTATTAACAGTTTTAATTATGCTTGCTGGTAGTAAATAGAATTTTTTTCTTTAGGCGTTCTGATGTAATATTTTGCTCCTACTCTGAGTAAGAGGGAGTTCATTCAAAAGTTATTCTTCAAGTTCGCAAATATGAGATGTCTTAGTGCGTCAGACTCATACTGTCCCATATTCAGACTCTACCTTAATATATTCTTTGACTTTTAACTGTTTGAAGCCATGGTAGGAGATTTAAATTGCACTGAGACCGATAGGTGAAGTTTACACCAAATTTTAGGGTAAGCTGAGTTAGTGTCGGGGGTATTGATCCTCAACAGTGCTGCAATTTTGTACTAGCCATTGAGACACAGCTCAGACACACTCCCCTGCATTGGGGTTTTGCACACTACACATGGAATATTCATGGGGTATCCTTAGAGCAAAGCGGATCGTCCACCACCGTTACCACAAACTGGAGCTCGCTTGTACTGCAAGTCAGATGCAGACTCCTTGCGTCAGCCAGCAGAATCACACTCCTCCCCTCCAGGTCCGAAAGGCACCCTCGGTACTGGCAATGCCAGATCCTTCTTCCATGTAATGTGAGTGGCCACATTTCTTTCTGTGTGTGGTAGCTGTGAGGTTGCCAAAATCTGCTACGAGTTTTCCTCAGCAGCGTGATTGTGTAGCCAACTCATTCAGCAATCTCCCTCAACCTCAGAGCTCTTTGCATCCGGTCATCTCTCCCGCGTTAGCGAAGACGCCTGGCTACTTCCTGGGAGGAGTCCATAGTCAGCACTAGGTATATTTTTCATCACTCACCTGTACATGGATCTGATTGGATTTCCATCTGGTGAATAGACTTCTCATCTCTCCCATATTCTTCTTCCTCATTAAGTAATTCAGGATGTAGATTTGCATCTTGGGGTCCTGTTAGCCACAAGAGTGAGAAGCCTCTGATTTGTACAGATTTATACAACTATCAGACATCAAATATATACAAAAACAGGGGAAACTCTTGGAGTAAATATAAATATATAGAAAGCTTTACTTTAATTGGTGAATGTTGGGGGAACAAGTGCAGCATGCACGAGAGAACAGCACTGCTTACTGGTGCCTGCCTTCCCTTCTGCTAACGGATCTAAATGTTTAAGACATAAATAGTTGCTGATCTCTTATATTCAGATCTTGTTCAAATGTTGAGACAATTGGAGACTTCATATCTAAATGTCCTGCACAGAGATAGATAATCTGCTAATAGACTTGTACCATTTTAATTATTTAATATCAATCTAATGTTTGGAAATGGGAAAATATTGTCATTAACAGTTTAGCCAAATATGTTGTGTCCCTTATGGCTGCCAGTAATTCATTTTGTTACAATTCATATAATATGTATACAAGTCCCTGTATAAATCATGTATCACTCACCTTCACTGATATTTACAGGACTTTCCTCCACTTTAATCTCCCGGGGACTCCTCATATTTGTCTCTTTTTCTTGATCAGACTCCGAGAGAACTGATGGTGTCACGTTGTCACTGTCTGTACAAATAAACATGAGACGGTCACACGCTGGGATTTGTACATGTCTTTATGGTCAGTACAAATAAACATGTGATGGTCACACGCTGGGATTTGTACATGTCTTTATGGTCAGTATAAATAAACATGAGACGGTCACACGCTCGGATTTGTTACATGTCTTTACGGTCAGTACAAATAAACATGGAAGGGCCACACGCTGGGATTTGTTACACGTCTTTATGGTCTGTACAAATAAACATGAGAGGGTCACACGCTGGGATTTGTTACATGTCTTTATGGTGTGTATAAATAAACATGAGAGGGTCACATGCTGGGATGTGTTACATGTCTTTATGGTCTGTACAAATAAACATGAGACGGTCACACAGTGGGATTTGTTACACGTCTTTATGGTCAGTACAAATAAACATGAGACGGTCAAACAGTGGGATTTGTTACACGTCTTTATGGTCAGTAAAAAATAAACATGAGAGGGTCACATGCTGAGATTTTTTACATGTCTTTATGGTCAGTACAAATAAACATGGAAGGGTCACACGCTGGGATTTATTGCATGTCTTTATTGTAAGTACAAATAAACATGAGATGGTCACACGCTGGGATTTGTTACATGTCTTTATGGTCAGTACAAATAAACATGACATGGTCAGATACTGTCAACAATGCCATCATTCCTCCCACCTCCCATGCCTCATTCCTCACATACAGTCACTAACAAAATCTTGCCTTCCTCATCTAAAAACATTTCCAAAATGGCACTGCTGCTGTAACAGTCTGTTCCCTTTGTGAGAATGAGAGTCCTGCAGGGTGTCTAGATAGACCAGATTGGGATGGGGAAAAGTTAACAAGCTGTCTTAATAACAAATTGAGTAATTGTTAGGTAAGCCGCAATAGTTAAGAAGCGTCACGTACTATAACTGACATCCCTTGGATCAGGTTAAGTGGTTGACAGCTGTTAACCACAAATGTGCATAGTTTCCTACGATAGGTCCTTCGATTTAGACTCCCTATTACTGGCTACAGGATAAGCACAACGATTCTTGTTAAACACAAAAATTCCTGATATAGCGGATGGGTTCCTAGGCCAGAATAAGGTCTTGCACTAATCTTGGCAATAAGGATAATGTAGCAGAAATCTGGTCAGCTGCCTTAGCCTCTCCGGCGACTGTTTTAATGAATACCTCCCTATAAGTATAGCCTTATCACTAGGCTGCCCTGTCCATAATCAGCACTAGGTATATTTTTCATCACTCACCTGTACATGAATCTGATTGGATTTCCATCTGGTGAAAAGACTTCTCATCTCTCTCATATTCTTCTTCCTCATTAAGTAATTCAGGATGTAGATTTGCATCTTGGGGTCCTGTTAGCCACAAGAGTGAGAAGCCCCTGATTTGTACAGATTTATACAACTATCAGACATCAAATATATACAAAAACAGGGGAAACTCTGGGTGTAAATATAGATATATAGAAAGCTTTACTTTAATTGGTGAATGTTGGGGGAACAAGTGCAGCATGCATGAGAGAACAGCACTGCTTACTGGTGCCTGCCTTCCCTTCTGCCAACTGATTTAAATGTTTAAGACATCAATAGTTGCTGTTCCCTTATATTCAGATCTTCTTGTTCAAATGTTGAGACAATTGGAGACTTCATATCTAAATGTCCTACACAGAGATAGATAATCTGCTAATAGACTCGTACCATTTTAATTATTCAATATCAATCTAGTGTTTGGAAATGGGAAAATATTGTCATTAGCAGTTTAGCCAAATATGTTGTGTCCCTTATGGCTGCCAGTAATACATTGTGTTACAATTCATATAATATCTATCCCAGTCCCTGTATACATAATGTATCACTCACCTTCACTGATATTTACAGGACTTTCCTCCACTTTAATCTCCCGGGAAGTCCTCATATTGGTCTCTTCTTCTTGATCAGACTCTGAGAGAACTGATGGTGTCACTTTGTCACTGTCTGTACAAATAAACATGAGACGGTCACACGCTGGGATTTGTACATGTCTTTATGGTCTGTACAAATAAACATGAGATGGTCAGACACTGTCAACAACGCCCTCATTACTCCCACCTCCTAAGTCTGTTGTCTTGGGGTTCTACTGGACCCTGCCCTCTCTTTCATTCCACACATACAGTCACTAACAAAATCTTGCCTTCCTCATCTAAAATCATTTCCAAAATGGCACTGCTGCTGTAACCGTCTGTTCCCTTTGTGAGAATGAGAGTCCTGCAGGCTGTCTAGATAGACCAGATTGGGGTGGGGAAAAGTTAACAAGCTGTCTTATTAACAAGTTGAGTAATTGTTAGGTAAGCCACATTAGTTAAGAAGCGTCACGTACTATAACTGACATCCCTTGGATCAGGTTAAGTGGTGTAATTTATACCATGGACAGCTGTTATCCACAAATGTGCATAGTTTCCTACGCCAGGTCCCTGGGTTTAGACTCCCTATTACTGGATACAGGGTAATCACAACGATTCTTGTTAAACACAAAGAAACCTGATATAAAGGTTGGGCTCCTAGGCCAGAATAAGGTCTTGCACTAATCTGGGTAATAAGGATAACGCAACAGAAATCTGGTCAGCTGCCTTAGACTCTCGGGCGACTGTTTGAACCAATATCTCCCTATAAGTATAGCCTTATCACTAGGCTGCCCTGTCCAGTCGTGTAGTCCTGTAATTATTATCCAAGTCCAACAAGTGGTCACGTAAGCAAACTATTGTCCAGGCCATATTGCCTGGTGGAGGTCTACCCCTGGTGAAACCTCACATATTCTCTGCCTGTTGCTGAACACTAAATTCACCCAATCCGCAACAGGTTGATTGACCTTAGATTGGTGGACCCTCGAGCAGACAGCCAATGAGGGACGAGCCTACCATAGCTGTTGCTGATTCGTCCATGAGTTACATGGAGGAAAATACGAATGTGAGCTGGGACCATATTGGCAATTTGCACACTGTGTTAATTGTAATAATTTCTATGTTGGAACATAGTATAAGAAGGAGCAACAGGGAGTAAAGTGCATGCCCTCTTTTGGACACCAATGGTGTGTATATATCGAGGAAGATGTACATATGTGTATCACTCACCCTACACCTCATATCACTTCCCAAGTGAGGGGATATTTGAACCTAGGAAACCTTGGCGTAGTATCAGTCAGTTTGTGCCAATCCCTGTCCCTTTATATAAACTTCTAATGATATTTATGTAAACTTTATATTATAATCCAAGAGATCTACTAATTCTGTACATATTAACTTACCTGCACACAGATCTGAATTCATGTCCACCTGCTGTATATTAGTTTCCTCTCTCTCATCCTCTCCTTTCTTATTAAACAACACAGAGTGAAATGTTTTATCCAGGTGTCCTGAAAGTGCAAAATGAGATAACATGATTGGATGGATTTAATAAAACTGAGACTATTAAAACACTACGTTTAAAAGTAGAAGAGGGTGAGACTAAGAGGGTGAGACTCATATTATTATTATGTTTTCCCCCGTACCTGCACTGTGGTCTGGACGTGGTGTCACCTGCTGAATATCTATGTCCTCAGTCTCATCCTCACCGGTCTCACTAATTGATACAGTAGGGAAACCTAAAAATAAGGAAAGTAAAAAGTAGGAGATTTGTACATTCCATATGAAAAGATACCATTGAATCACAATTTAAGAGGTGGTAATACAATAACTGTACAAGTAAGATATTAATATCCCACCAGTATAACAAGGACTTCCTGGAGATGTGAGGACTACCCAGTAAAGAAGAAGTTTCTCCAGGGACAGATTGCTAAATGTCATTCTCAGATCGGTATCAGGGAATAAGAGACTTTTTGATTGTGGCAGATTAAGGAATGCAGACAAATAACATGTCCCACATATTTGTCTCTATAATTACACAAATCATGTGCTGCTCTTGCAGAAACCATCCTTAGTATTCAGACTTATACTTCCCAGATTGTTACAGGTGTGACAGAAAGTCGGGACTTTGTTTGAGGGGCATTTTGGCCAAGTGTGACAGGACAACTGGACATTTTTGGAGGGGCCTTTCCTGGGACAGAAGACTGAAGACCAGGGCATGGCTGGACACCGCTGGAGGGGCAATTTGGCCAGGATTTGTCACTGAGGAAGCTGCGAACCACAGCAGCGAAACGCGTCTGTCCATATTTTATTGTATTCATCAATGGTTTTTACCACTGAAATTGAACTCATACATTATCAATAAAGATTTATTCTTTTGGATACCGTCTGTGAATACTTGTGCTTAGGATCACACTATCACGAACGCTTGACAAGCACAAAACAATGGACTGAGTTAGAGTATACACCTCAGTATACTTATCCCGAGCCGACCCACAAAGAAATATATTGGGCATTTGGTACTTAGTATATGACACACTATCTCAGAACTGATTTAAAAGAGTCATTAGAGGTGACCATCGGATCAGATACACTACAGATTGTGCGCTATACAGTCTTCCCCCACTCTCTTCTCTTGCATACGTATAAGACACCGGCGTGAACAGTGTCTTGGGAGACAGCGGCACACCTGCAAACCACATATATTAGTCATACACCCGCCCGACACATCAAGTAACCGTGGCACCCAGCAGACCACGGTAACCACCACTGGAAGATCAACCTTAGCGCTTAGGCCTATCGGATTGTGGTCTAATTGAACCCAATCACTGATCCTTTATACTTCTAAGGACCCTGTTATAGAGCAACTTACATCTAATTTGTCGATCTTGAGAAGAAAAATAGAAAGATACAAGTAGGTGCAGACTGTCAAAGAAGGAAGCAACTAGTATTGGATGACCCCATTTTAAGAGGTGTGGATGAAAAAAAGTAAATTAAGTAACAAGTAAATTCTTACTTCAGCTCACATGGATTACATTAATTATAAGAATTGTTAAGATAAGAAGCTGGGAGGCTGACTTGATGTGAATGCTTTAGAATTATGATATCAAAGTATTCTGTGGTCTGGATTAAAGCTCCAGCCATGAGGCATCATCTGTGTCGGAGATCCTGCCCGGGCATAGTCAGGACCTTTGTATTGTACTATACAATGTAACTGATTATGGAGATTGTTTTGCTTGATAAGAGTTTATCTAATAGCCATTTAATTTAGTGTGTAGGATTAGTCTACCCTGTATAATCCATCTCTCCGACATAGAATATATGTCCACTCACCCATACAGGGATCTCCTTGGATTTCCTGCTCCTGAGCTTCTTGTATTTGTTCAGAGCTTGGCCCAATCTCAGTCCTGGCATCACCTGTGCACATAATTCAATAAGAAATAAAACTTCAAATATGGCACTTTTTATTATATTCTACTGTAACATGTAAAGACCACTGTAGTCCTTTATTTGTCATCTGCTCTTCTGAAGAACTAGATCTGATGTGGGCTAAATGTTCGTTTCTAAAAGTGTGCGATTCAAATATAGAGAAACATCTGATTCAGCTGAAAACCGACGATCTATAATATCAATATATAATACAAATACCAATAAATAATACCAATCTATAATACCAATAAATAAGACCAATACCAATCTAGAACACCAATCTAGAATACCAATGAATCCACAAGGCAACTATCTGCCTGTGATGCCAAGTCATGGAGACCATAAGACATGACCACATTGATAGGGATCTCACATTCGTTACATAGTAATTTAGGTTGAAAAAAGACTTTAGTCCATTAAGTCCAATCATTTTAGATTTCCTCTGATCTGCAATACAGGGATTTATTGTTAATTGATCCAGAGGGGAAAAAAACAGTGAAACTTTGCCAATTGTCTAAACAGGGAAAAAATATATAAAATTCTGTCCTGATCGCAGATATTGGCGATCGGATTAATCCCTGGATCAATACTCCCTCTCTATTTATCCACGATAGCCCTTAATGCCCTTTTTAATTAAAAATATATCCAATCCCTTTTTAAAGTTATCTATTGAATCCGCTGTCACCACCTCCTTTGGTAGAGAATTCCACAGATTAACCACCCTTACTGTGGAGAACCCTTTTATTTCTTTAAGGTGGAATCTTTTTACTTCTAATCTCAAAGGATGTCCTCTTGTCAGTTGAAAACCTCTTGGCACAAAAAGCTCCCCCGACAAATCTTTATACTGACCCTGGATGTATTTATATAAAGTAATATCTCCTTTTTTTTCTAGAAATAATAAGTGTAATTTGGTTAGTCTTTCTTCATAACTTAGCCCCTCCATTCCCCTTATTATATTTGTTGCCCTTCTCTGTACCTTTTCCAGCTCTAAAATGTCCTTTTTATGAAGTGGTGCCCAAAATTGTCCTCCATATTCCAAATGAGGGCGTACTAGAGATTTGTATAGTGGCAGAATTATATTTGCTTCCCTTGCTTCTATACCCTTCTTAATACATGCTAATATTTTATTTGCCTTTGCAGCTGCTGCTTGGCTTTGAGCGCTGTTACCTAGGTGGTTGTCCACAAGCTCCCAAATCCCTTTCAATATCTGAAACCCCTAGATTTGCTCCATTAAGATTATAATTTGCATGGCTATTTTTCCTTCCCAGATGCATAACTTTACATTTATTCGTATTAAATCTCATCAGCCACTTAGACGCCCATTCCTCTAATTTATGCAAATCCCTTTGGAGGGAAAGTACATCATTTTCTGAATTAATTACCTTGCACAACTTTGTCTTATGAACAAAAATGGAGACCCCACACTCCCTCCCCTTCATTGCTCCAATCCAGATACAATCCTTCATTCAGTAATCTAGAGACTTAGAGCTTATACAGTCTGGGAGCATGCCTGAAAAATTGTATTTCATTATATAAATGCACAGTAAATGTTTAATTAAAGGACCACTAAATTCAGCACAATGTGGACCACACCACAGTAAAGATATCCTAAAAGCAGGATGAAATACTTAATGCATTTCTGAAATATGTGCTTTTTAACTGACAAATGAAATATAATGCTTGTTTACATATGTAACCGACTGGACTCAAAGCAAATAAGTTCTCCCATGGCAGCCTCTATACACTTGCAGAGTTAAATCATTTATAGAGAAAATCTTAGATACTCTTGGGCCGGACAACGGTTTATGCTACTTGTTTCTATCTTGACAAACATGTGACGTTTTCCTTAACTCTAGTGGTCTTTTAAAACAGATTAAAACAATATAACCATGTGCTGAATTCAGAAAATTAATAATTATATGACTGATACAAGTAGATCTGTATTATATATATATTCTTATTATACATATCACCCACCTGCACCGGGCTCAGATTGGATTTCCTGTCGCTGATAATCATTTCCATTTCTCTCATCCTCTTGTTCCTCTATAACTGACCTCATGTCTAGATTATCATCAGGGAGCCCTATTACCACAAATACAAGATAAAGTGAGTCTGTGTGGTATTATTACATTCAATAAATATAAGTTTTATTAAACAAAACAAACAAACAATAGGAAATTCACAATTCTCTAAGACTTGTCAGTCGTGTGACTTCTGCTGTCAATGTGAGGACGTGCTCTGGGACTTACCGTGGATATAAAAAGTCTACACAACACTATTAAAATGTCAGGTTTCTGTGCTGAAAAAAAATGAGACAAAGATAAATCATTTCAGAACTTTTTCCACCTTTAATGTGACCTATAAACTGTACAACTCAATTGAAAAACAAACTGAAATCTTTTAGGTGGAGGGAATAAAAAGAAAAATAATATGGTTGCATAAGTCTGCACACCCTCTTATAACTGGGGATGTAGCTGTGTTCAGAATTAAGCAATCACATTCCAAATCGTGTTAAATAGGAGTCAGCATACACCTGCCATCATTTAAAGTGCCTCCGATTAACCCCAAATAAAGTTCAGCTGCTCTAGTTGGTCTTTCCTGAAATTTTCTTAGTCGCATCCCACAGCAAAAGCCATGGTCCACAGAGAGCTTCCAAAGCATCAGAGGGATCATATTGTTAAAAGGTATCAGTCAGGAGAAGGGTACAAAAGAATTTCCAAGGCATTAGATATACCATGGAACACAGTGAAGACCGTCATCATCAAGTGGAGAAAATATGGCACAACAGTGACATTACCAAGAACTGGAGCTCCCTCCAAAATAGATGAAAAGACGAGAAGAAAACTGGTCTGGGAGGCTACCAAGAGGCCTACAGCAACATTAAAGGAGCTGCCGGAATATCTGGCAAGTACTGGCTGTGTGGCACATGTGACAACAATCTCCCGTATTCTTCATATGTCTAGGCTATGGGGTAGAGTGGCAAGACGAAAGCCTATTCTTACGAAGAAAAACATCCAAGCCAGGCTACATTTTGCAAAAACACATCTGAAGTCTCCAAAAGCATGCGGGAAAAGGTGTTATGGTCGGATGAAACCAAGGTTTAACTTTTTGACCATAATTCCAAAAGAAATGTTTGGCGCAAAAACAACACTGCACATCACCAAAAGAACACCATACCCACAGTGAAGCATGGTGGTAGCAGCATCATGCATTGGGGCTGTTTTTCTTCAGCTGGAACTGGGGCGTTAGTTAAGATAGAGGGAATTATGAACAGGTCAAAATACCAGTCAATATTGACACAAAACCTTCAGGCTTCTCCTAGAAAGCTGAACATGAAAAGGAACTTCATCTTTCAGCATGACAACGACCCAAAGCATACATCCAAATCAACAAAGGAATGGCTTCACTAGAAGACGATTAAAGTTTTGGAATGGCCCAGCCAGAGCCCAGACCTGAATCCGATTGAAAATCTGTGGGGTGATCTGAAGAGGGCTGTGCACAGGAGATGCCCTCGCAATCTGACAGATTTGGAGCGTTTTTGCAAAGAAGAGTGGGCAAATCTTGCCAAGTCAAAATGTGCCATGCTGATAGACTCATACCCAAAAAGACTGAGTGCTGTAATAAAATCACAAGGTGCTTCAACAAAGTATTAGTTTTAGGGTGTACAGACTTATGCAACCATATTTTTTTATTTTTATATTTTTTCTTCCCTCTACCTAAAATATTTCAGTTTGTTTTTCAATTGAGTTGTACAGTTTATAGGTCACATTAAAGGTGGAAAAAGTTCTGAAATGATTTATCTTTGTCTCATTTTTTTACAGCACAGGAACCTGACATTTTAACAGGGGTGTGTAGACTTTTTATATCCACTGTAGATACTGCTGGACATTCCTGGATAGTGTGTCCAACGTCTCATAGAAACATCATGGGATATTTTATATCTACTTCCAACATCATAATGTCACCTGAGCTCCTGTCTTCTGGGATTCCCAAAGTCCTGAGTGTCTGGTGATTCTCCATCATCACCTCCTTATAAAGCTCCTTGTGTCCTTCTATATACTCCGACTCCTCCATAGAGAAATAAACGCCTACATCTTCACACTTTATAGGGACCTGAAACACACACAGACCCATTCAGAGCGGACACAGAGACTGGTTCTGTCAAAATCTTCTACTGATAGAGACAGGAGAGGAGGATAATGTTACTGAGAACATGCAGAGAAACACACACAGAAGATAGAAAAACACACCCCGGTCCAGATAGAGCTTGGTCAGTAATGGAGTCACTGTGTCCTGGTATAATGTCACATTGTCCAGCAGTGCTCACCTCTCCAGTCACAGGTCCAGATAGTGCTTGGTCAGTAATGGGGTCACTATGTCCTGGTATAATGTCACATTGTCCAGAAGTTCCCACCTCTCCAGTCACACGTCCAGATAGAGCTTGGTCAGTAATGGGGAGTCACTGTGTCCTGGTATAATGTCACATTGTCCAGCAGTGCTCACCTCTCCAGTCACAGGTCCAGATAGAGCTTGGTCAGTAAAGGGAGTCACTGTGTCCTGGTATAATGTCACATTGTCCAGCAGTGCTCACCTCTCCAGTCACAGGTCCAGATAGAGCTTGGTCAGTAATGGGGTCACTGTGTCCTGGTATAATGTCACATTGTCCAGCAGCGCTCACCTCTCCAGTCACAGGTCCAGATAGAGCTTGGTCAGTAAAGGGTGTCACTGTGTCCTGGTATAATGTCACATTGTCCAGCAGTGCTCACCTCTCCAGTCACAGGACCAGATAGAGCCTGGTCAGTAAAGGGGGTCACTGTGTCCTGGTATAATGTCACATTGTCCAGCAGTGCTCACCTCTCCAGTCACAGGTCCAGATAGAGCTTGGTCAGTAATGGGGTCACTGTGTCCTGGTATAATGTCACGTTGTCCAGCAGTGCTCACCTCTCCAGTCACAGGTCCAGATAGAGCTTGGTCAGTAAAGGGTGTCACTGTGTCCTGGTATAATGTCACATTGTCCAGCAGTGCTCACCTCTCCAGTCATGTGTCCAGATAGAGCTTGGTCAGTAAAGGGGGTCACTATGTCCTGGTATAATGTCACATTGTCCAGCAGTGCTCACCTCTCCAGTCACAGGTCCAGACAGAGCTTGGTCAGTAAAGGCTGTCACTGTGCCCTGGTATAATGTCACATTCTCCAGCAGTGCTCACCCCTCCAGTCACAGGACCAGATACAGCTTGGTCAGTAATGGGAGTCACTGTGTCCTGGTATAATGTCACATTGTCCAGCAGTGCTCACCTCTCCAGTCACAGGTCCAGATAGAGCTTGGTCAGTAATGGGAGTCACTGTGTCCTGGTATAATGTCACATTGTCCAGCAGTGCTCACCTCTCCATTTACAGGTCCAGATAGAGCTTGGTCAGTAATGAGGTCACTGTGTCCTGGTATAATGTCACATTGTCCAGCAGTGCTCACCTCTCCAGTCTCAGGTCCAGATAGAGCTTGGTCAGTAATGGGTCACTGTGTCCTGGTATAATGTCACATTGTCCAGCAGTGCTCACCCCTCCAGTCACAGGACCAGATAGAGCTTGGTCAGTAATGGAGTCACTGTGTCCTGGTATAATGTCACATTGTCCAGCAGTGCTCACCTCTCCAGTCACAGGACCAGAGAGAGCTTGGTCAGTAATGGAGTCACTGTGTCCTGGTATAATGTCACATTGTCCAGCAGTGCTCACCTCTCCAGTCACAGGACCAGATAGAGCTTGGTCAGTAATGGGGTCACCGTGTCCTGGTATAATGTCACATTGTCCAGCAGCGCTCACCTCTCCAGTCACAGGTCCAGATAGAGCTTGGTCAGTAATGGGGTCACTGTGTCCTGGTATAATGTCACGTTGTCCAGCAGTGCTCACCTCTCCAGTCACAGGTCCAGATAGAGCTTGGTCAGTAAAGGGGGTCACTATGTCCTGGTATAATGTCACATTGTCCAGCAGTGCTCACCTCTCCAGTCACAGGTCTAGATAGAGCTTGGTCAGTAATGGGTCACTGTGTCCTGGTATAATGTCACATTGTCCAGCAGTGCTCACCCCTCCAGTCACAGGACCAGATAGAGCTTGGTCAGTAATGGAGTCACTGTGTCCTGGTATAATGTCACATTGTCCAGCAGTGCTCACCTCTCCAATCACAGGTCCAGATAGAGCTTGGTCAGTAATGGGAGTCACTGTGTCCTGGTATAATGTCACATTGTCCAGCAGTGCTCACCTCTCCAGTCACAGGTCCAGATAGAGCTTGGTCAGTAATGGGGTCACTGTGTCCTGGTATAATGTCACGTTGTCCAGCAGTGCTCACCTCTCCAGTCACAGGTCCAGATAGAGCTTGGTCAGTAAAGGGGGTCACTATGTCCTGGTATAATGTCACATTCTCCAGCAGTGCTCACCTCTCCAGTCACAGGACCAGATAGAGCTTGGTCAGTAATGAGGTCACTGTGTCCTGGTATAATGTCACATTGTCCAGCAGTGCTCACCTCTCCAGTCACAGGTCTAGATAGAGCTTGGTCAGTAATGGGTCACTGTGTCCTGGTATAATGTCACATTGTCCAGCAGTGCTCACCCCTCCAGTCACAGGACCAGATAGAGCTTGGTCAGTAATGGAGTCACTGTGTCCTGGTATAATGTCACATTGTCCAGCAGTGCTCACCTCTCCAGTCACAGGACCAGATAGAGCTTGGTCAGTAATGGGGTCACCGTGTCCTGGTATAATGTCACATTCTCCAGCAGTGCTCACCTCTCCAGTCACAGGTCCAGATAGAGCTTGATCAGTAATGGGGTCACTGTGTCCTGGTATAATGTCACATTGTCCAGCAGTGCTCACCTCTCCAGTCACAGGTCCAGATAGAGCTTGGTCAGTAAAGGGTCACTGTGTCCTGGTATAATGTCACATTGTCCAGCAGTGCTCACCTCTCCAGTCACAGGTCCAGATAGAGCTTGGTCAGTAATGGGGGTCACTATGTCCTGGTATAATGTCACATTGTCCAGCAGTGCTCACCTCTCCAGTCACAGGTCCAGATAGAGCTTGGTCAGTAATGAGGTTACTGTGTCCTGGTATAATGTCACATTGTCCAGCAGTGCTCACCTCTCCAGTCACAGGTCCAGATAGAGCTTGGTCAGTAATGAGGTTACTGTGTCCTGGTATAATGTCACATTGTCCAGCAGTGCTCACCTCTCCAGTCACAGGTCCAGATAGAGCTTGATCAGTAATGGGGTCACTGTGTCCTGGTATAATGTCACATTGTCCAGCAGTGCTCACCTCTCCAGTCACAGGTCCAGATAGAGCTTGGTCAGTAAAGGGGGTCACCGTGTCCTGGTATAATGTCACATTGTCCAGCAGTGCTCACCTCTCTAGTCCGGTGGTGAATGTGGGGGGAATTCTTCTTCATGATGGTGTATTCCTACAGGAGGAGAGAGGGGGACATGTCATATGTGTATGTGGTACGCGGGTGTGGATGATTTAGCGTCCTTGCTAAAAGTGCATGTTGTACTGCTTTTTGGAAAAGCCCTATGTACTTGGTGGTGTTTTGCTGCTTTAGGATTTTCTCTTGCTTAGGGGATTTTCGTGTATCAAAACTCAGGAATTTGGACTTTTTGTTTTTGTAATGTTTTCAGGTGCGCACGGGTCGGCCGTTAAGGTCGTATTTTTGCGAGTTCGTAATGTTTTTTTTTCCAAGTCCCGCGGCTCGTATTATTTTAGTGTAAGTCCTTATTTAGGCGTGTTAGATGGATTTTTTCAAAGTCCCGCTTCTGTGGGTGTTTGTAACCGCTTGTGAGGCAACTTTAAGATCAACATACAGATTGAATATAGGCAATAACAGTGATGTCATTATGACATCATACAGCGGCTCTCACCTCTCCAGTCAGCAGGTAGATCATCTCCAGGGCCTGATTTAGGAAT
Organism: Discoglossus pictus; assembly: GCA_027410445.1. NCBI lineage: Eukaryota > Metazoa > Chordata > Amphibia > Anura > Alytidae > Discoglossus > Discoglossus pictus. The sequence goes on from CM050163.1 coordinate 5,633,181, forward strand.
CTCTCAGCGACCTTCTCCATTTTCTTTTTGTCCTTATTCATCTTGTTTACAATCAGGGAGTTACTGGGATTCTGCAAGAAAGAGACAAAAGACCCGGCCGGTAGGTATAGACGGCGCACTTTTTTATCATGTAATACAAAACTGATTCAGACATGGATCCATTCTATAGATCAAATAGTTATGGCCTCTCATGGCCTGAGAACTCGGCTCTACACGGCCCAAAACACGGTGCCAAAGTGGGTCACATGATCTCAAAATAATCCTAGACAGGACATATTAAAGGACCACTGCAGTTCAAGAAAAAAAATACTTGCTTGTCATATATATATATATACCAAACTAATGGTATATTAGCAGTTGTAAGCCGAGGACATCAAATATTTTGTGGGGGAAACGGAGTGTTTGAAGACAGTTAATAGAGGAATCCATTTTGTGTTTGTTACATCACATCCTGAGAGCTGGGTGATAGGAGTGTTTGTAGTTATCAGTGGAGCCTTTGTTTGATAACTGGGGGGAAAAGAATTTAACACCACACCCCTTCCCTCTCTCTGGCATAGACGCAGCATGTTGCATCAACACTCCCCCACACACACAACTTCCACCAATGTATCATGGTCCTGCAAAACCCTTTAAGTGTATTATATAGTAATTTAGTAATTAATAATATATATATATATATTAATAATGAGTATTGCAGTATAATTTGATACCTTTTGTACTGGACAAACGTGTTATTTATAATGATGAGCTGTCAAGAGGTTTGACCTCTCTTTATCAAGTCTAAAGCAATACTAACATGACATGAAGCCCTCCGTGTGATGCAGAAAGAGTGGAGACAGCATCTGACATCATCAGGTAAATACATATATGGGGAATAAACACAACATAGTATAGGAAACATGTCATGAATCAGCCAGGGGCCATCTTGGATTTGGAACTGTTATCGGCCACATGTTATTGAACAGAAGGTTTTGGGCTCCCAGAGTCACTGTTATAATGTAATATATTCAGGGCAGAGTCCCACTGTTATTGTTATGCATTCAGAGAAGAGGCAGTTTACCACGTCACCACTAATAAAGTCGTCATAACGCATTAAGTGGACTGACATGGGAAGTACTGCCTCATAACATGTGGGTTATAAAATGTTGTAGTGGTAATATCTGTAAATATATTGTATTGGAATGTTGGAGCCATGTTGTGTGCAGTCATCCATATTGACTGCATATGTAACCTGAGTTGATCACCCATCTGCCTTCCAGCTATCACCTAAAGTAAACACTTGAAGTGATAGCAAGGCCAGAACAAAGGGGTCTGTACAGACATTGAGGCACCATAACCCCAGGGGGTCTACAGGGATTCTCACTCAGAGAATCAGGGCAAAGTCCAGAGGACAGGGATATGTTTCTCCCTTGAAAGCCAGGGACCAAATAAATTAGGTAGCCACACCTAGTGGGCGGACCTGGGCGGAGTCTCATGGTTCCCACGTAGGGACCCTGCCTGATTGGCCAGAGGCAGTTAGGGGCTGGCTAAAGGTAGCCCCTCCTGGTAATTTTGTATGCATGTTTAAAAGATGGTGTTTTCCAAAATAAAGGGGGTTGAGAGATAGTTTTCACATAAACAAGGTGTGAGACTATTTCTGTGTGTTGTATCCTGACTTGGGGAGTGGTCTTGCTATGGGCCACTAAGTAACCTGGATCCAGTATTCTCTGTCTGTAGCTATTGGGCCTTGCCCTCTTCAGAGGCCATCTTTTGTGCCACAGAGAACAGGAACTACATGATTCTGCTGGGGTAGGTTTGAACTAGGTTCATATTAAGCCCCCAAGAAGAAGCAGATCGTGACAAAACATATATACACATATACATCAATATATACATGAAAAATCGAGCGCTGTAGTCCACAGTGATATATTTCCGGTTGGACAAACATCTCACTAAGAGTTATGGTATAAGAGGAAAAATTTGCATAAAATTATGATAATGTGTTAGAAAACCCAAGTCCATATTAGGGCCTGTATTTTTATTGTTGAAGAATGTGATCATCTTAATTTCAAATGCTTTTCTCTCTTGGATAATTTTTTTTTTTTTTTTTTTATGTTTGGGATGGAGTGATTTTCTGACTAAAATAATGTCCCATTGAGGTACAATATTTGTCTTCATTTGATTTCTTATTGAATGCCTTTATAAATTGATTCTTAAGTGCATTTGTTGGCTGGTTTGTCCAATGTAACAACCTGTGTCACATAAAGTACATTGTATTATATAAAACACATTGGAGGATGTACATGAATACGATCCTTTGATATTATAAGTTTTGTTGTTATGTGTGTCTGTGTCATCATTACAAATGTGTTGACATAATTTACAGGCACATTTGTTACAAGGTTTAGTTAAATTTGTTATATTCAGTTGTTCATTGGCCAATTTTCTGTTGATAAGTTTTTTGTTTCAGGTTTGGTGGTTGTTTAAATGCAAGGATGGGAGGTTTTGGGAATATATCTTTTAATTGGGCATCTTCTGCTAGAAAATGTTGTAAATCTTTGATTATTTTCCGTATTTTCTCTTAAATTGGACGGTATGTGGTCATTAGAGGTATACGTGATGTAGTTTATTTTGTTTTGTATTCTAACAGGTATTCTCAGGGTATTTTGTTGGCAGTGGTTATTTTTGGGGTAATAATACAGGGTTTGTAACACTTTTGTTTGAAAGATTCAGACAGTGTTTTTACATTTTTATCACAGACTCCAATGTTTGAGCAAATCCGATGGTATCTAATAGCTTGAATATGGATGATGGCTTGTTTGGTGTTGGAGGGATGGAAACTGGAGCTGTGTAGGTAATTACTATGTCTGCCTCTCCCTCTGTCTGTCTCCCTCTATGTCTGCCTCTCCCTCTCTCTGTCTCCCTCTATGTCTGCCTCTCCCTCTCTCTGTCTCCCTCTATGTCTGCCTCTCCCTCTCTCTGTCTCCCTCTATGTCTGCCTCTCCCTCTCTCTGTCTCCCTCTATGTCTGCCTCTCCCTCTCTCTGTCTCCCTCTATGTCTGCCTCTCCCTCTCTCTTTCTCCCTCTATGTCTGCCTCTCCCTCTCTCTGTCTCCCTCTATGTCTGCCTCTCCCTCTCTCTGTCTCCCTCTATGTCTGCCTCTCCCTCTCTCTGTCTCCCTCTATGTCTGCCTCTCCCTCTCTCTGTCTCCCTCTATGTCTGCCTCTCCCTCTCTCTGTCTCCCTCTATGTCTGCATCTCCCTCTCTCTGTCTCCCTCTATGTCTGCCTCTCCCTCTCTCTGTCTCCCTCTATGTCTGCCTCTCCCTCTCTCTGTCTCCCTCTATGTCTGCCTCTCCCTCTCTCCCTCGATGTCTGCCTCTCCCTCTGTCTGTCTCCCTCGATGTCTGCCTCTCCCTCTGTCTGTCTCCCTCGATGTCTGCCTCTCCCTCTGTCTGTCTCCCTCGATGTCTGCCTCTCCCTCTGTCTGTCTCCCTCTATGTCTGCCTCTCCCTCTGTCTGTCTCCCTCTATGTCTGCCTCTCCCTCTCTCTGTCTCCCTCTGTCTGTCTCCCTCTATGTCTGCCTCTCCCTCTATGTCTGCCTCTCCCTCTATGTCTGCCTCTCCTTCTCTCTGTCTCCCTCTATGTCTGCCTCTCCCTTTCTCCCTCTATGTCTGCCTCTCCTTCTCTCTGTCTCCTTCTATGTCTGCCTCTCCTTCTCTCTGTCTCCCTCTATGTCTGCCTCTCCCTTTCTCCCTCTATGTCTGCCTCTCCCTCTATGTCTAAACTCTATGTCTGCCTCTCCCTCTCTCTGTCTCCCTCTATGTCTGCCTCTCCCTCTCTCTGTCTCCCTCTATGTCTGCCTCTCCCTCTCTCTGTCTCCCTCTATGTCTGCCTCTCCCTCTCTCTGTCTCCCTCTATGTCTGCCTCTCCCTCTCTCTGTCTCCCTCTATGTCTGCATCTCCCTCTCTCTGTCTCCCTCTATGTCTGCCTCTCCCTCTCTCTGTCTCCCTCTATGTCTGCCTCTCCCTCTCTCTGTCTCCCTCTATGTCTGCCTCTCCCTCTCTCCCTCGATGTCTGCCTCTCCCTCTGTCTGTCTCCCTCGATGTCTGCCTCTCCCTCTGTCTGTCTCCCTCGATGTCTGCCTCTCCCTCTGTCTGTCTCCCTCGATGTCTGCCTCTCCCTCTGTCTGTCTCCCTCTATGTCTGCCTCTCCCTCTGTCTGTCTCCCTCTATGTCTGCCTCTCCCTCTGTCTGTCTCCCTCTATGTCTGCCTCTCCCTCTGTCTGTCTCCCTCTATGTCTGCCTCTCCCTCTCTCTGTCTCCCTCTGTCTGTCTCCCTCTATGTCTGCCTCTCCCTCTATGTCTGCCTCTCCTTCTCTCTGTCTCCCTCTATGTCTGCCTCTCCCTTTCTCCCTCTATGTCTGCCTCTCCTTCTCTCTGTCTCCCTCTATGTCTGCCTCTCCTTCTCTCTGTCTCCCTCTATGTCTGCCTCTCCCTTTCTCCCTCTATGTCTGCCTCTCCCTCTATGTCTAAACTCTATGTCTGCCTCTCCCTCTCTCTGTCTCCCTCTATGTCTGCCTCTCCCTCTCTCTTTCTCCCTCTATGTCTGCCTCTCCCTCTCTCTTTCTCCCTCTATGTCTGCCTCTCCCTCTATGTCTAAACTCTATGTCTGCCCCTCCCTCTATCTCCCCTTCTCTCTGTCTGTGTCCCTCTATGTCTGTCTCTCCCTCTTTCTCCCTCTATGTCTGCCTCTCTCTCTCCCTCTGTCTGCCTCTCTGTTCTGTTCTCTCTCTCTCTATCCCTCCCTCTCTCTACTCTATCTCTCTCCCTCCCTCTATGTCTCCCTCTCCCATTATTTACCCACAAGATCAACATCTTATTCACAAGCAGATAAATACAGATTTACAGATACTTACAGCCCTGCGGCCACCGTAAAACAGGAAGTGCTTTCACCAACCGGAAGTGAATGGAGAGGACTACAACTCCCAATATCCCTAGCGGTGGTTGTTTTTTTCCCGACCCATGCATATCATGCAGTTATTCTGGCACATTCTCTCCCACAACATTTACTATGGTAATTATATTTGCTCTGTGAGCCTTCTATTACCCATGATGCTTAGTACCGGGGGAAGATATCCAATCCCGTGATGTAAAGTAACGTCACCGATTGGTCCGTGCTCTTATTGTCAGCGATACACAAGTGTTACTATAGTAACAGCCATAAGCACACAGTGACAGCCAATAGGCTACTAGTGTCCAATCAGAGAGCCCGATACTACCAGACGCACCAATAATCACCTCAGATAAACCCCCAGCCATGGATAGAAATATATAATGTCCGCAGTGTGTCCCAGGGTGGTGTCTTCATCCCTGTGTGACAGATACTACACATGTTATATAGTGACCATAGGAGGTGACACAGAGCACAGTGACAGCTTGGGGCTTATTATTATTACACACACTGGCTACTTGCCCGTCAAAAATGACGGGAATAACATTTTAAGGCTGGGAATGCTGTACCTTCGGCGCTCATCGCGAGCCTCTTGCCCGTCTACTGTACAGGCCTCTCGCTCATTGCAGGCCTTGGCAATTGACATTTTTCGTGATCACATTCGGCACTCATTACGAGCCTATCCCCACTCTCTGACCCCTGTGACTGTTCCCCCTCTCTCCCTCCCCCTCCTCTCCCTGTCCTGTGTCTTTTCCATACTCTTCCTCCCGTTTCTTTCTCCTCTTAAGTCGCTGATTTTTTGCGTGTCTCGCAATGAGCGCCGTTGCTTGCGTGGTTCGGCTAAGTGTTACTGGCTTCAGGTTCGTTTTTACTGGGTTCAGCCTTAGTGTTACTACTTTCGGCCTCGTTTTCATCAATTTAGGTTTTTTCGGGCGCCATTTTTTTTCTTGCTTACCTGATTTTTGATTGCCAAAAAATGGCAACTATACCTCAAACTGACATGCAACCTCACTCACAGGCTCCCTGACTCTCCCTCTGTGCTGTGTGTGAGGGTGTCAGGTATTTTTGTTTTTATTATTTGGCCTTTGTTGTTGGTCTTTCGAGTTCGGTGCTTTGGCCGTTTAAGTCGTAATTTACTGTCTTTCAGCCAAGTCCTATGGGCCTCACGATCAGTGCCTGTGGTGCTGATCGCAAGCCCTTCAAGGAGCGCCATCGGCGCTCATTGCAGCCTAAGTTTTGAGGGTCTCGCAATGAGCGCCTCTGGCGCTCATCGCAGGGCCTGCAATGAGTGCCTTCGGTGCTCATTGTAGCCCCACAACTGCAGGCCTCGCTTTGCGAGGCCCGCAATATTTAACATTGCGTGACTAACATTCGTAAGATCCACAAATATACATCACATATAATAGTTGTCAAACTATGAGACGTCGTCACGCTTTGCGTGGTGTGTAGAGAGGCGAGCTGTTAACTCGCACCACTTAGGCGATGAGCCTCAAAAACCCTCTCTCTCTCCTGTGTCTCTTCCCCTCCTCCTCTCCTTACCCTGTGTCTCTTCCCCTCCTCCTCTCCCTCCCCTGTGTCTCTCTTCCCCTCCACCTCGCCCTCCCCTGTGTCTCTCTTTCCTGCCTCCCCTGTGTCTCTCTTCCCCTCCTCCTCTCCTTACCATGTATCTCTCTTCCCTCCCCTGTGTCTCTCTTCCCCTCCTCCTCTCCCTCCCCTGTATCTCTCTTCCCTTCCTCTTCTTACCCTGTGTCTCGCTTCCCCTCCTGCTCTCCTTACCCTGTGTCTCTTCCCCTCCTCCTCTCCCTCCCCTGTGTCTCTCTTCCCCTCCTCCTCTTCTTACCCTGTGTCTCTCTTCCCCTCCTCCTCTCCTTACCCGAAGTGTGCCCACATTAAGCCCATGCTGGGGGTCCCCATGGGGAACACCTGCAATGTCCTGACATTAACCCTGGCATTCTAAATTCCCTGCCGTGGGTCCTTAAAGGGCCTGTGTCACACAAACAGTACTGTAAGTACCCCCACCGGCACCTAAAATTAACCCCCCAATGTAGGGCATCCAGATTGTGACCCCGGGCGGTCCCCACATTAACCCCGCATTACCCCTTGCAGTGGGGGTCCCGCTGCAAACAAAATTTGAATTTCCGCCTTGCGGATCCTTAAAGGACCGTTAAGGTCCTTAAAGGACCCATGCTAAACAAACATTTACAATAACCCTGTCACTCATGGGGGTCAATACAGGGTCCTATAATCCCTTAATTAACCCTATCACTACTAGGGGTCAATACAGACACCCATAAGCCCTTCGTTAACCCTGTCACTCATGGGGGTCAATACAGACCCCCATAAACAACTAACCCTGTCACCTATGGGTGTCAATACAGACCCCTATAATCCACTTATTAACCCCATCAGTCCAATAGGGGTCTGTATAGATCCCTATAGGACACTAATTAACACATGCAATAATACTATAAGTGCCATGAGCCTCATCCATGACCTTCATAACACAAAATGTAAGCACTACACTATTAACCCTAACTATACCTCATTAACCCAACCCTGGCCCTATTTCATCCTAACAGTACACATTTAACCCTAACAGTACCTATCTAACCCTAATTGGGCCTATTCAACCCTAACTGGGCCTATTTAACCCCATCACAGCATATTTAACCCTGTCTCTTATGGGGTCTATACAGACCCTCATAAGCCTATATTTAACCACATCAGTCCCATAAGGGTATATAAAGACCCTCACTGGCCCTAACATTAATAACATAAGTGCTCTGAGGGTCCTCAAGGACCCTCATGACACTAAGTACAAACACTACACTGCACTATACCCCCAATAAACAATTAAATCTAAACTAACCCCCTCTACACTAACCTATAAAACACCAACACTACCTACCTACCTACCCCCTAATAAAAAAAAACACCTCACTAATTGCAGAAAATAATAAAGCTACATTACAGAAAATTAAAAAAAACACATTACAAAAAAAAAAGCTACATTACAAAAAATTTAAAAAAACACATTACAAAAATAAAAAAAAGCTACATTACAATTTTTTTTTAAAAACTACATTATAACCCCCCACATCAGAAAAAAAATATTACACACCTGAAAGGAAATACATACAAAATATATACATTACTATACAATACAATAGAAAGACATACATACCCCCTATCTAAATACATGCATACCTCCCTATCTAAAATACATGCATACCCCCTATCCAAAAAAAATGCATACCCCCTATCTAAAATACATACCCCCCTATATAAATACATACATACCCCCTATCTAAAATACATACCCCCCTATCTAAATACATGCATACCTCCCTATCTAAAATACATGCATACCCCCTGTCTAAAATACATGCATACCCCTTATCCAAAATACATGCATACCCCCTATCTAAAATACATACCCCCTATCTAAATACATGCATACCTCCCTATCTAAAAAACATGCATACCCCCTATCCAAAATACATGCATACCCCCTATCTAAAATACATACCCCCCTATCTAAATACATACATACCCCCTATCTAAAATACATACCCCCCCTATCTAAATACATGCATACCTCCCTATCTAAAATACATGCATACCCCCTATCTAAATACATGCATACCCCCTATCTAAAATACATACCCCCTATCTAAATACATACATACCCCCCTATCTACATACATACATACCCCCTATCTAAAATACATCCCCCCATCTAAAATATATCCCCCTATCTAACATACATTACATCCTATCTACATACATAAACCCTAAATCTAAAATAAAACAGAATAATTAAGACCACTTACCTTTGCAGATGTCTCTTCAGATCGTCACCCTAGGAAAAAATGAGTACAAAACAGCACATTGCAAAATAAATATTCTAAATATTGTAAATATTCAACTCACCTTTCCAGTTTGTCACCGTCCTTCTTATTTCCTTCTCTGGCCCAACCCCTGTTAAAAATAAACATGATGGTACTTTCCCCTGGTCGGGGCGGGCCTCCCACAGCCCTGAGAGCTAACCAGACGAGGCCCACATAGAAACTCCTGGTGGACGAAGCACACCCCGGCCGGCATTCACACAGGTTCACCGAGGCCCAAGCTGTTAAGAGAAACCATTGCAGTGCAGCGGGCACGGGCAGAGGAGCAGGAGCTGGTGATAGAGCGGCGCTGGCGCTGCACGAGAACCCAAGCTGCCTAATGAGGCTAGACTCCGGCTTAGTAAGCAATGGATGGACAGCAGCCACCCCAGGCTGGAGGGGGGGGGGGGACTACAGTGTTTGCCTCAAGGATCAGAAGAGCAAGCAACGGCCTTACATAGTGAGGGGAGCAGTACAGAGGACATCCCCTAACCTCCCATAGTACTCTGGAGTACGGTCAAGCCTTAAAGGGACGGGTCACTGGACCACAGCAAGTATAAAAGAGGGGGCCAAGGTGAGGGAGACATCTCATGCCCCCCAGGGATGGGAATCCATGTTAGGAGGACTTGTTTCCTCGTAAGCCCCTGGGCCTACATACATCTTGCGTTAATTAAATAAGGACTGTACATAGTCTTGAAAGCTTTTACATGGAGCCCACACCTTGGTACAACCAGATCATTTTTTTAGGGTCTGGGCCTACCAATATTGACTCTATAGCTAATGAAAAGCGTCACAGACTCTTGCCCCTTCTACCAGGTCTGATTAAGATGGTCCTTTGGCCTGTAATTGGGGCTGTACAAAGTATTGATAATTGTGCTATAAACCACATGCGGGTAAACCCCCTGTTTACTGAAATATGCAACTCTATGTTTTTATCACCTTAATTCTTTAGCCTTTGGCATCTTTTTTGAGAGACTGTCAGCAAAACAGTGGACATCATTAATTCAGAAACACTCATAGGGTGGGGCGCCTGACAAAACATGGGGCCATTTTAGGGTCTGCTGACATACCTTTGTGAGTTTAAGAACAACATTAAACGCAAAGCAATTATAGGGTAAGGACAGAACAACACTCCCACCCAGTGGTGACTTCTATAAAGCTCATGCATAGTTTAATTGAGCAAACAGCTGAATAGCCCAAAGGACAGTATTGTCCGTGCCGCATAGCATATAGGTACAAGAAAAGTTTAATAGGACCAATAAGAAGTGAACTTTTAAAGCTCCCTTTAAATAAAAGCATAAACATTGCTATTAAGGACGTCTACCCTGTTGGCATCTTATTTTACTGTAAGCTCACTTCAAATCTAGGAAGCATTGGACTGGTTTGCCGGTAAATAGAATAACCCAGTGACATCAAACACTTTGAGACCTCCCCAGTTGTAGGAGCATTAAGGACTAATGCTAGACATGTGGCCTGTGAGCCTTTCAGTCCACCCATCCCTCTCTCAAATGGAACAACAATCTTGAGTAGGCCAAGTCCAAGGGGCCCAGGCCCGGCAGGGAGAGTTCGTTGAATAGATAATCTAATTATGCAAATATGAGCTACCCAGAATTCAAGGGTAAACATTTATAGCATTTCCTCACACGCTAATCAATATCTTTACTTTTAGAGTCACATGTCCCTCATTATGGGCAAAACTAAGAGAAATGGGGGGACTCGCAGTATCTCAGAGCATTTTCCCTCTGACTGCGAGATGCTCCCCTCCTCTGGAATCTGTCTCAAGTACTTCCGATATCTCAGACGCTGAGGGCCTGCAACAAAGCAACCTTTAAGACACTAATCTATCCCAGTATTCTAAAGCCTGGTTTAAGTCCATTCTAAAAACCCAGCTTTCACAAGAGGTTAATGTTCTTCAAAAAGATATACATGACCTGGGCCAAAGGACACATATGTTGGAAACAACAATGGATCAGGTTGTGGAAACCCAAAGCCTAGATAGATTGTACATTGATACGAATGCTCAGAAAGTTGCAGCCCTTGATCACAGAGATTTAACATCAGATTTAGGGGGATTCCTCCAGCTATAACAGACTTTGCACCATACCTGATGTATGTTATCAAAACCGTCAGGCCCGATATCCTGGAAACGGTTGTATTTATAAAATGGGCACACATAGCGCTAGGGGCAACCGCTAATCCCAATGCTCCATAGGATGTCATAGTTCACGTTAGGAAGCAACAAACAAGGGATAAACTACTATTTGCTTTTAGAGGCCTTAATAGAATTCAAGGCCCGGATGGGGCTGTTATACAAATATACGCAGACCTTGCTCCATCAACATTATTGAAGCGCAGAGAGATGAGACCGGCTTTGGACATTTTCATTCAACATAAGATTCCCTATAGATGGGGATTTCCATTCAGCCTACAATTTTCTGCTAAAGGAAACAGATATGTAGCACACAACTTGGAAGAATGTCAATAATTTCTAAGCTTGCTTAATCTCATTCCTGAGGGAGAACAGCTCCAACCTCCTGACCCACATTTTAGAAGCAGGCCAATAAAGCAATGGACTGTGGTATCCGCTTCTAAATGGTTAAAGGCCTCGATGGCTCCTTCAGATATGACGGTGGGCAATTAAAAGCTTCTTCACAAGTGCCAAAGACAGTCAATAACAGTTCTAGGGTGGGAGGTGAAGTTGGCCTCCACGCTATGGAGCATGGAGTGAGGCGAGATGATCCCTGCGTGACTTGTTGTTTCTTCATATGACGGAATTCGCTGAACAATCTCAAAGACTAATATCCACTTTTACCCTTAATACTTAGCTGATATGGATGATATTAAGCTGTTAATACAATGTAATTGTGTGTATTGTTATGAAAAAATTACTTCTCCTTTCTGAGGACTAGGGCCCCAGGGCCTTATGGCTGTTTAGTCTATTTAGAGTTCTGGTGATTGCTGTTATATTGCTATTCATAGTCTTTCTCATTCTAGGGGTCGTTAGTAAAGGACAAGGATCCTTTAACCCCTAGGCAAGTGCGTTAAGATTAATGGTGAGGATAGTCCAGAGTGTGTTAAATTGTGTTACAATTTATATGTTGTTTTTTTCTCTTTCTATTTCACCAGGTCAATAAAATACTTATTTTTCATTTCAGGGCTACAAAAGATATGGTAGAGGGTTTATCCTCTGCATTGGTTTCTCCAAGGTGGTCCTTCTCTTCGGTCCTCGTGCCTCCGTGCTTGGCTCTCCTTAGTGCTCAGGTTGCAGTGAGTTACAATAATCTTCTATGCCAATGAATGACTCAGAGATTGTCCTAGTGACTCATAATATTAAAGGTTTTAACTCCCCTCACAAGAGACACAAGGCATTTATCACATATAGAGACCATCGCCCTTCTGTGATTTTTATGCAGGAAACCCACTTTGTGTGTAATAGGATTCCAAAATACCTACATAAACATTACCCAAGTGTGTTTGCTACAGCCCAAGACACTAAGAGGGAAGGGGCGGTTATACACTTACATAAGGGCTTCCCATTTATCTTAGAAGAAAAAAAGATAGACCCAAAAGGTAATTACATTATATTGACAGGGAGAATGCTAGAAACCAAGCTAACCCTAGCTTCTATATGCTCCAACTAAAAATCCCCACAGTGTTTTTGGGTGTCCTCCAAGTATTGGAACAACGTGATTGTGACAAAATTATTCTGGGGGGGACCTGAAATCTAACGCTTGACCCAGATCTTGATAGGTCAAAGGGGGTTAAATCGTCTCAGTTCTCAAACAAACTAAAATAGATCAAGAGACACCTTGCCAAATTAAACCTAGTAGACACCTGGAGGGAGCAACACCTTAAAGACGGAGTATTCTTTTTATTCATATTCTCATGATTCATACTTGAGGATAGATTATATCTTTCTAGAGTCATTCCTATTAGAACAAACGAAAAACACTAGGGGTCCCCAAATCAATAATGTATAGACACAAAACAAAAGGGGGGATTATCATGCCCAAATTTCAAACTCTACTATAGGGCAACGTCCCCTTGACACATTCATTATCCTCGCAACCGGCTTGGATGTTTATTGAGAATTGAGGCATCCGCCTGTTCTCGTGGAATACAGCAGTATGGATAGCCAAGCCACCAGCTCAGTTACGAAACTCGCCAAACCCAATAGTTAAACATATTGTGTGTAACATGGGCACATCACCACTCTTCACTTTTCCCCAAATCACCTTATTTAACTTCTGTATTTACACATCCCCAAGCCCCTACAGATATCCCAGCCGCGGCTCAACAATGGTGGAGATTTAAAAAGCTAGATAGGGTGGGCTCATGGGTAAAGGAAGGTTGAATTATCACATGTGAGGAATTAAGGGATAATTATTCTCTCCCCCTTTATCAGCATTACAATTATTGCAGATTGAGACACTTTGTTAACACAATGACTCGTTCAATAGGTATGCCCAAACATAACAGGTTCTCAAAGATTTGTAGAGAGGCTCCTCTGACTAAGGGAATGATAAGTGAATTATATGACACTTTTAACTTTCCTTCAGAACCTTTTTACTTAAATCTTGAATTATTTTTGGTTTTAGGTCTTTTGCAGAGTCATTTATTTAATAATCCCGCAAAGGTTGTTATCTCCCATTATGGTAGGCCTTCGTATAGCCTCGCTTTTTTAGTCTGCCGTTGTTCTGTTCGGCAGCCTATGTGTGTGTGTGTGGTGGAGATTGCAGTATGTGAGTATTGTAGCAAGTTGAGTTGATATATAGGTTGGTTGATGCCCACGAGATTAAATTTGCGGAAAATTAGATTTTATTACACTCAAGTGTTCTCTTTTTCAATGTCAATAAAAATTTTAAGCTTTAATGTAAACGGCTTAAACTCTCCTGGTAAGAGAAATACGATATTTAGATTTTGTAAGCAGGAAAAGGCTGACATTACAATTTCATTCCCGTCATTTTTTTGCAGGAGACTCATTGGGTTCATTCCAAAATTCCGAGTTTTGGTAATAAACTTTTTGGGTTGAAATATTATTCCACTTTTAACAAAAAATCACGAGGTGTCGCAATCCTGTTTAAAAATAATTTATTTCCAGTTTAGGAATTTACTATATCTGATCCGTATAGGCGCTATATTTTGTGGGACGGAACAATAAATGGCCAAAAAGTTACTTTGGTTAATTTGTATGCCCCTAATAAAAACCAGATGAAATTTTTAAATCGCCTCTGGAAAACCATTAATAAGTTTGCTTATGGTGCTCTGATTATCGCAGGAGATTTCAATGTTATACCCAACTTAGAAAAGGACAGAAAATTAAAAAAATCATGTAAAAATATACATAGAATTCATAATTCTGCATTAAAATGTTTTAACTGGTTTAATAGTAACAATTTATATGATGCATGGCGTGTGCATCATCCAGGCCAAATGGATTTCACTTTTTACTCCAATGTTCATTAGGTATATTCTCGAATTGATCTGTTCTTGGTTGATATTAACACTTTGAACAAAATCATTAAGACTGATATTGGATCAATTATATTGTCAGATCACGCTTGCATTTCAATAGAACTCAATTTAAATTTGTATAAAGTTAATAGTCCTCGCTGGAAATTGGATGATTATTTACTCAAGGCAGAATCCAGGAGGGAGAGGGAGCATCCAGGACCTCAAAAAAGCAACTTACACCTTCATTAAACTCAAAATAAAAGATTTTAGACACTAAAAATTCTCTAAGCGAGAGAAAAAATGGCCGCCGAACAAAACGAAAACTAGACTCTAAACACGCAAAACACCACAAGAAACTCGCAAAACACCACAAAAGACCTACGGATATTCCGCTAAGACGCATACCACACATTACCCGCAATTTTACGACAATGCGGAAGTACACAACTACGCTAACGCTTTGGTCTCGCGCACGCACACTATTACACTGCACACATTCAGCACGCTTACACAGCAGCTCCACACCACTAATGCAACATCAAAACAGATTGCCAGCTCTTCAACACAATGCTTCAAAATAGGTAAAGTATATTCATTTATTAATGTATTATATATTTTATTATTATACACCAAACAGCATTAGCTACCTTACAATTTCATTCCCGTCATTTTTTTGACGGGCAATTCTCTAGTTAACTATAAAGCCCTGTATCTTAAATTCTTAGATATTCTTAAAGGATGGAAGGGAGTAAAATCAGTGGCAAAATAGCTATTATCAAATTGGCCCTTTTGCCCAGGTTTAACTACTTGGCGAGTTGTATACTTGTTAGAATTCCTTTGTTTTGGGTCAAAAAATTCCAAACTATTATTGATAAATGTATTCATTCTTCAAAGCATATTTGACTTAAAAGATTAACTCTATCCAGAGAGGACTGTCAGGGAGGACTGTCTTATCCCCTGTTGCAACTCTACCATGATGCCAACATGCTGGTACATGCACTAAAATGGTTGATTTCAAGCGGGTCCCATGTTTGGTACCAAATTGAGAAAGCTTTGGTGCCTTGCATGGACCTCAGATTGTTATTCTTTACTAGCGACTTGCCCGTCAAAAATTACAGGGCAATAAAAAAGTGTGGAAATGCTGTTTGTCACACAATGTGAGTGTACTGTGTGCCTCAACTATATAGACCCCTATAACACACTAATGAATGCATGCAATAACACTATAAGTGCCATGAGGGTCATCCAGGCCCCTTATGACCCGAAGTGTAAGCACAACACCATTTTAACCCGGTCTCTTATGGGGGTCTATACAGACCCTCATTAACCTCTATTTAACCACATTAGTCCCATAAGGGTATTTAAAGACCCTCATGGGACAGTTAGAAGCCTAAGATTACCCCGTAAGTGCTATGAGGGTTCTCCAGTACCCTCATGACACTAAGTATAAACACTACACTGCACTATAGCCCTCCAATAAACCATTAAATCTAAACTAACCCCCTCTACACTAACCTATTAACACCTACACTACCTACCTACACTACCTACCCCCTAATAACCCCCCACCACTGTAATTACAGAAAGAAAAAAAACTAAAGTCAACAAAAATAAAAAATCTACATTACATAAAATAAAATCACAAAAAATTAAAAATCTACATTACATAAAATAAAATACCTAACTCACAAAAAATAAAAAAATCTACATTACAGAAAATAAAAAAAAGCTAAGTCACCTAAAATAAAAAAGGAACATTACAGAAAAAAAAAAATACATTACTACCTCCCCCCCACTACAGAAAAAAAATACACACCTGAAAAGAAAATACATATAGAATACAAACAATACAATACAAATAAAACTATCTAAAATACATACCCCTATCTAACATACAATAAATGCTATCTCTATATATAGACCCTAATTATAAGCTAAAATAAAATAATTAAGACCACTTACCTTTGCAAATGTCCCTTCAGATCAGCAACCTAGGGGAAAAGAAAAAACAAAATTAGTACAACACATTTACAGAAAATAAACATTGTAAATATTCTACTCACCTTTCCAGCATGTCCCCGTACTTCTTCTTTTCTTCTCCGTTGCGTCCCCTGTTAAAAAAACACATTACATTAGTCCAACATACAAAAAACGAACAAATAAATAAACATAATATACATTGTACTTACCTCCCCGCGATGTCCCCAGCCTCCTCCTCTTCTGCCCCGGCTGGGCCCTGGAATAATCAGCGCTAATGAGCCTCCTACAGAGTTTTCCAGAAGAAAATTGTCAATGGCGGATTCTGAATGGCTGAAAACGCTGTCTATCAAATTCAGCCAATCAGAAGGCATGAATGTGTGAGCCAATCAGCAAGGGATACACCCCAAAATCCCACTCTGATTGGATATTGCCATCAGCCAATCACAATAGGATACACCCCCACGGGGGGATTGGCTGAAGACATCTGCGTCTTCTCATTGGCTGTAATACTAATTGACATTGACAACAGCCAATCATAACGCGCACAAGCCTTCAGCCAATCACTACGTGGGGGTGTATCCCATTGTGATTGGCTATTGTCACTGCAACCAATCAGAATGCACTGATGCCTCCAGCCAATCACCCTGTGGGGGTGTATCCCATTGTGATTGGCTGAAGGCATCTGCGCCTTGTGATTGGTTTAAATAAAGATTGACAGGTGCATTATCCAATCAGAGTGGGATTTTGGGGTGTATCCCTTTCTGATTGGCTCACATCGCGGGGAGGTAAGTGCAATGTATATTATGTTTAATTTTTTTTTTTTTAAGTATGTTGTACTAATGTAATTTTTTTTTTAACAGGGGCCGCGCCGGAGAAGAAGAAAAGAAGAAGGGCGGGGACATGCAGGAAAGGTGAGTAGAATATTTAGAATGTTTATTTATTTTCTGTAAATGTGTTGTACTATTTTTTTTCCCCCTAGGTTGCTGATCTGAAGGGACATCTGCAAAGGTATGTGCTCTTAATTATTTTATTTTAGCTTAGAATTAGGGCTTGTATATAGAGATAGCATATTGTATGTTAGATAGGGGGATGTATTTTAGATAGTTAGGATTTATTGTATGTTAGGGGTACGTATTTTAGATAGTACTTATGATTTATTGTATACTAGATTGGGGGATGTATTTCAGATAGATAGGATGTATTGTATATTATATAGTATTGTATGTTAGATAGGGGTATGTATTTTAGATAGTTAGGATTTATTGTATATTAGATAGATTGGGAAATGTATTTTAGATAGATAGGATTTATTGTATATTAGATAGATTGGGGGATGTATTTTAGATAGATAGTATTGATTGTATGTTAGATAGGGGGTATTGTATTTTATTTCATTTTATTTGTATTGTATTGTATTCTATGTATTTCCTTTTCAGGTGTGTAATTTTTTTTTCTTCTGTAGTGGGGGTGGGGTGGGGTTGTAATGTATTTTTAAATTTTCTGTAATGTTCCTTTTTTTATTTCTTGTGACTTAGTTTTTTTTTTTTTATGTAATGCAGATTTTTTTTTTTGGTGACTTGATTTTTTTAAATTTTCTGTAGCTAGAATGGTGGGGGGTTTATTAGGGGGTAGGTAGGTAGTGTAGGTCGGTGACAGAGTTAATTAAGTGCTTATGGGGTTCTGTATTATGGGGGTCTGTATTGACCCCCATGAGTGCCAGGGTTGCCAGCAACTGCAGTGGGCTCGCTGTGCGAGCCCGCAAGCGTTAGCAACAACCTGTATGCTGAAAACTATATATGTGATGGGTAATATTGTATTTAAAGGTTTTGAAGGCGGATCTTTTCTAGTTAAGAATATTTACAATACGTGGAGATCAATTAATAATAAATATCATCTTATCCCAAAATGTTGTGTTTTAATTCAAGAACTCCCAGTACTTACCTTTCAAAACCCTTGTATGAGTTCTGATGTAAACAATGTTGTGCTTTATATAAAATATCTTTATATTGAGGGCCGTGTGCTCTCTTTTCATCTGTTATTGATCAAACATGGGATCCCTTTGAATTGTTGGTTAAGGGTTAAACGACTCTCAAGGTTTTTGTCTTTACGTCCTCCCTTAAATAGCATTGATGGAGGCTTAACGACTTTGCAACAACTTATTAAGTCTCAAAATAGCTCTCATTTACTAGCCAAATGTCACAACATTTTAAGGAAACTCACGGTGTCTAATAAAACATCTGGCATGGAACTCTGGGAAAGGGACCTTTGTGTCTCTTTTTCTTGGGAGACATGGGAATCCTTATTTTTCTTGACGAATAGGTTTGTTAAGTATCCTTCGTACAGGGAGCTTCATATTAAGACAGTAAACAGATGGTACACCGTGCCTTCAAAAATGTACCAGTTATCTCATAAGCTCCTGGAAGGTAGTTGTTGGAGACAATGTGGAATGTATGATGACTTTCTCCATATACTATGGGCTTGTCCATTTATTAAATCTTTATGGTCTGATGGTTTCAAGTTTATTGAGCGCACTTCAAAGACCAAACTCTCTTTTCTACCTCAGTGTAGTTAACTCCATATCTTCCCAGATATGCTTAATATGGAGAAAAAAGCCTTTATCATCTTAATTTTCATGACAATAAAAAGATCAATCATTTCCCGTTGGAAATCTAAAAAAGATTGCAAGTTGGAATTACATTTTAGTTATGATCCATCGAGCGAGAGATTTAGAAAATAATTTTGAGTCTTTAAATTCTTCTCGCAACAATGTTCTGAAATGGAAAATCTGGGATTCTATTTAGGGTCATTAGGTTTTCCCCTTTTTTTTGTTCTCTCTACCCAATGGAGGTTTAAGTTGTTTTCTTTCCTTTTCCGCTGGATATTTATTATTAAGGGGCACAATGGAACGATTGTGAATGCATGTGTAATGTATGTATGTCATTTTGTTTGTCTGGTCTTGTATTTTTCTTTCTTTCGTTATTACTTTGTAATTGTAAGTTATTTTGTTATATGATGTTATAGAATGTATATTTATATTGTTTTACTCTTTTAAAAATAATAATAAAAAAAAAATAATAACTTCCCTTCAGAGAAAACAAAAGCTAAATATATTAGGGAGTGGCCCTTCAATGGGAACCTAAAAAATGGGAAGAATCGTGGTCCAATATCTTTAGGGATTCCTTAAATTATAGGGTGTTAGATACTTCTATTGAGGTCCTCCATAGAGCGTATATCACCCCGGATAGGCTAGCTAAGTGGAATAGGTCGAAGAGCCCAAGATGTTTCAGGGGATGTCCTGATATGGGTGCCTTCTTACACATTTGGTGGAGTTGTAAGATAGTGCAGGAATTATGGAAAGAAGTGGGAGACCTGCTAGCGGACATTTTTAAGCAAGTGATCAGGCTAGCAGCGGAGAACTGCCTGCTGGGGATCCCTATCACTACACTACCCCCCTCTCAGAATAAACCCATACAGTATATTATGCTGGCTACATAAAGCCATATAGCCTGTAAGTGGAAATCAAACTCTTTATACATAGGAGCGGTTAAGGTAAAAATAAATGTTATTGTTGCGAATGAGAGAATCACTTATTCCCTAGCGGACACAATACCTAAATTCCTCAAGATATGGGGCCCCTGGATAGCATCCATCTGGGTTCTTCTAACATCCTAGATGGAGAGAGCCGGAGGTCGGGAGCCAAGGAGGGGGGACCATGGAGGAAACCTGATTTAGTAAGTAAATGTGCCTAATATTAAAAAATTATATGCAGTATAGATAAGACCTGGTTATTACCTTTGATAGTTTTTTATTTAAATTGTCTAGGTTCAGTTATTCTTTCTGTTTCTTTTTATCTCGTTTTTTTTTTCTCTCCTTATGTTTACAGGAGATTCCCCATTAAGCTATAAATATGGTCTAGGCATCTACCTGACAAACTTCATCGGGTTGTATGATCAATGAAAGTTTTATCTTTAGGATAGGGGCTATCCTTCTTAGCTTATGGTTAATACTTTTATTTTTATGATCAAATAGTGTTTAGGTTTTAATTGTACAATCAGTTAGGAGGAAAACTTGGAAAATTGGAGGAGGCAGATGTTATGGCAATTATAATAGTAACAGCTTGCTAGTTTGTTTGTATTCCAAATCAAAAGCCCACAATAGAGACGACTCGGCTGATCAGTGAAGTTTCTGGAAATATGTATGGTTTGTGTAACAATGTAACAGGTAATCGACTAAGATTATTATTCTGTTTTTTATGCAATTGCCTTTGTTAATAAAAAAATAATTTTGAAAATAAATAAATAAACATGATAGTACAACATATCCATACACAAAATAAAATATAATAAACATAATATACATTCAACTTACCTCGGCGCCATGTCCACGTGCTCCTCTTCTTCTGCCCCAACTGGGCCCTGGAGGAGTCCGCACTCTAAAAATAAAAAAATAAAAAACTTGCTAATGAGGCCCCTAGAGCCCCTTATCCCATTCTGATTGACTAATGCACCTGTCAATCAACCAAGCAGAAAGCTCTATTGCCTTCAGCCAATCACAATGGAATACACCCCCATGGGGTGATTGGCTGCAGGCATCTGTGCCTTCTGATTGGCTGCAGTCTAATTGACAGTGACAACAGCCAATCAGAAAGCGCAATTCCCTTCAGCCAATCATAGTGGGATACCCCCCCATAGGGTGATTGGCTGAAGACATATGTGCCTTCTGATTGGCTGTTGTCACTGTCAATCAGACTACAGCCAATCAGAAGGTGCATATGCCTCCAGCCAATCACCCCATGGGTTTGTATCCCATTGTGATTAGCTGAAGGCAATAGAGCCTTTTAAATGGTTTAAAGAAGATTGACAGGTGCATTAGCCAATCAGAATGGGATATGGGGGTGTATTGACAGCCTTTTCAGCCAATCAGAAGGTGTCATTGCCAATTTTCTTGCGGAAAAGGCTCTAGGGGTCTCATTAGCGTGAAGGAGCTCCTTGAGTGCGGAGCTCTTCCTCATTTTTTTTGTGTTTTTTTTTTGGTTACAGCAAGGATTCTTCTAGGGCCCACCCAGGGCAGAAGAGGAGGAGCACGGGGACATGGCGCCGAGGTAAGTTGAATGTATATTATGTTTATTGTATTTTATTTTGTGTGTGTATATGTTGTAGAAATGTAATGTTTATTTTTAACAGGGGCCGTTCCGGAGAAGAAAATAAGGACGGGAACATGCTGGAAAGGTGAGCTAAATATATAGAATATTTAGAATGTTTATTTTTACTGTGTACTGTTTAATACTCCTTTTTTTTTTCTTTCTAGGGGAGCGATATGAAGGGACATCTGCAAAGGTAAGTGGTCTTACTTATTCTATTTTAGGTTAGATTTAGGGTTTGTGTATCTAGATAGGATTTAATGTATGTTGCATAGGGGGTATGTATTTTAGATAGGGGGTATGTATTTTAAATAGGGTGTATGTATGTATTTTATATAGGGAGTATTGTATTTCACATATGGTGAATGTATTTTAGATAGGGGGGTATGTACAGTGGATATAAAAAGTCTACACACCCCTGTTAAAATGTCAGGTTTCTGTGCTGTAAAAAAATGAGACAAAGATAAATAATTTCAGAACTTTTTCCACCTTTAATGTGACCTATAAACTGTACAACTCAATTGAAAAACAAACTGAAATCTTTTAGGTAGAGGGAAAAAAAATATAAAAATAAAATAATATGGTTCATAAGTATGCACACCCTTAAACTAATACTTTGTTGA
The DNA here is from genome assembly GCA_027410445.1 of Discoglossus pictus. Taxonomy (NCBI): domain Eukaryota; kingdom Metazoa; phylum Chordata; class Amphibia; order Anura; family Alytidae; genus Discoglossus; species Discoglossus pictus. The sequence goes on from CM050163.1 coordinate 5,655,196, forward strand.
AGCACCTTTTGATTTTATTACAGCACTCTTTTTGGGTATGAGTCTATCAGCATGGCACATTTTGACTTGGCAAGATTTGCCCACTGTTCTTTGCAAAAACACTCCAAATCTGTCAGATTGCGAGGGCATCTCCTGTGCACAGCCCTCTTCAGATCACCCCACAGATTTTCAATCGGATTCAGGTCTGGGCTCTGGCTGGGCCATTCCAAAACTTTAATCTTCTTTTGGTGAAGTCATTCCTTTCTTGATTTGGATGTATGCTTTGGGTCGTTGTCATGCTGTAAGATGAAGTTTCATAATTCCCTCTATCTTAACTAAGGCCCCAGTTCCAGCTGAAGAAAACAGCCCAAAAACATGATGCTGCCACCACCATGCTTCACTGTGGGTATGTTGTTCTTTTGGTAATGTGCAGTGTTGTTTTTGCGCCAAACATATCTTTTGGAATTATGGCCAAAAAGTTCAACCTTGGGTTCATCAGACCTGAACACATTTTCCCACATGCTTTTGGGAGACTTTACCACTCTACCCCATAGCCCAGACATATAAAGAATACGGGAGATTGTTATCACATGTACCACACAGCCAGTACTTGCCAGATATTCCTGCAGCTCCTTTAATGTTGCTGTAGTCCTCTTGGTAGCCTCCCAGACCAGTTTTCTTCTTGTCGTTTCATCAATTTTGGAGGGAGCTCCAGTTCTTGGTAAAGTCACTGTTGTGCCATATTTTCTCCACTTAATGATGACTGTCTATGTTCCATGGTATATCTAATGCCTTGGAAATTCTTTTGTACCCTTCTTCTGACTGATACCTTTTAACAATGAGATCCCTCTGATGCTTTGGAAGCTCTCTGTGGACCATGGCTTTTGCTGTGTGATGCGACTAAGAAACTTTGAGGAAAGACCAACTAGAGCAGCTGAACTTTATTTGGGGTTAATCAGAGGCACTTTAAATGATGGCACGGGTATGCTGACTCCTATTTAACACAATTTGGAATGTGATTGCTTAATTCTGAACACAGCTACATCCCCAGTTATAAGAGGGTGTGCAGACTTATGCACCACATTATTTTTCTTTTTTATTTTTCTTCCCTCCACCTAAAAGATTTCAGTTTGTTTTTCAATTGAGTTGTACAGTTTACAGGTCACATTAACGGTGGAAAAAGTTCTGAAATGATTTATCTTTGTCTCATTTTTTTACAGCACAGAAACCTGACATTTTAACAGGGGTGTGTAGACTTTTTATATCCACTGTAGATGGACTAAAAAAGTCCTTATAAGTCATAATTTGATATAGTTACTTGTGATTTGTAAATATAATAGATAGCTAATGGATATATCTGTTAATCACATATATAGCGGTGAGCATGTGGGTTGTAGCGAAGCGAGGGCCGCAGTTGATGGCAGGGAGCACCGAAGGTGCTCCTTGCGCTGGTGATGAACGTCGTAGGCTCTCATCCCTATGACCCTTTACGACTTTAGGCCTCCAAATGCAGACCCTCGCATTTGCGGAGGCAGAGGCTCCCACGTCGGCTGCAATGAGCCGCAGGCGGGACTTTCACCTCAAAATTTACGGACTTAGCATCCACAAATACGAGCCGCGGGACCCATTACAAGCTCGCAAAAATACCACCTTAGCGCCCGAAACCGCCCGCACATGAAAACGTTAAAAACACAATAAATACACAATAAATACACACAACAAACACATAAAAAGCTTACCCAAAGCAAGGGGGGCACCCAGAACCTCTGCAAGTGAAGTTACACCTCAATTTAAGTACAAATTCAAGAGTTTACACACACGAAAATTCCCTAAGCAAGAGAAAAAATGGCCGCCGGAAAAAACGAAAACGAGGCTACAGGAACCTAAACATGCAAAACACCACGCAACACATACAGATTTTCCAAAAAAGCCATACGAGGTCCAAGATACACTATTAACAAGAACGCTAAATCATCCACAGCTGCGTAGCACATACACATTAGCCGCCATTTTACAACACTAACTTACACAATGCGGAAGTACACAGCTACCCTAATGGATTTTCCTTTTGCGCCATCAAACCCTTCTAGGACAGCAGCAGTAATTCAGGATACAAGTGGTTAATAACCCAGTAAAATAATAAAAGCTTTCCTTCTAAATGAAACACACCATGCATATGTGCCCAAACAGAGCATACTTTGGGCCTTATAAAAGGTGGATATAAAAACACTTGGCTGCGGATTCAGAAGCTTCTGGTTAAAAGTAAGTTTAATACTAAATATTTTACATAGATCAACATCTTATTAAAACATCTAGCTCCAGTTTTTAAGATGTTACAGTGTTTAAGACATTTTTTTTTAGGCGTTATTAAGGAAAAAAAATAATTTAATTACAACACATTTACTTCTGCTGTATTGTGTGCTCCAGGTGAGGCCTAATTCCAGGTGTGACCTTAGAGCACTTGTAATATACTGGGTGGGATTTATGTGTCCAGGTCAGGCCTCATTCACAATGACCACAGAGCACTTGCAATACACTAGTAGGGATTTATATGTCCAGGTCAGGACTAATTCACAGTCACCACAGAGCACTTGTAATATACTGGGTGGGATTTATGTGTCCAGGTCAGGACTAATTCACAGTCACCACAGAGCACTTGTAATATACTGGGTGGGATTTGTGTGCCCAGGTCATGGCCAAATTCAAAGTGACTGCAGAGCCCTTGTAATATACTGGGTGGGATTTATGTGCCCAGGTCAGGTCTAATTCACAGTCACCTCAGAGCACGTGTAATATACTGGGTGGGATTTATGTGTCCAGGTGAGGTCTAATCCACAGTGACTGCATGGCCCTTGTAATATACTGGGTGGGATTTATGTGCCCAGGTCAGGTCTAATTCACAGTCACCTCAGAGCACGTGTAATATACTGGGTGGGATTTATGTGTCCAGGTGAGGCCTAATTTACAGTGACCGCAGAGCACGTGTATTATATACTGGGTGGGATTTACGAGTCCTGGTCAGGCCTAAATCACAATAACCTTAGAGCAGTTGTAATATACTGCCCTGTGTCTCTCCCCCCTCCTCTGTGTCTCTCCCCCTCTCGTTCCCCTGTGTCTCTCCCATCCCTCTTCTTCCTCCCCTGTGTGTCTACATCCCCTCCTCTCCCACCCCTGTGTGTCTCCCCCCTCCCCTGTGTATCTCCCCCTCCTCTCACTCCCCTGTGTCTCTCCCCTGTCCTCTGTGTATCTCCCACACTTGCCACATTGCTGACACTTACACCTCAGGGGAGCAACAGTGCAAATGTACATTGTATACTGCAGGAAAATACAAACAGATTGTTAGTTCTTCAGGATATTGATTGCTGGATATATTTATTAGAAATAGGTAAAGTATATTAATTAATTAATTAATTAATTAATTATTATTATTATATAAAAAAAAAATATATATATATAAAAAAAAAAAAAATATGCTAAATAGCATATGTTACACTGCCGTTACTTTATGAATACATTAATGCTTCACACTTCCTAATAGATAATAATTATTCATTAGTAATGGAAAATAAAAAAATATAATTTCCCCTGCACTAAAAATGTTTTACATTTTACACAACACTTATATATCTGGATTACTGCTCATTGGCTGTCCGCGATAGCACTCTCAAAGCAGTTACATATTGAAATCACTTTATTATGCTCTGAGACCTGAAAACATTTTCTAATTTACACTGCACTAAAAAAAATGTATATTTAACACTAAGCATGTGGATCTATGGACTCGCTACATAGATGATATTATGATACTTTGGAGTGGCACTAAACATCTGCAGAAATGTATAATAAATTAGAATAATAATGACATGGGTTTATTTTTAACCTCAGAAATTAATGAGAAAACCTTTTTGGATCGAAGGATAAGTAAACAAGGTGATGGCACTTTAAGAACCAATAAGTACAAGAAACTCATTGCTACAAATAATCTGCTATATGCAGAAAGTAGTCATCCAAAAACTTTACTATCTGGAATTCCAGTAGGACAATATCTGAGAATTAAGAGAAATTGTTCTGAAAAACAAGACTTTGACCATGAAGCTAAAGAACTACAATCCCGCTTTCAACAACGTGGTTATAATAAAACAGTATTGAAAAAAAGGCCTATCATAAAGGCAGAGATGTTGTGACGAGATCAGTCTCGTCAATGCGAATTGGAGAAGCTTAGAGGCCCACATTCTGCCTTTTGACTACGGCCCATGTTGACTTCCACCTACAAAGACATACAAAGCCATGCTCCATTTTGTCAGAAAGGACTGTGATCTAACTTTTGAACCACTGGACCAATTTGTATCATTTTGACACATGTTTGTATTTGGAGTATGCTGATTCTGAAAATGTATGTTTTATGTGAATGTGATGCATGCTTTTAAAGTTATGAAAAATGTGTAGATATGTGTTACAGATTCTGACCATCCCCCATTAGGTAAACACAGGGTGTCGCCAGGACTTAAACAAAGGGCCAGTATGGGGTTTCCCAGGGGCATAGACAAGGAAGCAAACAGGAAGTTTCCATGAGGACAGTCTGGGTGAGAATGAGCATGGCAGCCATGCCGGGGGGGTGGCCCATGGGAGGAGTCTCATAATTCCTACCCTGTCTGATTGGCCATAGGTAATTAGGGGTTGACCAAAGGTAGTCACTGCCCCTACGGTGTATGTGGAAATGGGTTTTTTATATATGTCTTGGTTTTTAATAAAGAAGAGAGTTCTCTGCTTGACCCTCAACCACAGAGCGTGTGTCTCGTGCTTGGGGGAATGGGTGTCCTGCAGTAGCTGTCCCTATAGCACTGGACGGGCGGATCGGCTAAAAAGGCCTGGGCGCCCCCTTATATGTGTGGGGGTACCGTTACACTGGTGGCAAGCGGCGGAATTGTTCCCACAGCCAGAAGGACAGCTACAGGAGAGACCATTCTGTGGATTTACAAGTTGGGGGCAACGCATGTCCCAGCACAGCGACCCTAAAAGCAGCAGAATGGAACCAGCAGTGCTATACGAGGATGAGGACCTGGATGGCCGGGATGCATTAAGGAAAGGCATCTGGTACCAGGCCCTGGATAATGTACAATACCAGCGGGGTGAGAGTCTCCCCAGTGAAGAGCAGCGGTTGCAGAAGCAAGTGGCCCTGCGCATGCCCTTCCTGGGAGAGCAGCCCCTTGAGGAATGGGTGGAGGAACTAAAGCTCCGTGCATGGCAGGAGCTATGGCTGGAGGATGCCTACCAGGCGCTCTGGTGGTATATGGCACAGTATACACCCTGGACAGCCGAGCATGACAAGCCAGAGGGAGAGGACTTTGATGGTCCTGGCTTGTTATGGCAGTCATTTGCAGAGCCTGACTTCGGGAGCCCTGCGCAGACCAGACTTGAGGATATTTTCTATGAGAGGGAGGCTAGGCATGACTGGGATGACCCCCATGAGGTAGAGCAAGACCTTGTTCACCTAGCAACCCTGGAGTGGGAACTGGAGAAGGACTACCGAGATCTCTTCCATTCCATTGGGAAGGCTCAGCATTACAACAAGGTGAGAGACCCAGATCCAGACCCCTTCAGCTGGGAAGAGGTTGTAGAGATTTATTGGGAGGAATCCCAGGCGGGAGGTGGAGATGGGACCGAGGTCTCTCCACCGGCCCTACAGGGATGCTGGGTGGCTAGCCCAGATCCCCAGCGCCAGTGTGAAGTGCAGGGAGTGGAGAGCATTGTCTCCCCTCCCCAGCGGAAGTGTACCTTGCAAGGAGAGGAGAGCAGCGTCCTCCCTCCCCAGCGTCAGGGTGAGCTGCAGGGAATTGAGAGCTCAGACTCCATTCCCCATCGACAGAGTGATATGCATGGAATTGGGAGCCCCGTCTCTATTCCCCAGCGTCAGGGTGAGCTGCAGGGAATTGAGAGCTCAGACTCCATTCTCCAGCAACAGGCTGAGCTACCAGGGGCAGAGACGGTCGGTCCTGTCCCCCAGCAACAGGGCTGTTTAGCCAAAGGGGAGACCGTCGGTCTCCCCCCCCTACAACCAGGCCCCAAACAGGCTACTTCCGTGGTAGCGCTGGTACCAGGGCAGAGCACCGCTGGTCTCTGCCCACTCAGCAACCCACCAAGGCAGCTTACCAGTGCCCAGCACAGCCGTGGTGAGGCACCTGGACATGGACAAGTTTCTCCTCTACCCAGGTGTAGTAACCAGTTATTGTGGGTGGGCTGTACTGCTGATTGTGTTTTGTGGGTGGCCTTCCAGACTAACCCGGAATCTGGCCGGCAGGAGGTCAGATATCCGGTTAGTCTTTTTGGAAAGGGGGAGAGATGTGACGAGATCAGTCTCGTCAATGCGAATTGGAGAAGCTTAGAGGCCCACATTCTGCCTTTTGACTACGGCCCATGTTGACTTCCACCTACAAAGACATACAAAGCCATGCTCCATTTTGTCAGAAAGGACTGTGATCTAACTTTTGAACCACTGGACCAATTTGTATCATTTTGACACATGTTTGTATTTGGAGTATGCTGATTCTGAAAATGTATGTTTTATGTGAATGTGATGCATGCTTTTAAAGTTATGAAAAATGTGTAGATATGTGTTACAGATTCTGACCATCCCCCATTAGGTAAACACAGGGTGTCGCCAGGACTTAAACAAAGGGCCAGTATGGGGTTTCCCAGGGGCATAGACAAGGAAGCAAACAGGAAGTTTCCATGAGGACAGTCTGGGTGAGAATGAGCATGGCAGCCATGCCGGGGGGGTGGCCCATGGGAGGAGTCTCATAATTCCTACCCTGTCTGATTGGCCATAGGTAATTAGGGGTTGACCAAAGGTAGTCACTGCCCCTACGGTGTATGTGGAAATGGGTTTTTTATATATGTCTTGGTTTTTAATAAAGAAGAGAGTTCTCTGCTTGACCCTCAACCACAGAGCGTGTGTCTCGTGCTTGGGGGAATGGGTGTCCTGCAGTAGCTGTCCCTATAGCACTGGACGGGCGGATCGGCTAAAAAGGCCTGGGCGCCCCCTTATATGTGTGGGGGTACCGTTACAGATGTAAATAGAGAAAATCTTCTTATGGAAAAAACACTTGAAGAAGATAATTATGCCAGATGGATAGGAACAAACAGTGGAAATGGTTTGAAGTCAAGAGAATCTTCAATACACACTGGCAAATACTGTGAGATGATAAAGACATCAGACCATATTTAAAAGATAAAGCACAAATAACAAGTAAAAGATCTAGCAATTTAAAAGATATGTTGTCCAAAAGTCATCTGGAGGTACCGAAAAATACTACTTGGTTACAACCATTAAATGGAAGCTATAAGTGTCAAACATGTAAGGCTTGCAAACTCATTAAACCTGCCAAGATCTTTACCTCTCTTGATAAAAAATAGATTTACAAAGTGAAATATTTGATCACATGTAAAACAGAAAGAGTTATATATGTAATATCCTGTCAATGTGGTATGAGGTATGTAGGTAAAACATCCAGGGAATTCAGAAGAAGAGTATTGGAGAATGTTTATAGTATTAAGAATGGTTTTGATACTCCAGTGGCAATACATGGCAACAACGAACATAATGGTGACGCAAAAGTACTGTCTTTTATGGCAAGTAATCATGTAGAAAAAAACATCAGAAGAGTAAATTTAGATAAAGAACTCCTAAAAAAAGAGGCAAAGTGAATTTATCTATTGAGTAGTAAAAAACCTTCAGGCCTTAATGAAGACTTCACATTTACCCCATTTATTTAAACATATTGTCCAGGATTTCTTCTGATAAGATGCTTTTATATATATATTAATGAACGTATGGTCTAAATAGTTATATTACTGCTTTCTACAATAAGGCGGTTATAATTCTATAAGAAGGGCCAGGAATTATTAATAAAAAATGAAAGAATAATGTATTTGTTTTTATATGAAGATAAGTATTCATTTAAATGAAATGAAATAGAAACTATAAACATACTAGCGACTTGCCCGTCAAGAATGGCGGGGCAATAAAATTGTAAGGCAGGTAATGCTGTTTGCCACAGAAATTATTATTTTTGGTGGTTTGAGATCCTTCGGCGCTCATTGCGAGGCTGTTGGTTGTTGATTGTTTTTTTCTGATACATGCTTTTGCTGTTATTGTTTTTTTTGGCGCTGATCCGCTGAGCTTTTTGCGCTTATTGCAAGGCTTTGTGTGCTATGAGCAACGTTGGGGCTCGTTGTACGGCGCGCGGTGAATGGCTTTTGTGTTTTATTGCGAGTGTTTTTTTGGTGTATATGTATTTTTGTATGGTGATTAAATAATTAATAAATGAATAAATGAATATACTTTACCTGTAAGTAATATACACAGGAAGCATTGTGCTGAAGAGCTGACAATCTGTTTCTATGTTCCTGCAGCATATAATGTAGGTTTGCACTGAGGTGTAAGTGTCAGCAATGTGTGCAGTGTGTAGTGTAAAAAGGCTGCGTGCGTGAGGGGAAGCCATTAGGGTAGCTGTGTACTTCCGCATTGTGTAAATTAGTGTTGTAAAATGGCGGCGTATGTGGTACGCGGGTGTGGATAATTTAGTGTCCTTGGTAAGAGTGTATCTTGTACCTCGTACAGCTTTTTTTTAAAGTCGTATGTGTTTGGTGGTGTTTTGCGTCTTTAGGGTCCTGTAGCCTTGTTTTTGTTTTTTTTCGACGGCCATTTTTTCTCTCGCTTAGGTGATTTTCGAGTGTCTAAACTCGGGAATTTGGACTTAAATTGAGGTGTAACTTCACTTACAGAGGTCCTGGGTGCACTACCTTGTTGTGGGTAAGCTTTTTATGTATTTTTTGTGTGTATTTATTGGGTTTTTAATGTTTTCAGGTGTGCTCGGTTCAGCTGTTAAGGTCGTATTTATGCGAGGTTGTGATGTTTTTTTTTCTAAGTCCCGCGATTCGTATTTTTTTTGTGTAAGTCCGTATTTAGTGATTGCGTGTTAGATCTTTGCTTTGCGAGGGATGCAGTTCTTGCGAGCTCGCTTTTGCGAGCTTGCAAAGCGTGACGATGATTCGTAGTATGACAACTATTATATGTGTAAACATATATCATCGTAAATAATGGAATTTCTGCTGATTACCTATGATGAGAAATTGTAAAAATGAGAATAGATGATAAGCAATAATACATTAAGTTAAGCATCAGATAGGAATACATATATTATTTATCCTTAGGAAGTATTACAGGGTATGATACAATGAATGAAGTTCGTAAACACAATATCCTATGAAATAAGAAAGACTTATTATTTGTATTAAAATACTTTTTCTAAATATATTTTTTGTTTTAAACAATCACAGTTTCCATGACAATAGGAAGGTATAAAGAGAAGCCTTAACAACATGGCGGTGACCCTTGACAAAATCTAGAAACGTGCGTCGGGTGTCTATGATGTAATCGTGAGATGTTTAAACCGCGTGGCACGCTAAGATCAAGCTCCGATTCTCGCAATCTAATATACTAAACACTACTACTATGGAGCAATATTCTATTGCAAATAATTACTAATAGTAGGCCTTTGAGCTCTTGGGTATTAGACTGAAATATGAATCGAGCCTTCCGGATTGATTATACCCATGCGATTAATGAATTTGATATCCTGCGTCTGATAATTTTAACATTTTTAAACAAATATATTAAAAGCTAAGTTTTAATTTTAGTCTCTTTGAGATTAGATTAGGAATAGGTGTGCACAGTAATAGGGGTCCCTATTGTTGATTATTAGCAAGCTCTCTGATCCCTAATAGTTCATATGACTTGTCTAAACCTGAGCCACCTTCTTCTTTGTGTGACAAATGGAAGTGAGAGGGTAGAAGAGAAGACAATTCTGTTGGAGTAAGACAGGTGTAAAGTTTACCTGGGTAGAAAGAGTGCAAGATCCATACTTTCGTGCTGCAGTGATGTTTAAGTGAGATTGCATGGGAGCAAGGGAGGATGAGGAGAGTCAAGAGTTAATTATTATGTGTCTGTAGCAGCTGTGAGAGAACAAGAAATAAAGTTGGGTGGGTGTGGATGGAGAATATAGGATGGAATTGGATACAGAAAGAAATGGCGGTGTGGAGCGAGAGCTGTTGCTAGGTCCAAGATCTGAGGATGAAAGGAAGTTATTGAGGAAGGTAAGACATTTTCTAAGGGAAAGAGGGTGGGGTGGTAGTAGGTGGGTTGGGTGGGAGAGGGGCATGGGAAAACAAAACAGAGGAAGCCTGGCTTTGCTTAGACCAATATAACAGACACAAGCAAAAGACACACATTGAACTAATGTTGCAGTCTAAGTCTAGCAGTAAAAGCATTGTAGCAGTAGAGTCGCCTCAGCTGGAGTAGGCTGGGGTGCAGATAGAAACGGGGGTGTGGAGTGAGAGATGTAGCTGGGACCGAGATCTCCACTGGACTGTACTCCTAAGATCTAGGGCTCTTATTATTAGATAAACTTTTACGGATAGTAATGGCTTTTGTAAAAGTAGAAAGCTCTAAGTGAAAGGAATTACTTTAATTAATAGTTTATGTTTTCCTCTCAAAATTTAACATATAATTAAAATAACAAATATACCAATAGTTAGTTGTCCTTCTACCAAAAAACGACAAAACAATAAATAGTGTTACATATATAAATAGGTTGACAGGGACCGTATCTAAACAAATGCATAGCAAAATATTGCAAATGTGCCTGCCTCCTGGGCACTGAATACACCACGCAAAGGGTTAAATAGCAGGATAACACAGACTTGAGTTTTTTTTGAGGGATGGATAATTTAGTCAAGCAATCACATATATAGTTGTGAGCATGCGGGTTGTTGCTAACGCTTGCGGGCTCACACAGCAAGCCCGCAGCAACTGTGGCCCTCACAAAAGCGAGGGCCGCAGAAGGCGCTCACTGCCCTGGCAGAGATCAACAGAAATCACAATTAAACAATTCAAAATGCGAGACCCGTAACACTTTGAAAAAAGGAAAGTCGAACTTAGAAAAAAAAAAATACAGCCTGCGAGGTCCAAAAAAATACGAAATTAACGGCCGAACGGGGACAATACAAAAACAACAAGAACCCAAAGAAAAGAAAAAAAAACATAAACAAAACATCACACACACCACGGGGGGACAGCCAGGACGTCTGGGATTGAGGTGGCACGACAATTTAAACACAATTTGCTGAGTTTTGGCACTCGAAAATCACCTAAGCGACAAGAAAAATGTCGACCGAAAAAACTAAAATGAGTCTACATGACATCTAAACACGCAAAACACAGCCAGGCACATAAGAATGGAAAGCGGGACTTAGAAAAAAAATACGAGCCGCAGACTTTGAAAACAAAAAGATGAGGTCCAAAAATACAAAGTTAACGGCTAAACCGCGCACATCCCAAACAAAAAAAATAAAATAAAATAAATAAACATCACACCCAGCACGGGTAGGGGACAGCCAGGACGTCTGGGAGTGAGGTTGCACGACAATTTAAACACAATTTGCTGAGTTTTGGCACTCGAAAATCGCCTAAGCAACAAAAAAAAATGGTGGACGAAAAAAATTAAAACTAGGCTACACGACCCCTAACCACAAAAAACACAGCCAAGCACAAAAGACTTTTACCCAGGAACGTACGAGGTACAAATACACTATTAGGAAGGACGCTAAATCCTCCACACCCGCGTAACACATACACAATCGCCGCCATTTTACAACACTAACAGCAAACTAATAACATTACCATTCTAAAATGGAGATTTACACAACTAAAGCGTTGACCTCACGCTCGCAGCCTATTTATACTGCACACTTGCCACATCGTAATGAGCGCCGAAGGTACTCAGAGGACCAAAAGCCTTACATTGTGTGTCAAACAGCATTACCTGCCTTACAATTTTATGACCATAATTTTTTGACGTGCAATTCGCTACTAACTAATAAATGGCAATATCTGGCAATGGCAAAGTCAATTCTTAATTAAAAAATTACTTTAGATGTAACTTTTTTACATGCTTTTATGCCCTTTCTGATAGTTCTGAACCGATATTGTGAATATAGCATAGAAACTGATCAAGGAAACAAAGTCCCTTAGTGGTTCACACTATTAGTTGCATACCAAAATCATAAATGGGAATATTTCCATGTATAAGTTTTATTTCACATAAAGACAACGGCGAATAAAATAATTTAAAAACATATTAAAAATACAAATGTGCAGGGATATTTTTTCTCCAGGGTAATCATTTTTAACAGACAGTAAAGTATAGATTCTGGGGCAATATTTGGGAATTTGTCTGATTTTTAGTCAGTTTGCCTATAACTTCCTTTTATCTAGTGCTTACATTCTATCGACATAGCAGCCAATTAACCAGTTTGTCAGCCTGTCTATAGGTCTCTGCCGCAGTCTGACAGTCTGCTTTTACATATAGTGCTTTATTTTGTGCACATAGCAGCTGATCACTCGCTTGTCTCCAGTGCACTTAGTCATTGTCTATAGGTCTCTTTTTCAATTACTGACCAGTCTATCTATAGGTCTCTGTTTCAGTTTGCCTATAGCTGGCTTTAGTTCTCTCTTTGAGTATGCCTAACAGCTGATTCCCAGCTTATCTCCAATGCACACAGCACCCAACCAAGTCTGTCTACAGGTCTCTATGTCTACTGCTGACCCATTCACTATTTCAGCCCCCAAACTTAATTTATTATTTCCATGGTCTGTTCGTTTTGCCCTGTGAGGTTCTATATAGGACATGGAGAGTCCCTGCACACGTGCTAACGTCCTGGACTAGGACGTACTACGTTGAAGACGCGCCCTCACGCCCCCTAACACGTCTTTTTACGTCATGAGAGACGTCTTTGTCAAAGTAGAAGGATAACTTCTTGCCTTGGTGACTAGACTAGAGCTTCCAATTTAAAGGATTAAAGATTAATTTAACGGAGGTTGTTTATATAGAGGCTCAAATGGTTATTTGGAAAGGTCTGGTATTTAAACTACTTTAATATATAAAAGGACTGATTTAATTATAGACTTTTTGTTTACATTTATTTATTCTTATTATTTGGAGACCTAGATGTTACATCTATTTCTTGCTCTTGCTATCTCCACTCGATATGATGGTATAACTCATGTATGTCTAAAATACAGTGTATTAATGATACATAATGATTTTACTCATTATTTTAAAGATTATATTTTGCTACGTTTATTTATATTTTTATTTATTGATAATGTTTATTTAATAGTGTAATCATATTTTATTATTTAATTAATATAGTATATTTTCCCTCTTTTCCGTATATAAATGTCTTTTTATACACGGTAAAGTGCTTATTTATTTATTCATTCAGTATCTTATAAATATAATTTATTACAATAAATATGAATTTATATAATAATTGTAAAGTGATAAAGTGTTAAAAAGATCTAACCCTTTCATATATTTACATGAACAATAAAATACTTTTAAAATCAATCCCGTTTTAATGTGTACATTTGTATGTAAAGTGCTTGTTTTAATCACAACTTTTCTCAATAAAGTGCTTATTTATTAGTTCATTAAATATCATAAAAATATAAATTATTAAAATACATATTAATTTCTATAATGATTATAACGGGAAGTGTTAAGAAGATCTAACCCTTCTGATATGTAGATGTGTGTGTGCAATAAAGTGTTTTGTATTATTAAACTTTATTCTTCATGTGTATTCTAGTGTTGGGTTGTCTCCTTTTGTTTGTGAAAAAATATCTAGTTCAACTAGTTTATTAACATAAAGGATAGTCATATTATACACCTACAAGGATGAATATTTCATAAGAAATATTTAATAATAAAACTAATATTATGTGTGTAAAAAGAAAAAACTAAAACACCCAAATTTGTCAAAAATAGTGTTTTTCCTTGTGTATAAAAGGAATGTCTAAGTGTTTTATCCATCCTGTACAATAAGTGATAATTGTGAAATAAATAAGAAAATTAATAATATATTATCAAAACACAGATTTCTCATTAAATACATTTCTCTGGTAAAATAAATATACTAAACTTAAAAATGTTTTGAAAAGAGGAGGAAATCTTAAACGTAAACATAATGTTAGAAAAGGAAGGGAGCAAATATGACCCAATATTTTTTTCATATATTTATATAATTCTCAATTCATGAGATTCTGCTATAAACTTAATCTTAAACATAATATTGGAAAGAAGGGGAGCAATCTTTTTTCATTATATATATATATATATATATATATATATATATATACCATACACTTTTTACTGAATTGGTGCTTGACACCTGATTAGTGTAATGATATAATTATTAAATATAAAACGTTCATTCTAAATTTTTATGTGAGCTGCCTACCCGGCTTGCTCATTAGTGATTAAAAAAGAAGTTAAAAATAAAAGTTTTGAAAAATAAACCCTACTAGTAAAGATAAATATACGAGGAATACTGTCGGCTAACTGAACTCCCTACTAAATATGTGTCAATAGGACAAGCGTGAAAGAAAAAGGGCCAATATGACCATGTGATTAGCCCGTAGGATTATTAATAATAAATGTGAGTGTGAGAAGGTAAAACTGAAGTGTGGTGAATGACTAAAAATGTCCTAAGAATGAAAGAGAGTATGTGTGTATGTGACTATGGTTAAGTATTGTATTTGGAGAGTGCAAGTGATACTGACATTGCAAGTACTCATAGAATATGTGTGTAAATTACTAGGTGCTGAAATAAGACCTGTTAATGATGCATAGTGCATAAATTATAAGGTGCTTGAAAAAGCAGCTATGATAGTGAGCAAAAATTATAAATAAAATAAATAGAGGGCCCTTGTGATAAAGGGTAGCCAGAAAAAAGAGAGATTATCCTCATATAAACAAAAAAAATGTAAATCATTGGATAAACAAAAACTGAGATAAATAGTATCAATTACTGTGGGCTTATGTTAAAAAACTTTTATGATAAAAAAAACTTTTATTTTTAACTTCTTTTTTAATCACTAATGAACAAGCCGGGTAGGCAGTTCACATTAAAAATTTCGAATGAACGTTTTATATTTCATAATTATATTATTACACTAATCAGGTGTCAAGCACCAATTCAGTAAAAATTGTATGATTTATCAAACATTGGTTTAATCCAAAACTTCAAATTTATTAAATCTAAGTCCACGCAACCACTAAGACGATTTAAAATGGCTACCCCCAATACAAATATATGGGACCCATGTAAACTACAGCTAGAAGCTGAAAAAGCTTTCAGTTTAGAAAGTGATATTCCTAAAAGTAAACCTAATGAAAACCTCTCAGTGGTTTTTAAAACATTACAAAAAGTCCTTGGACGCCAAGTACGTACAATCTGGGATATTACAAGTCTCCAAAATTATATCAAAAATAATATTGTCCCAAGGGGACTAAGAACACAATTGGTACCAGCTGATCATTTAATAGAACCAAAATTCATACAGGACTGGCTTGCAATTGTTAATAAAAGCTCTCAAGATCTTATGTTTCTAATCTTTGAAAAAGAAAAAACAAACTTGGAATGTCTCAATAAAGAAATGGAGAAGCTATTCCAGGAGTTCATGAAATTCAATGAACAACCAGAATTTGAAAAGCTTAATAAAAGACTGGAAGAAAACATAGAAAAATTTAAAAAAGAACTAAGTATAAGGAAACACAATAAATTTTTAAGAGACAAACAAGACTTCAATCTTAAAAGAGCTTATAAAGTGGAATTCATACATAAACCACTAGAGGACCAAGATCCAAGTTCATCAGAATACTTAGAACAAGAGGAAAATGCAGCCACACCTGATGAAAGAAGGTTATCTAGTCATCCAAATCTTTCGATAGCAGGGATGTTCACCAGATCACTCCTGGGAAATAAGAAAAATCCCAGTTTACCTCCCGCTGATTTTTTAGGCAGGGGGCGAGGCCGAAGACCCACAAGAGCCAAGAAAAGCAGAGGGAGAGGAAGAGCAAAGGGGAACAGAGAAGAATCTGATCAATATCCCCTCCCTTCAAAAGAATAATAATGGAACCAAATATGGATGAAATAAGATTTTCAAACAAGGGGCAAAATAATAAGGAGATTGACAAAGATAACATGAATATATCAATTATAAAAAAATCAAAAAATTGAAGAAAATCTGAAAAGCAGTATGAAACACAGAATTGTTGACAATGATATAATTAGAAAAAAGAACTTAGATCAAATGATTAAAAAAAACGATAAAAAGTACAAAAAGGATATCAATAAAGAAGATGAAGAAAAATTATGTGATGAGACTGTACTAGATGGAAAAAGAAAAAATCAAATTATAAATCTTTCTAAATTTCAACTCAATGAAGAACATATCATTTTGCTTGAAAAAGGTCTTTCATTTGTACCATCACAAAATTCAGATTTGTTTACCAATATAAAAGATCTCAATTTGTTTACCAGGAAACTTGCACTCAGATAAACATTTTACAGAAATAAAGACAAGACAGATGGAAGCACTAGGACTCCCCTATAAAGATAATACTGTCCTTCAGAATCTCGTTGATCTATTAAAAGAAAATGAAGTGGTCAACAATAAAAATAAAGTAGACACTTCTAAATATGTCAGCAAAAGTAGATTCAAGCCAGTAATTAAGGACAATATTGAGATATTTCTCAAATTAGTTACAACAGACTTAGAATTACTATATGCTAAAAGTAAGAAGAATTTCAACGAAATAAGAAATCTATCTAAGATAGAACGGAATGCATTGATTGATCTCCAAGAAAGCAACATTGAAATAAAGTCTGCAGATAAAGGGGGTAACACAGTTCTCATGGAAAAAGATAACTACCAGAGTATGTGTTTAAAAATCCTAGATGATCGTAGCACCTGTGAAATACTGCAAAAGAATCCAGCTGTAGTATATTACAAAGAGTTAAAAACAATTATGTCACAAGCTCAAGAAAATAATCTTATTTCTGAAAAAAATCTTAAATATCTACTGCCCAACTGTCCAGTAGTAGCCACATTCTACGCCTTGCCTAAAATCCACAAACAAATTGTGCCAATACCTGGGAGACCGATTATATCCGGCAATGGAAACTTAACGGAAAGAATAAGCCGTCTAGTGGACGATAATCTGAAGGAATTAGTCGCGACGCTACCTTCCTTTATCAAAGACACTTCAGATGTACTTAGAAGTTTAGATAATATCCACATACCATCAACCGCCTTCTTAGCAAGTATAGATGTGGAGCAACTTTACAGTAGGATACCACATCATCTGGGCATAAATGCAGTCAGACACTTTCTGAGTGCAAAAAGAGTTGAACAAGAAGAGTGGAATAACTTTTTTTTATGCCTACTTAATTTCATACTTACCAAAAATGTCTTTATATTTGGTAAAAAATGGTATAGACAAATCAGGGGCACAGCAATGGGAACATCATGTGCCCCAAATTATGCTAACTTATTCCTCGGGTATTGGGAACAAACGGAAGTCTTTGCAAACCAAAATGAGAACTATACCAAAGATATATTGTTATGGCAGAGATATATCGATGATGTTCTCATAATCTGGACTGGATCCAAAAGGAACTTCCAAAATTTTGTGAACAACCTAAACAACAACGATATGAATTTAAAATTCACACATACGATTGATGAGCAGGCTCTTGAATTTCTAGATCTTTACATCAAAAAGGATCTTCATGGAAACCTCCATACAACAGTATTTAGGAAAAGCACTGCAACCAATTCATTACTCGATTGGAAGAGTGAGCACCCTCTGCCCCTCAGACGAGGAATACCAACAGGGCAATATATTCACCTAAGGAGAAATTGTGACACCATTGAAGATTTTAAGATTCAGGCAAAAGAACTCAGGGAACGCTTTAAAAATAGGGGTTATCCAAATAGAGTTCTGAAATGTGCATATAAAAATGCATTAGAAAAACAAAGACCACAACTTCTATATAAGAACAACGAAAGAACAACAGAACATGAACAAGATAAAGAACAGATCAGATGCATTTTAACTTTTGGTACAAACAGTACAGCAATTCATGCCACATTGACTAAACATTGGCATCTTCTTAAAGATGATCCCACTTTCAATAAGGTTATATCTGAAAGTGCGTCTGTCACATATAGACGTGGAACCAGTCTAAGAGAAAAGTTAACTCATAGCCATTTCTCGAAAGAAAAAAAAACAGAACTGGCTAAAAGCCACGAATGGACTATTTCAATGTGGACATTGTAAGGCATGCAAGTTCATTGCAATAGAGAAGTATTTTGAGCATCCAAAGACCAAGAAAAAATACCCTATAAAGAGGTTTTACAACTGTATATCCACGTCATTAATATATGTGGCGGTCTGTAAATGTGACAAAATTTATGTAAGAAAGACGGACAGACAACTGAGACGAAGAATACTCGAGCATATAGGATCAATTAGAAATGAACTTGACACTCCAGTCTCGAAACATATACGACTGTACCATCCAGAAGATCATAACCGCCTAAAGTTTCATGTAGTTGATGGTGTCCGATTAGGACCTAGAGGTGGTGATAGTAGCAAAAAGCTATTACAGCTGGAATGTAGATGGATCTATGCCCTGAGAGCACTCAGCCCAAATGGCCTAAATGAGGATTCCTCATTTACAGCCTTTCTATAGCAAAGGCCTCCCAGTCCTTCCTTACACTTTCAGCTATTTCCCTAGCCATTTTTCTAATTTACTTCGTAGTCATCTTTATAATTTATATTCTATTCTTAGTATTTTTTTCTTTTTTCTTCTTTCTTTTTTTCCTTAAATTTATACCTAATAGTCTATAATATATAATTACAACTATTAATTTAGTTAATTAAAGAGCTCTGTATCTTAACTATATAGACTTTAAATCCTATTTTACAGCTTTAACCCTAAAATGTATCTATTTTTTCACTTGCTCTATAGACACATGATACAAAAAAATTACTTAAACATTTTCCCTATTTAGGTATAAACACCTCTAGTCTCTAGTATTATTCCTTAAAGAAATGAACTCAAATCTTTAGTGATTTAAACATACACATGCACTTAAACTGCTTAAACAGTTATCACATATATAGTTGTGAGCGTACGAGTTGTTGCTAACGCTGCGGGCTCGCGTAGCGAGCCCGCGGCCCTCGCGTAGCGAGGGCCGCGGCTCGCGCAGCGAGCCGAGGCCCTCGCGAAGCGAGGGCACTGCCCGAGGGTCTCAGTTGCTGGCATGGAGCGCCGTAGGCGCTCCATGCCAGCACCTGAGGACCTCGCAAAGCGAGGGCCGCAGTTGCTGGCATGGAGCGCCGAAGGCGCTCCTTGCCAGCAACTGCGACCCTCGCAAACTTCACGTCGCAACCCAAACAGTACGACACACACATTACGACACTCGCAAACAACATACGACACACGTTCACACACATTACGGACTCGCAACACTCGGACGCAACTCGCGAACATTACAAAATGTAAAACACAATACATACACACACCACATACATAAAAAACTTACCTACACCAAGAGGGAGCACCCAGCACCTCAAAAATACAACTTACACCTCGATTTTACTTCAAACAAAACAGTTTAGAGACTAAAAAAAAAACGAAGCGAGAGAAAAAATGGCCGTCGAACAAAACGAAAACGAGGCTACAGCACTCTAAACTCGCAAAACACCACAAGAAACTCGCAAAACACCACAAAACACCTACGGATATTCCGATACAAACGTATAAACACACATTACTCGCCATTTTACGCCAATGCGGAAGTACACGACAACGGTTTGGGCTCGCGCACGCACAGTGTTACACTGCACACATTCAGCACGCTTACACAGCAGATCCACACCACTAATGCTGCAGCAACATCAAAACACATTCACAGCTCTTCCACACAATGCTTTAAAATAGGTAAAGTATATTCATTTATTAATGTATTATATATTTCATTATTACACACTAAACAGCATTAGCTACCTTACAATTTCATTGCCGTCATTTTTTGACGGGCAATTCGCTATCACATATATAGTTGTGAGCGTACGAGTTGTTGCTAACGCTGCGGGCTCGCGTAGCGAGCCCGCGGCCCTCGCGAAGCGTGGCTTCCAAGTTCAATAAAAAGCCCGCAAAGGGCACTAGAAAGAAGTGGCAGCCTTTGAGAAAGTTACCATATTGGTAACGAAACCGGTCAGGCAACAGCCATACTACTTCTTGGGACAACCAGGTATCAGTATATGGACCTTGAGGCCTTTTGCATTGATACACAGTGAGTAATAGCATTTATGGCTTTTTTTGTATACAAAACTGTTTAAATTATTTTGAAGACGCTTGTCTGTCTTCTCTATCAGAGGTCCAATATCTCTTGGTCCCCTATTAGGGTAAACCCCCATGGATAACTTCTTTTGCACTATTTTAGTGTTATTCAAGGGGTACATTAAGATCTCATAGAGATTCAGTGGCTTATATTTATATATATAGAATTACAATCTATTTTTTTTGACATAAGCCCACAGTAATTGATACTATTTATCTCAGTTTTTGTTTATCCAATGATTTACATTTTTTTTGTTTATATGAGGATAATCTCTCTTTTTTTCTGGCTACCCTTTATCACAGGGGCCCTCTATTTATTTTATTTATAATTTTTGCTCACTATCATAGCTGCTTTTTCAAGCACCTTATAATTTATGCACTATGCATCATTAACAGGTCTTATTTCAGCACCTAGTATTTTACACACATATTCTATGAGTACTTGCAATGTCAGTATCACTTGCACTCTCCAAATACAATACTTAACCATAGTCACATACACACATACTCTCTTTCATTCTTAGGACATTTTTAGTCATTCACCACACTTCAGTTTTACCTTCTCACACTCACATTTATTATTAATAATCCTACGGGCTAATCACATGGTCATATTGGCCCTTTTTCTTTCACGCTTGTCCTATTGACAGCATATCACTTATTTAGTAGGGAGTTCAGTTAGCCGACAGTATTCCTCGTATATTTATCTTTACTAGTAGGGTTTATTTTTCAAAACTTTTATTTTTAACTTCTTTTTTAATCACTAATGAGCAAGCCGGGTAGGCAGCTCACATAAAATTTTTCGAATGAACGTTTTATATTTAATAATTATATCATTATATATATATATATATATATATATATATATATATATAGTCTCAATTATTTAGATTCTACTATAATATTGGATTTTTTTTATTACACTGCAAGCCAATAAACCATATATACATATATGAGTTTCTTCATAGTATGAAGATTTATATTAAACTTTTTGTTGAGCTCAACTATCCAATTTAACCATGTTTCTCCTCACTTAGATGAATGCTGTGTAGGAAAAGTCTTCATTCAGGCCCCTAGGGGTTTGGGCGCCAAGTCAATAAATCCATTTTGATTCACATTGTCAGAGTCTTTTTTCCATATCCCCTCTTCTGGGGCTTGTTTTTTTTTTTTTTTTTTTTTTTTTTTTTTCTGGGGCTTGGTTTGATGTTATCAATTACACAAAACTTAAGAACTTCAGTTTTCTTATTGTGAAAATATTTAACATGATGTGCCAGGGGAGTGTCAAGATCATTATTAATCGCATAGATATGCTCTCCTACTCTACGGCAGAGTTATCTATTGGTCTTACCAACATAGATATAGTTGCAAAGACATGTTGCTATTTATATACAACTTCTATAGATTTCCAAGTGAAGTCTTTTTTTACTTCAAATTTTTCTTTAGTTATTGGATGTCCTTATATTTTAGTAGGTTGTATATATCTGCAAAATTTGCATTTCCCACATTTAAAACATCCCTTCAAGGGTGGAAGCTAGGTTTTATCTGGATTACCTTTTTGTTGGAATGTACTGTGTCCCAACATGTCTTAGTTCCTCCCTTTAGGGTAAGTGATGTTAACTTTTTAAGTTATAGTATCACTTAGGTCATCATCACTTCTCAAAATGTGCCAATGTTTTGATATTGCATTTCTGATGTATTATGACACATGGCTATGACTCCGAAAACATCTTGTTACATGCTTTACATCACTTTCTTTCATTTGTTTTTCTCTGTTTGTAGCCAATTCATTCTCTGTACTCTTAGTGAATTTGTTATTTAGCAGTTCCGTTCTTTTACAGTTTAAAGCATATGTATAAACTGCTTTAAGGCACCTGTTTGGGTAACCTCTCTCCTTGAATCTTATTTTTAGTTTTGCAGCTTCTACTTTAAACTCAGCTTCACTGCTACAATTCCTTCAAAATTCTGAGATATTGGCCTTTTGGAATACTCCTTTTTAGGGGGTCAAAATGCTGGCTACTCCAACTTAGAGTATGTGTAGCTGTTTCTTTCCTGTGGGTAGAGGTAGTGATATTACATTGAAAATTTGTTCTAATTTTGAGATCCAAGAATGATATTTCCACTTGGTTCATCTCAAAAGTGAATCTCAGGCCCAGATCATTTTCATTTAGATGATTCATGAATAGATTTACCGTAGTTCTTTCTTTGTCCCAGTCCACACAACAAAAATGTCATCTATAAATCTTCTCCAGATCAGAATCTGATCTGTGAAGATTTCCAGAGATTCTTCAAATACATATATTTTCTCACACCAGCCCAAAAATTTATTTGCATAACTGGGGGTGCATGGTGTCCCCATAGCTGCCCCCTGACATTGGTGTAGACATGTGTTATTGAAAATGAAATAATTATGTTCAAAGATGAATTCCAGTAGACATATAAGGAAATTATTGAATTCAGTGTGATCATCACTTTTTGTCTATAGGAAGTATTTTACCGCTTTTATTCCCTGCTTGTGGGGAATGCTGCTGTATAGAGCCTATACAGACCAGCCAAGCATCTGTTGGTATGTTCAAATCCTCCAGTTGTCTAAGGATATCAGAAGTACCCCTCACATAGGAGGGTAAGCTCACAACGAATTCCCAAGAATTTACTAGAATTTTGCAAAAAATTATCCGTTCCGGAAACAATATCCTTATCTTTAATGGTATTTGGGGATTTTAGAAGAAATGATGATCTCTCCTTCTTCTCATTCTGTTTTCTGTTTCTAATTTACAAATTTACACATTAAAAGGGGATTGATTTTAAAAGTATTTTATTATTCATATAAATATATGAAAGGGTTAAACCTTTTTAACACTTTACAATTATTATAGAAATTAATATTTATTTCAATAAATTATAAATAAATAAGATACTGAATTAATTTATAAATAAGCACTTTACTGTGTATAAAAAGACATTTATATATGTAAAAGAGGGAAAATATACTATATTAATGAAATAATAAAATATGATTACACTATTAAATAAACATGATCAATAAATAAAAATATAAATAAACGTAGCAAAATATAATCTTTAAAAGAATGAATAAAATCATTATGTATCATTAATACACTGTATTTTAGACATACATGAGTTATACCATCATACAGAGTGGAGATAGCAAGAGCAAGAAATAGATGTAACATCTAGGTCTCCAAACAAGAATAAATGTAAACAAAAAGTCTATAAATGAATCAGTCCTTTTTTATATTAAAGTAGTTTAAATACCAGACCTTTCCAAATGACCATTTGAGACTCTATATAAACAACCTCTGTTAAATGAATCTTTAATCCTTTAAATTGGAAGCTCTAGTCTAGTCACCAGGACAACCCAAGGCAAGAAGTTAGCCTTCTACTTTGACAAAGACGTCTCTCATGACGTAAAAACACATGTTAGGGGGCATGAGGGCGCGTCTTCAATGTAGTACATCCTAGTCCAGGACGTTAGCACGTGTGCAGGGACCCTCCAGGTCCTATATAGAACCTCTCAGGGCAAAACGAACAGACCATGGAAATAATGAATTAAGTTTGGGGGCAGGGTGATAGTCAAAGACTTACCTGAAATAGTGAATGGGTCAGCAGTAGACATAGAGACCTGTAGACAGACTTGGTTGGGTGCTGTATGCATTGGAGATAAGATGGGAATCAGCTGTTAGGCATACTCAAAGAGAGCACTATACTAAAGCCAGCTATAGGCAAACTGAACATTGAAACAGCGACCTATAGATAGACTGGTCAGTAATTGAAAAAGAGACATATAGACAGGTTGGCAGACAATTACTAAGTGCACCAGGGACAAGCTAGTGATCAGCTGCTATGTGCATAAAATAAAGCACTATATGGAAGCCAGTTAGAGGCAGACTTACAGACTGCAACAGAAACCCACAGACAGGCTGACAGTCAGTTGCTAAATGAACTAGGTACAAGCTGGTGAGCAGCTGCTATGTGCATAAAATAAAGCACTATATGTAAAAGCTGACTGACAAACTGCGGCAGAGACCTATAGACAGGCTGACAGACAGTTGTTAAGTGTACCAAAGACAAACTGGTTAATTGGCTGCTATGTCGATAAAATGTAAGCACTAGATAAAAGCCAGTTATCAGCAAAATTGACAAACTAAAGATCAGATAAATTTCCATATATTGCCCCAGAATCTATACTTTACTGTCTGTTAAAAATTATTACCCTGGAGAAAAAATATTCCTGCACATTTGTATTTTTTAATATGTTTTTAAATGATTTTATTCGCCGTTGTCCTTATGTGAAATAAAACTTATACATGGAAATATTCCCATTTATGATTTTGGTATGTAACAATAAACAAAAATGTAAGAATTTGACACTTTTATGAAGATGGCACTGTGTGGCTCATATTTCAGTGCCTTACAGAGAAAATAAAGTAATTATAAGTAATGACAGTTGCATAGTTGGATTCAGTGCCAAGAAGTAATGATTTCATATAGCTATGTAATAGCTTTCCCAGATTAAACATTCCACATTACGAACATACAACTGGTATCCTGTGTATTATCATGTGTCATTTGAGGTTTGACTGAAACATAGAGCATTTCAATTATCTTTCTTTTTATGCACTTTAAGATGTGAGGTCAGATCATGTAAATGTATTTATGCTTTTATGAGATGAGTTCTCATGTGTAGATTGAGACTTGCGGAGTGACTAAAACACTTCCCACATTCAGGACAAACAAATGGCTTTTCCCCGGTGTGAGTTCTCAAATGTTGCTTGAGATGTGAAGAAATACTGAAACATTTCCCACATTCAGCACATACAAATGGTTTTTCCCCTGTGTGAATTCTCATGTGTAGATTGAGACTTGCGACTCGACTGAAGCATTTGCCACATTCAGAACAGGCAAATGGTTTTTCCCCTGTGTGAGTTCTCATATGTTGCTTGAGAGGTGAGGAACTACTGAAACATTTCTCACATTCAAAACA
Organism: Discoglossus pictus; assembly: GCA_027410445.1. Taxonomy (NCBI): domain Eukaryota; kingdom Metazoa; phylum Chordata; class Amphibia; order Anura; family Alytidae; genus Discoglossus; species Discoglossus pictus. Next base: position 5,680,496 of record CM050163.1, read on the forward strand.
TTTAAATGTCTTTTCCCCTGTGTGAATTCTCATGTGTAGATTGAGACTTGTAGCCTGATTGAAACATTTCCCACATTCAGAACATACAAAAGGTTTTTCCCCTGTGTGAGTTCTAAAATGTCGCTTGAGATGTGATGAATTACGGAACTTTTTCCCACATTCATTACATGCAAATGGTTTTTCCCCTGTGTGAGTTCTCATATGTCTACGGCGATTAGAGGCCTGATTGAAACATTTCCCACATTCAGAACATACAAATGGTTTTTCTCCTGTGTGAGTACTCATGTGTATATTGAGACTTGTAGCCTCACTGAAACATTTCCCACATTCACAACATACAAATTGCATTTCCCCTGTGTGAGTTCTTATATGTCGCTTGAGATGGGAGGAATCACGGAAACATTTCCCACATTCAGAACATGCAAATGGCTTTTCCCCTGTGTGAGTTCTCATATGTACATTAAGACCATTGGCCTGACTGAAACATTTCCCACATTCAGAACATACAAATGGTTTTTCCCCTGTGTGAGTTCTCATGTGAAGTGTGAGACCTGTTGTCTGACTGAAACAACTGCCACATTCAGAACAAGCAAATGGTTTTTCCCCTGTGTGAGTTCTCATATGTATATTGAGATTTGGGGCTTTACTGAAACATTTCCCACATTCAGAACATACAAATGTTTTTTCTCTTGTGTGAGGTATCGCCTCCGTCTTCAGATAACTATGCGAAACACTGAAATCTTCAAATAGACAAACTGACGAACTATGGGGAATGTAGTCCTCTTCAAGGGTATTCAAAATCACAGATCCATCTGATGAGGAAAAAAAAGCACCAGGAGTAAATTATTTTAAAATCTGAGAGAGAGTTAAAATACTTCAAAATGGATATGATTAGTCTAAATGTATTGTAACTACAGCAAGATCAATTGCCAGTTAATAAATAGTCAATTTAGCTTAAATAGTCTATTAATTTAGTGGAAGTTATTTTTAACTCTTTAAAAGCATATCAAATATTTTGTAATCATATGTAAATAAAGGAAATAGATGTTGAAATGTCTATAGAGAGTAACATAATCCTGTAAATCACCAATTATTGTCAAATATGATCTTTTGTTTAACTAAATATAGTAGCGTGCAAAATTTTATAAAACAAAAAAATAAACAACTTTTATATGCAATTATTGATTACTGCAGGCTTACATTTCTTTCTTGCCTGCTGCTGCCTGTTGCACCCTGAGGCTGATGTATTGATAGATTAACAAGCTTTCCATTAGTGCTAATATGAGCACAGACTGTAGTTACTGCCACTTTACCACTGTGTATGCAAAGTCCCCTACCTAAGACAGGTATGCTACCAAATGTAAAATGACAGATTGCACAAGAACATAAATGCATATTTGATTACTTTTTATTTCTATTGTAAAAACATGTGTGAAGTTCTTCAAAATAGTAGGATTTAAAAATATAAACCACACTAGTTCTTTAAATTGTACTATCATAATCATTATTTACTAACGACTTGCCCGTCAAAAATGATGGCACTAAAATTGAAATGCTGGCAAAGCTGTTTGCCACCTAATGTGAGCACCTTTGGCGCTCACTGCGAGCCTCTCCCCCTGTCTACTTCCTCCCTTGTGTTTCCTTTCCCCCCTCCTCTCCCTCCCTTGTGTCTCCTTCCCCCCTCCCGTGTCTCTTTTCCCCCGTCCCCTGTGTCTCTTTTCCCCCCATCTCCCTCCCCTATGTCTGCCCCCTTCCCTCCTCTGTGTCTATTCCTCCCCTGTCTTTCCCCCCCTATACCCCCTCTGTGTCTGTTTGCCCTGCTCTCCCTCCCCTGTGTCTTTTCCCCCCTCTACTCCCTATGTCTGTTTGCCCTGCTCCTCTCCCCTGTGTCTCTTTCCCCCCTCCCCTGTGTCTCTTCTCCCCCCTCCCCTGTGTCTCTTCTCCCCCCTCCCCTGTGTCTCTTCTTCCCCCTCCCCTGTGTCTCTTCTCCCCCCTCCCCTGTGTCTCTTTCCCTTTCCCCTTTTCTTCCTTCTCCCTCCCTCCCTCCCCCTCCCCTCCTCCTCCTCCCTCCCCTCATCCCTCCCCTCCTCCTCCTCCCTCCCCTCATCCCTCCCCTCCTCCTCCTCCCTCCCCTCATCCGCCTCCTACCTAGGACCTCATTCAATTCAGGGCCGTAAATCGTCTACGGTGCTATTCAGTTGGGGGAACACAATGGGAGACATGAGGATTAATAGCAAAACATTCTCAAGCTTGCACATCGGCCAAATCCAATCCTTCATATCCGGTTTAATTTACGTCCAAAGTCCTACGGGCTTGAATGACCTCCAATCCAGTAAATTGTTGTTCAAACCCATACGAGCTTGGAGGTTGAAGCCCGCAAACTTGAAGCATTGTAAATGCAAATATATATTCAACCCAGCAATGTAAAGCACTGTAAATGGGGAACACAATGGGTGACATGAGGATTGATAGCAAAACATTCTCAAGATCGCACATCCCCACAATATAAATATTTTATTTCATGTTTAATTTTCATCCAAAGCCCTACGGGCTTGAATGACCTCCAAGCCCTAGCTTGTTATTCAAGCCCGTACGGGCTTGGAGGGTGAATGACCTCCAAGCCCGTAGGACTTTACATGATGGTTGTGACACGAAATTGAACATGAAATAAAGTATTTATTTTGGCTGATTTGGGACCTTGAGAGTTCTAAGATCAAACACCACTTTCACTTTTAATAAAAGTATAGGATGGCTTTTTTATTTGCTTAATTACTGGCCTATGTAACCTATGGTTCGATTTAAGCTATTTATTTACGGGCTTGACGCAGGCTAATCCAGCAGCTGTTGCAGATCTGCCATCCCTTTTCTTTGAACTCCCTCCTTTTATTTAAACTCCTACACTTTTGCTAGAATTGCACTTAATACTAGAAATGTTCGCAAGCTCACACGTTCGCCCCTTCTCCAATTATCAAACAACTGCACTTATTTAAAATGCCAGCAATGAATTGCTTAAGATCCTACAAGCTCGATTCCAAAAATATATGGAGTAAGAACTATTCGATGTGCAAGCCGAGTATCGTAGAGGCACAAGAGATCAAATTGCCACTGTCCATTTGATAATAGAGAAAGCAAGAGAGTTCCAGAAGTAGCATTTCCATCTTTGACTTTATGTATCACAACAAAATGTTTAAATCCCATTTTGGTCCTTACCCATTGCAATAAACTCTACAGAGAGAACATTTCCAAAAATAAACCTTCAGATTTATCTGGTGCAATAAAGCCCTGACGATTACTAGAGCCAGACACAAATCTAAAGGAGGCCTATCACGTCCCAATTTCAAATTATATTAAAAAGCCACCAAACTTGCCTTGATCCAGGTTGGTTGGTGAAATACATAATTTGCAATGGGGATATTTATGGAAAATCTCCTGATGCTCCCTTACACAAGAGATAAAATAATTTGGCTCCCCAAAGCCCTTTCTGTACCGCAAGCCCTATTTCTAGACAAATTTTTCAAATATTGGTCCTGGGCAAACTAAATATTCAATCTAACCCTTACACTATCTATCATGACACCACTAATCAGTAAATCAGTAATGGAGGGAAGTGATGGGATGAGAGGGCCTTGTGACCTGGAGGAGAGGCCGAGATCAGTAATGGAGGGAAAAGATGGGGTGAGACGGACTTGTGATCTGGAGGAGAGGCCGAGATCGGTAAAGGAGAGAAGTGATGGGGTGAGAGGGACTTGTGATCTGGCGGAAAGGCAGAGATCTGTAATGGAGGGAAGTGATGGAGTGACAGAGGAACCTGTAATCTGAAGGAGAGGCATAGGTCAGTAATGAGGGAAGTGATGCTGTGAGAGAGACTTGTGATCTAGAGGAGGGACCAGTAATGGAGAGAAGTATTGCAGTATATAGTGATCCATTTTTTTGGACAAACATATTCATGATAATAGCTTTGTCACTATATATATATATATATATATATATATATATATATATATATATATATATATATATATATATATATATTCTCAAAGTTCTGGGCATGAAACAATTTTTTAACTTGTTTTAGACATTCAAATGTGAACACAGATGTACTATTCAGTTACGCTACTACTGTACGGTGGAGGCTTCTATCGCTCTTTTGCCCACCATGAATTAAATGATTGTTGTGGTGAACTACCTAAACATAAGATCTACAACACAAGCTGGGATCCCCGCCCCATGCTGATGATAGGCAGTAACCTTGAAACGGCTGTACGTGGGTGGGATTCCTAGCTTGTGTATAATCCAACCATAGCTTTGCTCAAGAGCGAAGCCTTTGTGGGCACATTTGCATGTCCCTGCCTAGTTTCCCAGGGTGCAGTGTAATAACTGTATTTCTTGTGATTCTTGGCATGAAACGATTTTTTTAACTTGTTTTAGATATTCAAATGTGAACCCAAATGGACTATTCATTTACTATATACAGTATCTCACAAAAGTGAGTACACCCCTTACATTTTTGTAAATATTTTATTATATATTTTCATGTGACACCACTGAAGAAATGACACGCTGCTACAATGTGAAGTAGTAAGTGTACGGCCGGTATAACAGGGTAAATTTGCTGTCGCCTCAAAATAACTCAACACACAACCATTAATGTCTAAACATTTGGCAACAAAAGTGAGTACACACCTAAGTGGAAATGTCCAAATTGGGCCCAATTAGCCATTTTCCCTCCACGGTGTCATGTGACTAGTTAGTGTTACAAGGTCTCAGGTGTGAATGGGGAGCAGGTGTGTTAAATTTGGTGTTATCGCTCTCACACTCTCTCATAATGGTCACTGGAAGTTCAACATGGCACCTCATAGCAAAGAACTCTCTGAAGATCTGCAAAAAAAGAATTGTTGCTCAATATAAAGATGACCGAGGCTGTAAGAAGATTTTCAAGACCCTGAAACTGAGCTGCAGTATGGTGGGCAAGAGCATACAGCGGTTTCACAGGACAGGTCTAAGAAAAGGCCTCACCATGGTCGTCCAAAGAAGTTGAGTGCACGTGCTCAGCACCATATCCAGAGATTGTCTTTAGGAAATAGACATAACAGTGCTGCCAGCATCGCTTCAGAGGTTGAAGGGGTGGGGGTTCCACCTGTTAGTGCTCAGATCATACGCCGCACACTGCATCAAATTGGTCTGATTGGCTGTCGTCCCAGAAGGAAGCCTCTTCTAAAGATGATGCACAAGAAAGCCTGCTCTAGACAAGCAGACTAAGGACATGGATTACTGGAACCATGTCCTGTGGTCTGATGAGACCAAAATACACTTATTTGGTTCAGATGGTGTCAAGTGTGTGTGGCGGCAACCAGGTGAGGAGTACAAAGACAAGTATGTATTGCCTACAGTCAAGCATGGTGGTGGGAGTGTCATGGTCTGTGCCTGCATGAGTGCTGCCGGCACTGGGGAGCTACAGTTCATTGAGGGAACCATGAATGTCAACATGTACTGTGACATACTGAAGCAGAGCATGATCCCTTCACTTCGGAGACTGGCCGCAGGGCCTTATTTCAACATGATAACGACCCCAAACACACCTCCAAGACGACCACTGCCTTGCTCAAGAAGCTGAAGGTAAAGGTGATGGACTGGCCAAGCATGTCTCCAGACATAAACGCTATTGAGTATTTGTGGGGCATCCTCAAATGGAAGGAGTGTAAGGTCTCTAACATCCACCAGCTCCGTGATGATCATGGCGACAGTGGCAACCTGTGGTGAACTCCATTTCCATGAGGGTTAAGGCAGTGCTGGAAAATAATGGTGGCTACACAAAATATTGACACTTTGGGCATTTCCACTTAGGGGTGTAATCACTTTTGTTGCTAACGGTTTAGACATTAATGGCTGTGTGTGAATTATTTTGAGGGGACAGCACATTTACACTGTTATACCGGCCGCACACTTACTACTTTACATAGAAGCAGAGGGGCATGTCCTCAGTGTAGTCACATGAAAAGATATAATGAAATATAAGTACAAAAATGTGAGGGGTGTACTCACTTTTCTGATATACTATATATATATATATATATATATATATATATATATATATATATATATATATATATATATATATATATATATTATATATTGCTTGCTGTGCATTTGAACCCCAGTATTACATATTTCACAATAATAGGCAAAATATACATAAAAATAGAGACTGAGTGCTGAGACCATAGGATATTACATTATTACACTAGTTTGGTTGATGGTGTACAGATAAATTTGATTGTAAGCTGTATTTTTAACTACCTTGATGTTAAGGAGACAACTACTTCCATCTTTCACCATCTTCCTTAGTCCACATAAGAGGACAGTTCAAAATGGGTGGTCCTATAAAACATTTCAAAGTCTGGGGAGGGGAGTGTGCGTTTCGCCCCACCAACGTAAAGCTTCATCAGTCACCACTGGTAAGAGGGTATTCTAAGTGTGAATTGATTACTGAGATGAATGTCTATGATGGACCAGAAATACATTTTGTATTACTCTTTTGACCACAATATTGGAAAGGAATTTGTTTGAATTTTGAGAATAATACTGGGAATTCTATTAAACTAATGATGAAATATGACATATTTGACATTAAATTGTTCTATATACACATTTTGCACATAGTGGTATATAACAGACACAACGTTGTATAGTAAGTATGCAGATAAAATACACTTTTACATTATACATCTGTTACATTATAAATCTTTTCCTCTTTTATCTTTGAAAAAATGGGATTGCCTTAGTCACAGATGTTTAGAAGTTGGATTAAATAGTAATTAGAATAGATAGATGCTGTTAACAAAATGGACATACAAGAGCTGCACAACCAATACTGTATATCTCAGTAATTATTTGCTCTACAGATAAACAGCTAGTGCAATCTATAGACACATGTTAATCCTCTTTCAGATACGAGGTATGGAGGTATTGTTTACTTTCCTATTTTGTATAAATTCCTCACCTTCCCTGATATTCCCAGGACTCTCCTCCTCCTTCACCTGCTTCTGATCTCGTGTATTCAGCTCTTCTTGTTCTATCTTGGAGACAACTGGAGGTCTCACATCTAAAGGTCCTACACAGAGAGAGATAAACAGGTTATAGACTTTCATCACTGAAATTATTCAATATCAGTCTAGTGTTTGTGTCTTAAACTACTATTTAAATCCTTTAGCTGAAACATACACAACGACAGAAACAACCAAATGTTGTTACTTGGTATGGACACAAGACCAGATATTGTGTCATTGGGAATAAAATCACATTTGTCATGAGCTGCGATGTGTGTTAAATAAATACAACTGGTTTATGGATCTGTTTACAAGGAAATCAACTGATAACTTTACAGACTTCTTGGGTGAGTGATGAAGGATATATATTGGAGTGATTACTCTCCATAAGCTATATATACACAAGTAAATATTTCTTGAAAAAAAAAAAGATATTAAAGAGAATTGTGAAAATATTGTCATTAACAGTTTACATGTAACCAAATATGCTGTATCCCTTATGGCTCCCACTAATTGATTGTGTTCCACATATAATATCTATCCCGATCTCCGGAAAAAATAATGTATCACTCACCTTCACTGGTATTTACAGGACTTTCCTCCTCTTTCATCTCCCGGGGGCTCATCATATTTGTCTCTTCTTCTTGATCAGACTCCAAGAGAACTGATGGTGTCACGTTGTCACTTTCTGTACAAATAAACATGAGACGGTCACACGCTGGGATTTGTTATATGTCTTTATGGTGAGTACAAATAAACATGAGACAGTCACACACTGGGATTTGTTACATGTCTTTATGGTGAGTACAAATAAACATGAGATGGTCACACGCTGGGATTTGTTACATGTCTTTATGGTCTGGACAAATAAACATGAGACGGTCACACGCTGGGATTTGTTACATGTCTTAATGGTCAGTACATATAAAAACATATACATTACATGATAACACCAGATCATCACATGGTCTCCCTGACTCAGTATAAAGTCCCTCTTACTGCTCCATTTTTGTGTACACACAGAGATGATATTATTGTTTCTTCTCATTTGTACATAAGTCGGAGCATGTCACTATTTTACTCTCACAAAATTTACTGCAAAATAAAAGTCTTCAAAATGGCTTATATCCCCACTAAGGTCTTTGGAAGGATCATCGTTGTATAGAGTTATTGGAGGAAACAATAATGGGTGTTATATTCAGATAAGATTTAGAATGATCTTGGAGTTACAATTAAAATTCCTAATACATGAATGCAGATCCAGACTACACCGGGAACAGAACAGTTTCTATTGTGATATTTCCATCAGATGTTTACATGGGACTTTCTACATTTTATATTAATAGATAAAGTTCTACTGACTCCAGCAGGGAAATAACTTCTTATGGAACAAATACAATAAGGCCAGAGCTGGTCTGAAAATACAAATAAAAAATAAGAGTTTCCAGGCCTGAAGGTGAGCTCATAGGTAGCCTGTGAGTGGAAGTGACTGAGTGCAAGTGTAGGGTGAGCTGGGTCACAGTGAGGATAAATGCATGTGTGTGACAGTGTGTGAGTGACAGTGGGGCGCGTGCGGCAGTGGCTGGCTGTGCGCGTGCGGCCGTGGCTGGCTGTGCGCGTGTGCGACAGTGGGTGGCTGTGTGCGACAGTGGGTGGCTGTGTGCGAGACAGTGGGTGGCTGTGTGCGCGACAGTGGGTGGCTGTGTGCGCGACAGTGGGTGGCTGTGTGTGCGACAGTGGGTGGCTGTGTGTGCGACAGTGGGTGGCTGTGTGTGCGACAGTGGGTGGCTGTGTGTGCGACAGTGGGTGGCTGTGTGTGTCAGTGACAGTGGGTTGTTGTGTGTGTCAGTGACAGTGGGTTGTTGTGTGCGAGCGAGTGGATGTGTGTGTCAGTGGGTGGTTGTGTGTGACAGCGGGTGGCTGTGTGCGAGCGACAGCGGGTGGCTGTGTGCGAGCGACAGCGGGTGGCTGTGTGCGAGCGACAGCGGGTGGCTGTGTGCGAGCGACAGCGGGTGGCTGTGTGCGAGCGACAGCGGGTGGCTGTGTGCGAGCGACAGCGGGTGGCTGTGTTCGAGCGACAGAGGGTGGCAGTGTTCGAGCGACAGAGGGTGGCAGTGTGCGAGCGACAGAGGGTGGCTGTGTGCGAGCGACAGAGGGTGGCTGTGTGCGAGCGACAGAGGGTGGCTGTGTGCGAGCGACAGAGGGTGGCTGTGTGCGAGCGACAGAGGGTGGCTGTCGCTCGTGTGCGACAGTGGGTGGCTGTTTGCGACAGTGGGTGGCTGTGTGCGTGTGGGACAGTGGGTGGCTGTGTGTGACAGTGGGTGGCTGTGTGCCTGTGGGACAGTGGGTGGTTGTGTGCGACAGTGGGTGGTTGTGTGCGACAGTGGGTGGTTGTGTGCGACAGTGGGTGTGCGTGTGGGACAGTGGGTGGCTGTGTGTGACAGTGGGTGGCTGTGTGTGACAGTGGGTGGCTGTGTGTGAGAGTGGGTGGCTGTGTGCGTGTGGGACAGTGGGTGGCTGTGTGTGACAGTGGGTGGCTGTGTGGGACAGTGGGTGGCTGTGTGGGACAGTGGGTGGCTGTGTGTGACAGTGGGTGGCTGTGTGCGAGCGACAGAGGGTGGCTGTGTGCGAGCGACAGAGGGTGGCTGTGTGCGAGCGACAGAGGGTGGCTGTGTGCGAGCGACAGAGGGTGGCTGTGTGCGAGCGACAGAGGGTGGCTGTCGCTCGTGTGCGACAGTGGGTGGCTGTTTGCGACAGTGGGTGGCTGTGTGCCTGTGGGACAGTGGGTGGTTGTGTGCGACAGTGGGTGGTTGTGTGCGTGTGGGACAGTGGGTGGCTGTGTGTGACAGTGGGTGGCTGTGTGTGACAGTGGGTGGCTGTGTGTGACAGTGGGTGGCTGTGTGTGAGAGTGGGTGGCTGTGTGCGTGTGGGACAGTGGGTGGCTGTGTGTGACAGTGGGTGGCTGTGTGCGTGTGGGACAGTGGGTGGCTGTGTGCGTGTGGGACAGTGGGTGGCTGTGTGTGACAGTGGGTGGTTGTGTGCGAGCGACAGAGGGTGGCTGTGTGCGAGCGACAGAGGGTGGCTGTGTGCGAGCGACAGAGGGTGGCTGTGTGCGAGCGACAGAGGGTGGCTGTGTGCGAGCGACAGAGGGTGGCTGTGTGCGAGCGACAGAGGGTGGCTGTGTGCGAGCGACAGAGGGTGGCTGTGTGCGAGCGACAGAGGGTGGCTGTGTGCGAGCGACAGAGGGTGGCTGTGTGCGAGCGACAGAGGGTGGCTGTGTGCGAGCGACAGAGGGTGGCTGTGTGCGAGCGACAGAGGGTGGCTGTGTCCGAGCGACAGAGGGTGGCTGTGTCCGAGCGACAGAGGGTGGCTGTGTCCGAGCGACAGAGGGTGGCTGTGTCCGAGCGACAGAGGGTGGCTGTGTCCGAGCGACAGAGGGTGGCTGTGTCCGAGCGACAGAGGGTGGCTGTGTGCGAGCGACAGAGGGTGGCTGTGTGCGAGCGACAGAGGGTGGCTGTGTGCGAGCGACAGAGGGTGGCTGTGTGCGAGCGACAGAGGGTGGCTGTGTGCGAGCGACAGAGGGTGGCTGTGTGTGACAGTGGGTGGCTGTGTGTGACAGTGGGTGGCTGTGTGTGACAGTGGGTGGCTGTGTGTGTGCGACAGTGGGTGGTTGTGTGCGAGCGACAGCGGGTGACTGTGTACGAGCGACAGAGGGGTGCTGTGTGCGACAGTGGGTGGCTGTGTGCGTGTGGGACAGTGGGTGGCTGTGTGGGATAGTGTGTGGTTGTGTGCGACAGTGGGTGGTTGTGTGCGACAGTCGGTGGCTGTGTGCGTGTGGGACAGTGGGTGGCTGTGTGTGAGAGTGGGTGGCTGTGTGCGTGTGTGACAGTGGGTGGCTGTGTGCGTGTGGGACAGTGGGTGGCTGTGTGTGACAGTGGGTGGTTGTGTGCGAGCGACAGCGGGTGACTGTGTGCGAGCGACAGAGGGTGGCTGTGTGCGAGCGACAGAGGGTGGCTGTGTGCGTGTGGGACAGTGGGTGGCTGTGTGGGATAGTGTGTGGTTGTGTGCGACAGTGGGTGGTTGTGTGCGACAGTCGGTGGCTGTGTGTGTGTGGGACAGTGGGTGGCTGTGTGCGTGTGGGACAGTGGATGGTTGTGTGCGACAGTGGGTGGTTGTGTGCGTGTGGGACAGTGGGTGGTTGTGTGCGTGTGGGACAGTGGGTGGCTGCGTGTGTGTGACAGTGGGCGGCTGCGTGCGTGTGACAGTGGGCGGCTGCGTGCGTGCGTCAGTGGCCCACTGTGTGCGTGCGTCAGTGGCCCACTGTGTGCGTGCGTCAGTGGCCCACTGTGTGCGTGCGTCAGTGGCCCACTGTGTGCGTGCGTCAGTGGCCCACTGTGTGCGTGCGTCAGTGGCCCACTGTGTGCGTGCGTCAGTGGCCCACTGTGTGCGTGCGTCAGTGGCCCACTGTGTGCGTGCGTCAGTGGCCGACTGTGTGCGTGCGTCAGTGGCCGACTGTGTGCGTGCGTCAGTGGCCGACTGTGTGCGTGCGTCAGTGGCCGACTGTGTGCGTGCGTCAGTGGCCGACTGTGTGCGTGCGTCAGTGGCCGACTGTGTGCGTGCGTCAGTGGCCGACTGTGTGCGTGCGTCAGTGGCTGACTGTGTGATTATGACAGTGGCTGACTGTGTGTGTGTGTGTGTGAGAGTGAGTGGGAGACTGTGTGATTATGACAGTGGGTGGCTGTGTACGTGTGGGACAGCTCTGTGTCTCTGCCCCTTGTGGCATATACACCTGTCACCTGCACAGCTCTCAGTCTCCGCCCCCTTGTGATCATACACCTGTCACTCACCTGCACAGCTCTCAGTCTCCGCCCCTTGTGATCATACACCTGTCACTCACCTGCACAGCTCTCAGTCTCCGCCCCTTGTGATCATACACCTGTCACTCACCTGCACAGCTCTCAGTCCCGCCCCTTGTGATCATACACCCGTCACTCACCTGCACAGGGGTCCACCTGGTGAATATCCTGATCATCTCTCTCATCCTCCTCTTCCTTAATAACTGATATTGTGTCCATGTTTCCACTATGAAGACCTGATGTGGACAGGAGAATATTATTAATTGGGTTTAAATTTATCACCATAAAGTTTTGGTCCTTCGAATGATCACATGATCTGCATAAAATATGATATTTCAAGTGACAGCCAAGGTCCCAGTTATTGTAGACATGAGAAGATCACATATATAATTATACAAATTACAGTTATTATTACTAACACATCTTAGCTTTAGATAATTGAGCTTAAAAGTTGGTCATTTCAATCCTATATTACATGGAAAATGATCACATTAACTTGATAAAAAGTAATCAATATAATCAAGCCTGGCAATGCTGATTGCCACCCAATGGGAGCCTCTCCCCCTCTACTTTACTGGCCTCGCGATGAGCGCCTTCAGCACTCATCAGGAGCCTCGCAATAAGCGCCTTCTCCCACTGTCTATTTTACTGTCCTCGCGATGAGCGCCTTGTCTACTTTCTCCCTTGTGTCTCATTTCCCCTTCCTCTCCCTCCCTTGTGTCTCCTTTCCCCCTCCTCTCCCTCCCTTGTATCTCCTTCCCTCCCTGTGTTTTTACCTCCCTCTCCCTCCCGTGTTTCTAACCCCCTCCCCTGTGTCTCTTTCCCTCCTGTGTCTCTTTCCACCCTCTCCCTCCCATGCATCTCTTTCCCCCTCCCCAGTGTCTGTTCCCCCCTTCCTCGTGTCTCCATATTTCCCTCCCTGTGTATCGTCCCCTCCCCTCCTCCCCTGTGTCTCTTCCCCCTCCTCTCACTCCCCTGTGTCTCTTTCCCCCCTCTCCCCTGTGTCTCTTCCCCCTCCTCTCCCTCCCCTGTGTCTCTTTCCCCCCTCTCCCTCTGTGCCTCTTCCCCCCCTCTCTCTGTGTCTCCCCCCCTCCCTCTGTGTCTCCCCCCTCTCTCTCTGTCTCTTCCCCCCTCCCTCTGTGTCTCCCCCCCCTCCCTCTGTATCTCTTCCCCCCTGTGTCTCTTCTCTCTACTTATGCACCGCGCATACGCAATGTGCGGCTCGCGCTGCTCTTTGCGTATGCGCAGCTAACGCCATGCAATGCGCATGCGCAGCTAAAGCCGTGCAACGCGCATGAGCGCGACACAGTCGCTTTTGCAATCAGGTCATTGTCAAACTGCGATTCGGTGCAAGTGTGATGACGAATCGCAGTTTGACAATTATAATATGTGATACAGAAAACAGTACACCGGATCCCAAGAGATAATCAACAATTATTATCAATAATCATTCATTTGAATGAGATAACAGACAATGCTGGTGGTGGGTAAGAAATGTTTATCCATTGGAAAAAATATTTTTTGTGTACTGTAAATTACCCCATGTCTGAAACATCACAAATGCCTTTAATTAGTTTTATTTCTCACCTTCCCTGATATTTAAAGGACTTTCCTCTTCCTTATCCTGTTGGTGACCCCTCACTTCTGGTTCTTGACCAAACTGTGAGACAACTGAAGACCCTGCATGTCCTGTATAAATATACACATTATATCTTCATCCGATATGGACATATATGTTGTAATTGTGTTCACGGATACATTTCAGCGTCATTATTAATGTGAAGTCTAAGAAATGTAACTCAATACTTTACTACCAAACATAAAATAAGTGAGTTATGTAAATCTCTCACCTGCAGAGAGCTCTGATTGGATCGTCACCGGCAGGATATCCTTCTCATCCATCCCGTCCTCACTCACAGGGGCTACATTATCACTTTGGGGATCTGGTAATTTCAAAAAGAAACAAAAATAAAATTCCTTCCTGACTCCAGATACTGGCGATCGGATTCCTCCCTGGATCAATACTCCCTCTCTAATTATCCAGGATAACCCTCAATGCCCTTTTTATTAAAAAATATATCCAATCCCTATTTAATTTTTATTGAATCCGCTGTCACCACCTCCTTTGGTAGATAATTCCACAGATTAACCCCCCTTACCGTGAAGAACCCTTTTCTTTCTTTAAGATTAAATCTTTTTTCTTCTGATCTCAAAGGATGTCCTTTAGCCAGTTGAAAACCTCTTGGCACAAAAAGCTTACTTTACAAACTCTTGTATTGACCCTGGATGTATTTATATAAGGTAATCATATCACCTCTTGGACGTCTTTTTTCTAGAGATAATAAATATAATTTTGTTAGTCTTTCTTCATAACTTAGCCCCTCTATTCCCCTTATTAGCTTTGTTGCCCTTCTCTGTACTTTTTCCAGCTCTAAAATGTCCTTTTTATGAAGTGGTGCCCAAAATTGTTCTCCATATTCCAAATGAGGGCGTACTAGAGATTTGTATAGTGGCAGAATTATATTTGCTTCCCTGGCTTCTATACCCTTCCTAATACATGCTAATATTTTATTTGCCTTTGCAGCTGCTGCTTGGCTTTGAGCACTGTTACCTAGGTGGATGTCCACGAGTACTCCCAAATCCCTTTCAATGTCTGATACACCTAGATTTGCTCCATTAAGATTATAAATTGCATGGCTAGGCTTCCTTCCCAGATGCATAACCTTACATTTATTTGTATTAAATCTCATCTGCCATTTAGATGCCCATTTCTCTAATTTATACAAATCCCTTTGGAGGAAAAGCACATCATTATCTGATTCAATTACCTTGCACAACTTTGTGACATGAGCAAAAATGGAGACTATACTTTCCAGTCCTACTTCCAAGTCATTAATAAATATGTTAAAAAGTAACGTACCTAATACTGAACCCTGAGGAACCCCACTGACCACATTAGTCCAATTTGTTCCATTTACAACAACCCTTTGTTTCCTGTCTTTTAGCCAGCTCTCAATCCATGAGCAGATATTTACTGCAATTCATGTATCCCTTAGTTTGCTCAATAGTTTCCCATGTGGCACTGTATCAAAAGCCTTTGCAAAATCCAAAAAGACTACATCCACGGAGTTGCCTTGACCCACATTCCTATTAACCTCTTCAGAGAAACTAATTAGGTTTGCTTGATACAACCTATCCCTCATAAATCTATGTTGACTTTGAGCAGGAGGGATAGGTCATGCCAAATAAATCTAATTTGTTTCTATGAGAAGGTAAGTAGCAACTTGGATCAAGGCAACTCAGTTGATGTAGTCTTCAAATAGACATGTTCTTGTATGTTATCCCGTATTAACCCTTCTAAAAGCTTCCCCACTGCAGAAGTGAGGCTCACTGGTCTATAATTCCCTGGATTTGCTCTTGCTCCCTTTTTAAATATAGGTATCACCTCTGCTTTTCTCCAGTCATCTGGTAGCGACCCTGTGTTGAGTGAAGCTTGATAAATTATAAATAATGGGTTGGCTATTACAGAACCCAGTTCAATTAGTACCCTTGGATGTATTCCATCAGGACCTGGGGCTTTAGTAACATTTATTTTTTTCTAACTTATTATGGATTTCCTTCATTTTATATCTGCCCACATACATCTGATACAGGTCTCATTATTATATATGTATATGTAGTTTGCGATTTTCAAGTTGACATCATCTAAATAAATGTACTTATGTGTATAATCATAACTAGGAAAGTTCTCCATTCCATCTCTATCGTCATAAATGTCTAGATTTATTTGGCAGTTTCTCTTCTTTATTGATTTGAACTCTTTGATGGTTCTGCCCATTTTCTATAAAACACAAGTCCTTTCAAGCAGAATCATCTAGGGATCCATGAAGACACTGAGGTGTAAGAAATCCAAACCAGGCAAGTCTTATAGCACTAATCACAGGTGCTTGTGAAGAAGAGGTGGAACCACCACCATAATCCAGTGATCTATCTAGCGTGATTTAGGACGACTCTCCACCCATCTAATTAGAAGCACCACTAGGCTTGAGAAGCATATAACTCACACATTGCAGAACGATATGCCCACCCAACTACTACTTCTATTTCTAGTTTTGATGTTGTGATTTCTGGTTGAGATAAAACATTTTGTTACCTGAGCTCCTGTGTGATGAGGTTCCTAAAGTCTCTTTATGTCCATCTGTATCACACTGGGAAACACAGGAGAAGATGAATTTACAATATAGATTAGGACAAACCTACAGGACCATGTACATTACCCAATCATATATATACCTAAAACAGCCTTAATCTTTATAAAGCCATATAACTATCACAAGCATCCTTGGAGTCCATTTCTACATTTGTCTCTATTACGCCTCTCTAAGGGTATTCAACTTATGTACTGCTGTCTATAACTAGTATTTCCCGAGCACTGCTGAACCAATAAATGATGCATGCTGGGTAAGATGCAGAAGGTTATGGAATTGCAGCTATTTCCCCTTATCCATGCACTCATGTCCAGATAGAGCTTGGTCAGTAACGAGAGTCACTGTGTCCTGGTGTAATGTCACATTGTCCAGCAGTGCTCACCCCTCCAGTCACAGGACCAGATAGAGCTTGGTAAGTAATGGGGTCACTGTGTCCTGGTGTAATGTCACATTGTCCAGTAGTGCTCACCTCTCCAGTCACAGGTCCAGATAGAGCTTGGCCAGTAATGGGTCACTGTGTCCTGATATAATGTCACATTGTCCAGCAGTGCTCACCTCTCCAGTCACAGGACCAGATAGAGCTTGGTAAGTAATGGGGTCACTGTGTCCTGGTGTAATGTCACATTGTCCAGCAGTGCTCACCTCTCCAGTCACAGGACCAGATAGAGCTTGGTCAGTAATGGAGTCACTGTGTCCTGGTATAATGTCACATTGTCCAGCAGTGCTCACCTCTCCAGTCACAGGTCTAGATAGAGCTTGGTCAGTAAAGGGGGTCACTGTGTCCTGGTATAATGTCACATTGTCCAGCAGTGCTCACCTCTCCAGTCACAGGACCAGATAGAGCTTGGTCAGTAATGGAGTCACTGTGTTCTGGTATAATGTCACATTGTCCAGCAGTGTTCACCTCTCCAGTCACAGGTCCAGATAGAGCTTGGTCAGTAAAGGGAGTCACTGTGTCCTGATATAATGTCACATTGTCCAGCAGTGCTCACCTCTCCAGTCACAGGTCTAGATAGAGCTTGGTCAGTAATGGGGTCACTGTGTCCTGGTATAATGTCACATTGTCCAGCAGTGCTCACCTCTCCAGTCACAGGTCCAGATAGAGCTTGGTCAGTAATGGGGTCACTGTGTCCTGGTATAATGTCACATTGTCCAGCAGTGCTCACCTCTCCAGTCACAGGACCAGATAGAGCTTGGTCAGTAATGGAGTCACTGTGTCCTGGTATAATGTCACATTGTCCAGCAGTGCTCACCTCTCCAGTCACAGGACCAGATAGAGCTTTGTCAGTAAATGGGAGTCACTGTGTCCTGGTATAATGTCACATTGTCCAGCAGTGCTCACCTCTCCAGTCACAGGACCAGATAGAGCTTGGTCAGTAATGGGGTCACTGTGTCCTGGTATAATGTCACATTGTCCAGCAGTGCTCACCTCTCCAGTCACAGGTCCAGATAGAGCTTGGTCAGTAATGGGGTCACCGTGTCCTGGTATAATGTCACATTGTCCAGCAGTGCTCACCTCTCCAGTCACAGGTCAAGATAGAGCTTGGTCAGTAAAGGGGGTCACTGTGTCCTGGTATAATGTCACATTGTCCAGCAGTGCTCACCCCTCCAGTCACAGGTCAAGATAGAGCTTGGTCAGTAATGGAGTCACTGTGTCCTGGTATAATGTCATATTGTCCAGCAGTGCTCACCTCTCCAGTCAGCTGGTGAATGTGGGGGGAATTCTTCTTCACAATGGTGTATTCCTACAGGATGAGAGAGGAACATGGCCGGTGTTATTTTAAGGGGAAAAAAGGCAAGACCCACTATTTTTTTAAAGCCTGTAACTTGGAAGCCATTTGGGAGGGGAGGGAGTGAGGGGGAAAGAGACACAGAGGAGGGATATAAGGGGGGGAAACTCACAGGGTAGGGAAAGGGGGCAAAGAGACAGTGGGAGGAAGACACAGGGGTGAGAGAGTGGGGAGAGGCCAAAGGCGCTCATTGCGAGGCCCGAAAGTTGACAGGTTGGATAACGCCTGCAAGGGGCTCGCGATGAGCGCCAAAGGCCACGTAAAGTAGATGGAGGAGAGGCTTGCAATGAACGCTGAGGCATGCAAGTTAGAGGGGGGAGGAGTCACAGCAATGAATGAGTTAATATTGGTGTCATTATGACTTTGTCCATCAGCTCCCACCTCTCCAGTCAGCAGGTAGATAATCTCCAGGGTGTGAGACAAGATCCTCTCAGACGTCTCCTTATCCTGGGTCACCTCAATCACCGTCAGTGACTTAGTCAGATGATCCAATACTGAGACCTGTGAGGTTTAGAGAGAAATGTGAGGGAGTAAGTCTGTGTTACTGCAGGGTAATAAGGTAGTAACAGGTAACATTTCCCAGCAGCCCTCACCTTCCCAGTCAGCAGGCTGAGGATTCCCAGGATGTGATGTAAGATCCTCTCAGACATCTTCTTATCCTGGTCCATCACTGATGAGTTAGTCAGATGGTGAGAGGAGATCTAAATGGCTGAGAATGAGACAGAAATAAGAGACAAGAGTGAATAAGGATCTGACTGTGTGAGGAACCTGAGAAAGAGCCCAGTTATGGTTAAAACCCAAATATTGCTATTACAATAATCTACCCCATGTTGTACACGGACACGTCCATTCTGGATCAGTAATTTACAAAAATGAGCTGACAAGAGAAGGAAAACATTACTTGGTTAAATATATACCAGGAACTTGCCCGTCAAAAATGACAGGATTAAAAAGCCAGGCAATACTGTTTGCCACACAATGTGACGCTTTTTCTCCCTTGAGCCCCTTCGGCACTCATTGCGAGCCTTTCCTCCAGCCTACTGTACGGGACGCTCATTGCAGGTTTCGTTAACCTGCAAGTTTTGTGCTTGGGAACGCCATGTGTCTCTTTCCATCATCTCCCCCCCCCTCCCTGTGTGTTTCTACTCTGTGTGTGCGCAGAATGTTTGTGTGGCGCGCAGTGACTGCCTGGCGATGTTGGTGTAAGTGTTACTGTCTTCAGCGTCATGTATTTTGTACATTTTGCGAGTTGTTTTCATGCTGTTTCTGAAATTTTCCATTGTTTGTCCACCATTTTTTTCCTCGCTTAGGCGATTTTCGAGTGACGAAAAACACCAAATATTGGTGTAATTCGCTTGCAATGTCCCCCCCCAGGCTCCCTGTGTCTCCCCCTGTGTTGTGGGGGAGTGCATTATCATTTTTTGTTCATGTTTTTTTTTTGTTTTGGTGTTTTTTTAGAGTTACGGGCTTGCACAGTGCTGCACGGCTGCTTTGCGAGGCACGCATATGTGATGGTGGCGCAACTGCATTACCAACATCACAAACGTCACCAACATCATAAGATCCACAACTATATATGTGATTTGTAATCATTATTCTACATTATTTGTTATTGTGATGTTAGCGCTGAATGTCAGGTGAACATATAATTATATTATCTAGAACATTACAATTATACACCCACAATGCAAAGCGCTGGGATATGGGATGAGGCGTCGGATATACACAGATATGACCCGGCTATGGGTATAAATATCATATAGTGACAGATGAGACTGTAACAGTAGGTGCCAGACAGGGCACCCGAATGTATTATTTTTCTGGCTCCTAACTTTCAGATATTTTTGCCAACCCCTAAAATAAACATGGAAAACAATGTGTCGCTTGTTACAATACAATGATACGCAATAAATAATCTAAAGTAACAAACCTTCTGTATAAAGTGCAGAATCTATGTATAAGGAATAAATATATCCCATTAGTCAGTGAGGAGAGACACAATCCTATTAGTACAAACAGACAGAGATCTTGCATGTCCCACAGAAGAAACATGTAATATATATGGTATCGGTGTAATGGGAAAGTGATATTATCATAATACACAGTCATGTGGGACTAATCATATCTGTACATAGGACTAGAAATCTTACAGGTGACCTAATGATGGTGTGACCTTATATGTTATACAGAGATAAAGTCTCCTCTCATCATAATATACAGATATATACACACACACATACACCCTAATATACAGATATACAATGGATATAAAAAGTCTACACACCCCTGTTAAAATGTCTGGTTTCTGTGCTGTAAAAAAATAAAAATAAATAATTTCAGAACTTTTTCCACCTTTAATGTGACCTATAAACTGAACCATGTATCACAGCCAATTATATACATGGTTCAACCCCCACGTCTCCTCCCCTCAGATAACAGGTAACACAATTAAAACAGACACAATTTTAACCACATTCTGGATGTACCCCAAAGGGAGTACACCTTTAAGTCCAGCACCGTTCAATATCTCTCACCCAGGGGAACACCATATTAAAAAAATGGCATGAATCAGACCAGGGGTTCAAAAGTTAGTAAAAGTATGTTTTTCACATAACACACAGACATGTCACATATCCCCCACACAATACACATATAGGACAATAGGTGTGGTCACCCCTCCCTGAGGCAACTTGATATAATCAGACAATGATTAAATCAGCCTTCTTTGTTCTTATCTGAGAAGGAAAACAGTTTATACAATTGACTTTTCTTATCTGTAACAGGATTATCTATGAGCCTAGTCGCTTTCATATTCTGAGCCAATATATTCTGTAGAACATAAAACAACATATCTACAGTACAGCAATGTGATCATATTTTAACCAAGAATTAAATAATCATAAAACAGGGTAAAACAGTGATGGGTTCCGTTACAGCTGGGATCTGAGTGCACAAAACTACCGAATAGCGCTCAGATCCTCTTCACACAGTTCAATTGCCATGGAGCTAAAGTCTTTCCCATAGTCTTTCATCATATGAATGGGCTCCATGGCATAGCTATCTGTGGTATCATGGTTCACACAGGGCAAGTACCGAATGACCCCCCCTGTATGTAAAGGGCCAGAACGAGTGACATACACTCTGGTATGGCCGAATACTGTGTTTGAAGGGCAATATGTACCAGGGTCATAGTCGCAGGGCAGGAGGCTGGCAAACAGTCCTCTCCAAGACAAAGTGGCGAAGGGCACTTCGTCACACATCTCCCTTTTGGGGGGAAGTCTAACCAGGCACCTGACCTTCTGCCGGTCAGTGCCTCCGTTAGACGATCCACCAACCCACAATAAACCAGTGCTAGAGCAGCCCCCCCACAACAACAAAGTGCAAGAGCAGCCCCCCACAACAAACAGTTACGGCACCTGGATATTTCGCTGTGGTGATGGGGCAACACGCTGAGGGGACTTGAGGGGCAGAGGCCAGCGGCACTCTGCCCTGATGCCAGCTCTTCTGCTGGTATAACCTGCAGGACATCCTGCTCTGTACAAGGGACAAAGGGAGGGCAGAGGCCGACTGCACTCTGCCCCGCTGTCAGCTCTTCTGCTGGGGTACTTGGGACATATTCCGGCTCAGTAGCCAGGGAAACGTGGGAGTCAGTGGGGGTTAACATTTCCTCTGTTAACCCTGGGGCCACATTAGAAGTTAGCTGGGGAGGGGAATTTGTACTTACCCCCTCCTCCGGTTGTCCCAGTGAGGGTAGTTGGGGGTCTGGACAAGCTGTGGGCGCAGAGACCACGGTCCCATCTGCGCCGTCTGGGAGATTGGTGTCTCCCCTTGTCAGGGTAAACTGTAGCTGGGGAGGAAGGACGACACCTTCTGCCCCCTGTGGTTCACACTGCCGCTGGGGGGGAAGGACGACACCTTCTGCCCCCTGTGGTTCACACTGCCGCTGGGGGGGGAAGGACGACACCTTCTGCCCCCTGGGGTTCACACTGCCGCTGGGGGGGGAAGGACGACACCTTCTGCCCCCTGGGGTTCACACTGCCGCTGGGGGGGGAAGGACGACACCTTCTGCCCCCTGGGGTTCACACTGCCGCTGGGGGGGAAGGACGACACCTTCTGCCCCCTGGGGTTCACACTGCCGCTGGGGGGGGGGAAGGACGACACCTTCTGCCCCCTGGAGTTCACACTGCCGCTGGGGGGGGAAGGACGACACCTTCTGCCCCCTGGAGTTCACACTGCCGCTGGGGGGGGAAGGACGACACCTTCTGCCCCCTGGGGTTCACACTGCCGCTGGGGGGGAAGGACGACACCTTCTGCCCCCGGGGGTTCACACTGCCGCTGGGGGGGAAGGACGACACCTTGTGCCCCCTGGGGTTCACACTGCCGCTGGGGGGGAAGGACGACACCTTCTGCCCCCTGGGGTTCACACTGCCGCTGGGGGGGAAGGACGACACCTTCTGCCCCCTGGGGTTCACACTGCCGCTGGGGGGGAAGGACGACACCTTCTGCCCCCTGGGGTTCACACTGCCGCTGGGGGGGAAGGATGACACCTTCTGCCCCCTGGGGTTCACACTGCCGCTGGGGGGGAAGGATGACACCTTCTGCCCCCTGGGGTTCACACTGCCGCTGGGGGGGGGAAGGACGACACCTTCTGCCCCCTGTAGGGCCGGTAGAGAGACCTCGGTCCCATCTCTACCTGCCATCTGGAGGTCATCCCAGGACCAGTCAATGAAGTCTGGTTCCGCTTGTCGAGTAGGTTGGGGCTGCACGAAGCTGAGCAGGTGTTGGTAGTCCTGCTCCAGCTCCCACTCTCTTGTTACCAGGTGGGTCATGTCTTTGCTCACCTCGCCTTCGTCATCCCAGACATACATGCCCATCCGGTAGTCGTAGATGTCCCAAAACCTAGACTCCTCCGTGCTGCCAAGATCAATGTCGTCCTCCAAGGCATCCCATAATAAACCCGGGCCATCATAATCATCTCCCTCCGGTAAGTCGTGTTCAGCCGTCCAGGGGGTAAGTCGAACGGTATGCCACCAGAGGGCCTGGTATGCGTTGTCTAGCCAGATCTCTCGCCGTACCAGGGTCTCTAGTCTTGTCACCCACTTATCCAGGGGCTGCTCTCCCAATAGATACATCCGCATCGCCACACGCTTCTGTAGCCGCTGCTCATCACTGGGGAGACTCTCACCTCGCCGCCATTGGGCATCTTCCAGGGCATCATACCAGAGTTCCTTTCTGTCTGCATCCCTGTAGTCCGCGGCCTCCTCCTCATCCTCATCATGGAACGCTGTCCGAAAACTAGCCGTTTCCATCCTGCTGTAGCCAGGGGCGCTGTACGGATACTAGCGTTGCCCTCAATTTGTAACTCCAAACGTTACCGGTGTCTCTGTGCTGCTTTTCCTCTTACTAGGACGCCATCCCACCACTGCCACCAATGTAACGGATCTACTGGCACCCCGACCGGGTACCTCCGTTGATGGACGCGTCCTAGCTTGCGTCGAGGCCTACAAGCACCGCACCGGACTTCACAACCACCACAGACTCCACAACCGCCGTAGCTTAGCTGGAGCCGCGCTGTCTTCCTTCCACCCTGTGTGAATCTCCAGCATCCAGGACCGTGTGGGGAAGACCTCTCCTTCAAGGATAGTACATCAGGAACAAGCGTTCAGTAGTTACAGCTCAAGGGAGTATGCAAAAGCATAGCAATCCCCAGTAGGATATAGCGATCCCCTCTAAGAACGAGATGAGACTACGTTTTGAAGGGTCAAGAAGAACTATATTTTAATGACAGGGAATCTCCTTTTATGCAATGGTGCCCTCTGAAGGGCTACACCCACATAATTATCACAGCCAATTAGATACATGGTTCAACCCCCACGTCTCCTCCCCTCAGATAACAGGTAACACAATTAAAACAGACACAATTTTAACCACATTCTGGATGTACCCCAAAAACAGGGGGTACACCTTTAAGTCCAGCACCGTTCAATATCTCTCACCCAGGGGAACACCATATTAAAAAATGGCATTAATCAGACCAGGGGTTCAAAAGTTAGTAAAAGTATGTTTTTCACATAACACACAGACATGTCACATATCCCCCACACAATACACATATAGGACAATAGGTGTGGTCACTCCTCCCTGAGGCAACTTGATATAATCAGACAATGATTAAATCAGCCTTCTTTGTTCTTATCTGAGAATGAAAACAGTTTATACAATCGACTTTTCTTATCTGTAACAGGATTATCTATTAGCCTAGTAGCTTTGATATTCTGAGCAAATATATTCTGTAGAACATAAAACAACATATCTACAGTACAGCAATGTGATCATATTTTAACCAAGAATTAAATAATCATAAAACAGGGTAAAACAGTGATGGGTTCTGTTACAGCTGGGGTCTGAGCGCATAAAACTACCGAATAGCGCTCAGATCATCTTCACACAGTTCAATTGCCATGTAGCTAAAGTCTTTCCCATAGTCTTTCATTATATGAATGGGCTCCATGGTATAGCTATCTGTGGTATCATGGTTCACACAGGGCAAGTACCGAATGACCCCCCTGTATGTAAAGGGCCAGAATGAGTGACTTACACTCTGGTATGGCCGAATACTGTGTTTAAAGGGCAATATGTACCAGGGCCATAGTCGCAGGGCAGGAGGCTGGCAAACAGTCCTCTCCAAGACAAAGTGGCGAAGGGCACTTCGTCACAACAGATATACACATACACCCTAATATACAGATATATACACACATACATCCTAATATACAGATATATACACACATATACCCTAATATACAGATATATACACACATACACCCTAATATACAGATATATATATATATACACACATACACCCTAATATACAGATATATATACACATACACCCTAATATACAGATATATATATATACACATACACCCTAATATACAGATATATATACACATACACCCTAATATACAGATATATACACACATACACCCTAATATACAGAGATATATACACATACACCCTAATATACAGATATATATATATATACACATACACACTAATATACAGATATATATATACATACACACTAATATACAGATATATACACACATACACCCTAATATACAGATATATATATACACACATACACCCTAATATACAGATATATATACACATACACCCTAATATACAGATATATACACACATACACCCTAATATACAGATATATATATACACACATACACCCTAATATACAGATATATATAGACACATACACCCTAATATACAGATATATATACACATACACCCTAATATACAGATATATACACACATACACACTAATATACAGATATATATACACACATACACCCTAATATACAGATATATATACACACACACCCTTATATACAGATATATACACACATACACCCTAATATACAGATATATATATACACACATACACCCTAATATACAGATATATATACACATACACCCTAATATACAGATATATATACACATACACCCTAATATACAGATATATACACACATACACCCTAATATACAGATATATATACACACATACACCCTAATATACAGATATATATACACACATACACCCTAATATACAGATATATATACACACATACACCCTAATATACAGATATATATACACACATACACCCTAATATACAGATATATACACACATACACCCTAATATACAGATATATATACACACATACACCCTAATATACAGATATATATACACATACACCCTAATATACAGATATATACACACATACACCCTAATATACAGATATATATACACATACACCCTAATATACAGATATATACACACATACACCCTAATATACAGATATATACACACATACACCCTAATATACAGATATATATACCCATACATACTAATATACATATATATATACACATACACCCTAATATACAGATATATACACACATACACACTAATATACAGATATATATATACACATACATCCTAATATACAGATATATACACACATACACCCTAATATACAGATATATATATACACATACATCCTAATATACAGATATATATATACACATACACCCTAATATACAGATATATACACACATACATCCTAATATACAGATATATATATATACACATACACCCTAATATACAGATATATACACACATACACACTAATATACAGATATATATACACACATACACCCTAATATACAGATATATATATACACATACATCCTAATATACAGATATATACACACATACACCCTAATATACAGATATATACACACATACACCCTAATATACAGATATATACACACATACACCCTAATATACAGATATATACACACATACACCCTAATATACAGATATATACACACATACACCCTAATATACAGATATATACACACATACACCCTAATATACAGATATATACACACATACACCCTAATATACAGATATATACACACATACATACTAATATACAGATATATACACACATACACCTTTATATACAGATATATACACACATACACCCTAATATACAGATATATACACACATACACCCTAATATACAGATATATACACACATACACCCTAATATACAGATATATACACACATACACCCTAATATACAGATATATACACACATACACCCTAATATACAGATATATACACACATACACCCTAATATACAGATATATACACACATACACCCTAATATACAGATATATACACACATACATCCTAATATACAGATATATACACACGTACACCCTAATATACAGATATATACACACATACACCCTAATATACAGATATATACACACATACACCCTAATATACAGATATACACACACACATACACCCTAATATACAGAGATATATACACATACACCCTAATATACAGAGATATATACACATACACCCTAATATACAGGGATATACACAAATACACCCTAATATACAGATATATATATACACATACACCCTAATATACAGATATATACACACATACACCCTAATATACAGATAAATATACACACGTACACCCTAATATACAGATATATACACACATGCACCCTAATATACAGATATATATACACATACACCCTAATATACAGATAAATATACACACGTACACCCTAATATACAGATATATACACACATACACCCTAATATACAGATATATATATACACACATACATCCTAATATACAGATATATACACACGTACACCCTAATATACAGATATATACACACATACACCCTAATATACAGATATATATACACATACACCCTAATATACAGATAAATATACACATACATCCTAATATACAGATATATACACACGTACATCCTAATATACAGATATATACACACGTACACCCTAATACACAGATATATACACACATACACCCTAATATACAGATATATACACACATACACCCTAATATACAGATATATACACACATACACCCTAATATACAGATATACACACACATACACCCTAATATACAGATATATACTGAGGAAAGCTATTTGAAATAATCCCTAAATGACAGATCTACGGATAAGGCACAAAGAGCACGAAAACACTGATATGAGATGAAACCCTCAGTTTGAATGTAAACAGCGATGCAGAGAGAGTGGAGGCAGCATCTGACATCAGCAGGTTAGGGTTAGGGGCGGTAACTGGTGTAGGGGGTTAGGGTTAGGCCCAGGTAACTGGTGTAGGGGGTTACGGTTAGGCCCGGTAAGTGGTGTAGGGGGTTAAGGTTAGGCCCAGGTAACTGGTGTAGGGGGTTAGGCCCAGGTAACTGGTGTAGGGGGTTAGGCCCAGGTAACTGGTGTAGGGGGTTAGGCCCAGGTAACTGGTGTAGGGGGTTAGGGTTAGGCCCGGTAACTGGTCTAGGAGGTAGGGTTGGTAACTGGTGTAAGGTGTTAGGCCCAGGTAACTGGCGTAGGGGGCTAGGGTTATACCCAGTAAGTGGTCTAGGGGGTTAGGGTTATTCCCAGTAACTGGTCTAGGGGGTTAGGGTTGGTATCTGGTGTAGGGGGTTAGGGTTAGGCGCGGTTGCTGGGGTAGGGGGTTAGGGCTAGGCCCGTTAACTGGTGTAGGGGGGTAGCGTTAGGCCCCTAAGTGGTGTAGGGGGCTAGGGTTAGGCCCAGGTAACTGGTGTAGGGGGCTAGGGTTAGGCCCAGTAACTGGTTGTAACGGCTACCCCGGTAGTGAGAGGGTACCAGCCGTTGGAGACGTCCTTTTCTGAAGCAAGGTGCTGTGCAGTAATGAAATGCTTATTCCCCTCCACGATATCCCATTGTATAATCCAGGAGTGCTGTAAAATGTGGCAGAGTAACGGTACCATAAATCCCCCCAAAGAACGAGACGATGCTACGTTTTGAAGGGTCAAGTAGAACTCTCTTTTATTAAAAACAAAAACACATTTTTAAACACTTCCCATACACAGTAGGGGCAGTGACTACCTTTGGTCAACCCCTAATTACCTCTGGCCAATCAGACAGGGTTAATGCGTGGGAGCCAGGAGTCCCCTCCCCCAGGAGCCGCCCACTAGGCGTGGCTAACTGCTCATTCTCCCTCTGACGGTGGAGAGAGTAACATCTATAAGCTCACTTATTCCCCTGCTGGAAACCCCAGGTCATCTCATTATTCAAGAGTCCTTACCCCCATTGTTCATGGTGCCATCTTGTCTGCTAAAACACTTTTGTTCTGCTATCTCTTATCAGCAAATCCTATTAAGAGGCAGATGGCAACTCCTGAGACCAAAGATATGTGACTGCATACCACACAATACAATATATTTACAGATATAATAACAACATTTTATAACCCAGAACATATCTGCAGATAGCTTAGGTCTGAGCACACATTATTACTGAATGGCGCTCAGACCACATACATACAGTATAGCAATGTGCTCATATTTTAACCAAGAATTAAATAACCATAAAACAGGGTAAAACAGTGATGGGTTCCGTTACACACCTCCCCCGTGACCATAAGCCGGCATACACGGTCTGATCCCAACGGATCGGCCTGGGGACGTCCGGACAAAACGATTTGTTGGTCACTTCTACAGTTTGACAACCCATCAGCATTACTGCAATAAACATTTCAAGGAGAGGGAAAATACATTTTACAAACTGGTTTCAGACAATTAAATAATTAGGCAGAAAAGCATCAGCCTTCCAAATGAACTGAAGTCCTTTAGCAAAACCATCCCAAGTTGTAGAGTACATTCCTCCCCCAGCTCGTGGTCGGGCCGCTATTGCACAGGGCCCACTGTTCTTCCCCTGTACACCCACCCAAAAAAATCCAGGATCCCATCCCAACAGTCCAGTATCCCAATGTCCAAAAGGTGGGCCACAATCTCTGTCCCATAGAAACCCCTTTCCATATAAAACATTCCCGCTCATCCCCTCTATTGTCGGCTAATGCTCGGTACTTTTGGAGGGTGGGGTCCTGTCTAGTTTCCTTCACAAGCTCTTCGGGGGTGTCCCACGCTATGGGTCTCTCTGTGGCATTAGTGCTAAGTGTCTGCTTGTGGCTTACCTGGGTCTCCCGACCTGTTGTAGGATCGTCCTCGGTACGGGTCTGTGAGCGGGTGGTCACGGGACAAGCAGCAGCAGTCGTGGGTAAAAAGGCTGAGGCTAGAGGGCCAATATCGTTGCCCAGCACGACCTCAGCAGGTAAATTGTCCATGATGCCTACTGTGGTCTTTCCCGACCCGACTCCCCAATCCAAGTGTACCCGGGCGGTGGGTAAGCGAAAAACAGCCCCCCCTGCGACACGGACAGCAACAGTACGGGTAGATACATGCTCCGGTTTCACAAGATGTTTCTGCACCAACGTGATGGTAGCGCCAGTGTCCCTTAGGCCTTGTGCTACCTGTCCATTTACACGCACCTCCTGGCGGTGATGCTGGCGGTTGTCTGGGGATGCAGCTTGTATGGGGTTTGCCTCGTACAGGATGCCCAAACACTCCTCAGGGCTCCCTTTGGTTTCCAGGCAGTGAGCAGCAGAGGTACGTGATAAAGGGATCTCTGGGTTATTGGTCGGGCGCCTCCAGTTGTTATTGGCTGATCCCAAGGGGCAATAACGAGCAATGTGCCCCGGGTTGCCGCAGCGATGGCACGTCATTTTGTAAGAATCCTGGGGTTGGTGGTTAGACCCCTGAGGTTGTGGCGGTCCGGGGGGTACTGGGGCCCGAAATTCTGTGCTTGCAGCGGGCATTGAGGTGCGTGGCTCTGCTCTAGAGGTTGGTCGTGTGGACCCTTGGCTCACCTTTCTGGACTCTGCGTATTCGTCCGCTAGCCGTGCTGCCTCGATTAAGTTAGCAGGGCGACGATCTCTCACCCAATCCTGTATGTCTGCCGCCAGATCTTGGAAGAAATGTTCCATCAGGAATAGCTGTAGTACTTCCTCTCCTGTGTTGGCATTGCACCCTCGCACCCAATGTGATGCCACCCTTTGTATATTGCTGGCCCATTCCATGTGGGAGTCTGCAGACTTCTTTTTAGACTCCCTGAAGCGACGGCGATAAGTTTCTGGGGTGACGGCATATCTGGTGAGCAGTGCAGCCTTCACCCGGCAATACTGCGCAATATCTTCCTCAGTAAGCGCCCGAAAAGCCTCATTTGCTTTTCCTGATAGCTTTCCAGCCAAAATAGTGACCCATTGGTCTGGTGGTACCTGGTGTAGTGAGCACTGCCTCTCGAAGTCAGCCAAATATCCATCAATTTCTTCCTCACTTTCCACAAACGCTTTGAAGGCAGTGAAGGGTATTTTCTTTACTGTAGCAGCGGGTGGGGGAGTATGAACTGTATGTGCCAGGGGTTGTCTAGCTCTTGCCAGTTCAAGTTCGTGCCCCCTCCTATTTTGTATCTCCGTTCTCGCTTCCCGGAACAGCTGATCTATTAGCTCCACGGATGTTGCTGGGTACATGGATAATCTCCGCTGAACCAGGTTTGTAATTTCCTCCTCCTCGCTGGCAGGGGAAGGTTGGTCCACGACCTCCATGGATCGATCCATCTCGTCCAGCTCCAGTAAGTCAGCTATCAGCTCTCTCCGTGGTCGGTTGCTGGCACTCCTTCCTCTGGTTTCCAAGAGATCCTTTAGTGTGGATCTTTTCAGTTTAGCGTACTGGGATTCCATTCAGCACTTGCGTTGGGGATGAAAAGGACCATCCCACCACTGCCATCCAATGTAACGGCTACCCCGGTAGTGAGAGGGTACCAGCCGTTGGAGACGTCCTTTTCTTAAGCAAGGTGCTGTGCAGTAATGAAATGCTTATTCCCCTCCACGATATCCCATTGTATAATCCAGGAGTGCTGTAAAATGTGGCAGAGTAACTGTACCATAAATCCCCCCCAAAGAACGAGACAATGCTACGTTTTGAAGGGTCCAGTAGAACTCACTTTTATTAAAAACAAAAACACATTTTTAAACACTTCACATACACAGTAGGGGCAGTGACTACCTTTGGTCAACCCCTAATTACCTCTGGCCAATCAGACAGGGTTAATGCGTGGGAGCCAGGAGTCCCCTCCCCCAGGAGCCGCCCACTAGGCGTGGCTAACTGCTCATTCTCCCTCTGACGGTGGAGAGAGTAACATCTATAAGCTCACTTATTCCCCTGCTGGAAACCCCAGGTCATCTCATTATTCAAGAGTCCTTACCCCCATTGTTCATGGTGCCATCTTGTCTGCTAAAACACTTTTGTTCTGCTATCTCTTATCAGCAAATCCTATTAAGAGGCAGATGGCAACTCCTGAGACCAAAGATATGTGACTGCATACCACACAATACAATATATTTACAGATATAATAACAACATTTTATAACCCAGAACATATCTGCAGATAGCTTAGGTCTGAGCACACATTATTACTGAATGGCGCTCAGACCACATACATACAGTATAGCAATGTGCTCATATTTTAACCAAGAATTAAATAACCATAAAACAGGGTAAAACAGTGATGGGTTCCGTTACACACCTCCCCCGTGACCATAAGCCGGCATACACGGTCTGATCCCAACGGATCGGCCTGGGGACGTCCGGACAAAACGATTTGTTGGTCACTTCTACAGTTTGACAACCCATCAGCATTACTGCAATAAACATTTCAAGGAGAGGGAAAATACATTTTACAAACTGGTTTCAGACAATTAAATAATTAGGCAGAAAAGCATCAGCCTTCCAAATGAACTGAAGTCCTTTAGCAAAACCATCCCAAGTTGTAGAGTACATTCCTCCCCCAGCTCGTGGTCGGGCCGCTATTGCACAGGGCCCACTGTTCTTCCCCTGTACACCCACCCAAAAAAATCCAGGATCCCATCCCAACAGTCCAGTATCCCAATGTCCAAAAGGTGGGCCACAATCTCTGTCCCATAGAAACCCCTTTCCATATAAAACATTCCCGCTCATCCCCTCTATTGTCGGCTAATGCTCGGTACTTTTGGAGGGTGGGGTCCTGTCTAGTTTCCTTCACAAGCTCTTCGGGGGTGTCCCACGCTATGGGTCTCTCTGTGGCATTAGTGCTAAGTGTCTGCTTGTGGCTTACCTGGGTCTCCCGACCTGTTGTAGGATCGTCCTCGGTACGGGTCTGTGAGCGGGTGGTCACGGGACAAGCAGCAGCAGTCGTGGGTAAAAAGGCTGAGGCTAGAGGGCCAATATCGTTGCCCAGCACAACCTCAGCAGGTAAATTGTCCATGATGCCTACTGTGGTCTTTCCCGACCCGACTCCCCAATCCAAGTGTACCCGGGCGGTGGGTAAGCGAAAAACAGCCCCCCCCTGCGACACGGACAGCAACAGTACGGGTAGATACATGCTCCGGTTTCACAAGATGTTTCTGCACCAACGTGATGGTAGCGCCAGTGTCCCTTAGGCCTTGTGCTACCTGTCCATTTACACGCACCTCCTGGCGGTGATGCTGGCGGTTGTCTGGGGATGCAGCTTGTATGGGGTTTGCCTCGTACAGGATGCCCAAACACTCCTCAGGGCTCCCTTTGGTTTCCAGGCAGTGAGCAGCAGAGGTACGTGATAAAGGGATCTCTGGGTTATTGGTCGGGCGCCTCCAGTTGTTATTGGCTGATCCCAAGGGGCAATAACGAGCAATGTGCCCCGGGTTGCCGCAGCGATGGCACGTCATTTTGTAAGAATCCTGGGGTTGGTGGTTAGACCCCTGAGGTTGTGGCGGTCCTGGGGGTACTGGGGCCCGAAATTCTGTGCTTGCAGCGGGCATTGAGGTGCGTGGCTCTGCTCTAGAGGTTGGTCGTGTGGACCCTTGGCTCACCTTTCTGGACTCTGCGTATTCGTCCGCTAGCCGTGCTGCCTCGATTAAGTTAGCAGGGCGACGATCTCTCACCCAATCCTGTATGTCTGCCGCCAGATCTTGGAAGAAATGTTCCATCAGGAATAGCTGTAGTACTTCCTCTCCTGTGTTGGCATTGCACCCTCGCACCCAATGTGATGCCACCCTTTGTATATTGCTGGCCCATTCCATGTGGGAGTCTGCAGACTTCTTTTTAGACTCCCTGAAGCGACGGCGATAAGTTTCTGGGGTGACGGCATATCTGGTGAGCAGTGCAGCCTTCACCCGGCAATACTGCGCAATATCTTCCTCAGTAAGCGCCCGAAAAGCCTCATTTGCTTTTCCTGATAGCTTTCCAGCCAAAATAGTGACCCATTGGTCTGGTGGTACCTGGTGTAGTGAGCACTGCCTCTCGAAGTCAGCCAAATATCCATCAATTTCTTCCTCACTTTCCACAAACGCTTTGAAGGCAGTGAAGGGTATTTTCTTTACTGTAGCAGCGGGTGGGGGAGTATGAACTGTATGTGCCAGGGGTTGTCTAGCTCTTGCCAGTTCAAGTTCGTGCCCCCTCCTATTTTGTATCTCCGTTCTCGCTTCCCGGAACAGCTGATCTATTAGCTCCACGGATGTTGCTGGGTACATGGATAATCTCCGCTGAACCAGGTTTGTAATTTCCTCCTCCTCGCTGGCAGGGGAAGGTTGGTCCACGACCTCCATGGATCGATCCATCTCGTCCAGCTCCAGTAAGTCAGCTATCAGCTCTCTCCGTGGTCGGTTGCTGGCACTCCTTCCTCTGGTTTCCAAGAGATCCTTTAGTGTGGATCTGTTCAGTTTAGCGAACTGGGATTCCATTCAGCACTTGCGTTGGGGATGAAAAGGACCATCCCACCACTGCCATCCAATGTAACGGCTACCCCGGTAGTGAGAGGGTACCAGCCGTTGGAGACGTCCTTTTCTTAAGCAAGGTGCTGTGCAGTAATGAAATGCTTATTCCCCTCCACGATATCCCATTGTATAATCCAGGAGTGCTGTAAAATGTGGCAGAGTAACTGTACCATAAATCCCCCCCAAAGAACGAGACAATGCTACGTTTTGAAGGGTCCAGTAGAACTCACTTTTATTAAAAACAAAAACACATTTTTAAACACTTCACATACACAGTAGGGGCAGTGACTACCTTTGGTCAACCCCTAATTACCTCTGGCCAATCAGACAGGGTTAATGCGTGGGAGCCAGGAGTCCCCTCCCCCAGGAGCCGCCCACTAGGCGTGGCTAACTGCTCATTCTCCCTCTGACGGTGGAGAGAGTAACATCTATAAGCTCACTTATTCCCCTGCTGGAAACCCCAGGTCATCTCATTATTCAAGAGTCCTTACCCCCATTGTTCATGGTGCCATCTTGTCTGCTAAAACACTTTTGTTCTGCTATCTCTTATCAGCAAATCCTATTAAGAGGCAGAGGGCAACTCCTGAGACCAAAGATATGTGACTGCATACCACACAATACAATATATTTACAGATATAATAACAACATTTTATAACCCAGAACATATCTGCAGATAGCTTAGGTCTGAGCACACATTATTACTGAATGGCGCTCAGACCACATACATACAGTATAGCAATGTGCTCATATTTTAACCAAGAATTAAATAACCATAAAACAGGGTAAAACAGTGATGGGTTCCGTTACACTGGTCTAGGGGGCTAGGGTTGGTAACTGGTGTAGGGGGGTAGGGTTGAGCCCCTAAGTGGTGTACGGGGTTAGGGTTAGGCCCAGGTAACTGGTGTAGGGGACTAGGATTAGGCCCAATAACTGGTCTAGGGGGTTAGGGTTGGTAACTGGAGTAGGGGGTTAGGGTTAGGCGCGGTTACTGGGGTAGGGGGTTAGGGCTAGGCCCGGTAACTGGTGTAGGGGGGTAGGGTTAGGCTCCTAAGTAATGTAGGGGGCTAGGGTTAGGCCCAGGTAACTGGTGTAGGGGGCTAGGGTTATACCCAGTATCTGGTCTAGGGGTTTAGGGTTATACCCAGTAACTGGTGTAGGGGGGGTAGGGTTGGTAACTGGTGTAGGGGGTTAGGGTTAGGCGCGGTTACTGGTGTAGGGGGTTAGGGCTAGGCCCGGTAACTTGTGTAGGGGGGTAGGGTTAGGCTCCTAAGTGGTGTAGGGGGCTAGGGTTAGGCCCAGGTAACTGGTGTAGGGGACTAGGGTTAGGCCCAGGTAACTGGTGTAGGGGGTTATCGTTGGTAACTGGAGTAGGGGGGTAGAGTTGGGCCCCTAAGTGGTGTAGGGGGCTAGGGTTAGGCCCAGGTAACTGGTGTAGGGGACTAGGGTTAGGCCCAGGTAACTGGTGTAGGGGGTTATCGTTGGTAACTGGAGTAGGGGGTTAGGGTTAGGCACGGTAACTGGTGTAGGGGGTTAGGGTTAGGCCCAGTAACTGGTCTAGGGGGTTAGGGTTGGTAACTGGAGTAGAGGGGTTAGGGTTAGACCTGGTAACTGGTGTAGGGGGTTAGGGTTAGGCCCGGTAACTGGTCTAGGAGGTTAGGGTTGGTAATTGGTGTAGGCGGTTAGGGTTGGTAACTGGTGTATGGGGTTAGGCTCCGTAAGTGGTGTAGGGGGTTTAGGGTTAGGCCCAGGTAACTGGTGTAGGGGGCTAGGGTTATACCCAGTAACTGGTCTAAGGGGTTAGGGTTATACCCAGTAACTGGTGTAGGGTTGGTAACTGGTGTAGGGGGTTAGGCGCGGTTACTGGGGTAAGGGGTTAGGGCTAGGCCCGGTAACTGTTGTAGGGGGGTAGGGTTAGGCTCCTAAGTGGTGTAGGGGGCTAGGGTTAGGCCCAGGTAACTGGTGTAGGGGGCTAGGGTTAGGCCCAGTAACTGGTCTAGGGGGTTAGGGGGTAGGGTTGGTAACTGGTGTAGGGGGTTAGGGTTAGGCCCAGTAACTGGTGTAGGGGGTTAGGGTTGGTAACTGGTGTAGGGGGTTAGGGTTAGGCGCAGTAACTGGTGTAGGGGGTTAGGGCTAGGCCCGGTAACTGGTGTAGGGGGTTAGGGTTAGGCCCGTAAGTGGTGTAGGGGGTTAGGGTTAGGCCCGTAAGTGGTGTAGGCGGTTAGGGTTAGGCCCAGGTAACTGGTGTAGGGGGCTAGGGTTGGTAACTGGTGTAGGGGGTTAGGGTTGGTAACTGGTGTAGGGGGTTAGGGTTAGGCGCGGTTACTGGGGTAGGGGGTTAGGGCTAGGACCGGTAACTGGTGTAGGGGGGGTAGGGTTAGGCCCCTAAGTGGTGTAGGGGGCTAGGGTAACTGGTGTAGGGGGTTAGGGTTGGTAACTGGTGTAGGGGCTTAGGGTTAGGCCCAAGTAACTGCTGTAGGGGGGTAGGGTTGGGCCCCTAAGTGGTGTAGGGGGTTAAGCCCAGGTAACTGGAGTAGGGGACTAGGGTTAGGCCCAGTAACTGGTGTAGGGGGTTAGGGTTGGTAACTGGTGTAGGGGGTTAGGGTTAGGCCCAGGTAACTGGTGTAGGGGGTTAGGAGGTTCGAGGGTTAGTACAGGGCAGCACAGCATCTCACAGTATGTTACTCAGCTACATTGGTAGATCCGATATATATATATACAGACAGACAAACAGACATACATACATTTCTACCTTCGCTCCGCTCTGGGCTCAGATCTCACTTCTGTGCACTGCGGCCCAGTTGCTGCCCATCATCATGACGTCACTGCCAATAGCTGTAGGCAGTGTCAGGTAAATCTCCATGTTTGTTATGGGCAACAGGGAGAGACGTCTCACAAAGCAAGAACTTACATTGTATTCTTTGTATAAGGGATAATTATCCTATTAAACACAAGTGCAATTAACTGCATACAATGCATGAATTAGGATAAAGAACAACTATAAATACAGAAAGAGATACTACGACTCGTGGTCCTCTGCATCCACTTCCGGTTTGTGAAAGCACTTCCTGTTTGCCTTTGGCAGCGGCGCTGTAAGTGTGTTTAAAGCTGCATTTATCTGATTGTGAATAAGATATTGATCTTGTGGTTAAATAATCAGTGTCTGTAAGAGAAGACATGACTGTGTGTGAGAGGAGAAATGTGTAGAGGGGGAGGAAGAGAGGGAGGAAGAGAGGGGGAGAGTGGAAGGAAGAGAGGGAGGGGGAGAGAGGGGGAGGAAGAGGGGGAGAGTGAGGAGAGGGAGGGGAGAGTGGGAGGAAGAGGGGAAGAGTGTGAGGAAGAGAGGGAGGGGGAGAGTGGGAGGAGGAGGAGGGGGAGAGTGGGAGGAAGAGTGGGAGGGGGAGAGTGGGAGGAGGAGGGGGAGAGTGGGAGGGGGAGAGTGGGAGGAAGAGAGGGAGGGGGAGAGTGGGAGGAAGAGAGGAAGGGGGAGAGTGGGAGCAAGAGAGGGAGGGGGAGAGTGGGAGCAAGAGAGGGAGGGGGAGAGTGGGAGGAAGAGGGGGAGAGTGAGGAGAGGGAGGGGAGAGTGGGAGGAAGAGTGGGAGGAAGAGAGGGAGGGGGAGGAAGAGGGGGAGAGGGAGGGGAGAGTGGGAGGAAGAGAGGGAGGGGGAGAGTGGGAGGAGGAGGGGGAGAGTGGGAGGGGGAGAGTGGGAGGGGGAGAGTGGGGGGGGAGAGTGAGGAGAGGGAGGGGAGAGTGGGGGAGGAAGAGGGGGAGAGTGAGGAGAGGGAGGGGAGAGTGGGAGGAAGAGAGGGAGGGGGAGAGTGGGAGGAGGAGGGGGAGAGTGGGAGGAAGAGGGGGAGAGGGAGGGGAGAGTGGGAGGAAGAGGGGAAGAGTGGGAGGAAGAGAGGGAGGGGGAGAGTGGGAGGGGGAGAGTGGGAGGAGGAGGGGAGAGTGGGAGGAAGAGTGGTAGGGGGAGAGTGGGAGGAAGAGAGGGAGGGGGAGAGTGGGAGGAAGAGGGGGAGGAAGAGGGGGAGAGGGAGGAGAGGGAGGGGAGAGTGGGAGGAAGAGAGGGAGGGGGAGAGTGGGAGGAGGAGGGGGAGAGAGTGGGAGGAAGAGGGGGAGAGGGAGGGGAGAGTGGGAGGAAGAGGGGAAGAGTGGGAGGAAGAGAGGGAGGGGGAGAGTGGGAGGAGGAGGGGGGAGAGTGGGAGGAGGAGGGGGAGAGTGGGAGGAGGAGGGGGAGAGTGGGAGGAAGAGTGGTAGGGGGAGAGTGGGAGGAAGAGAGGGAGGGGGAGAGTGGGGGGGGAGAGTGGGAGGAAGAGAGGGAGGGGGAGAGTGGGAGGAAGAGAGGGAGGGGGAGAGTGGGAGGAAGAGAGGAAGGGGGAGAGTGGGAGCAAGAGAGGGAGGGGGAGAGTGGGAGGAAGAGTGGGGAAGGAAGAGAGGGAGGGGGAGAGGGAGGAGAGTGGGAGGAAGAGGGGAAGAGTGGGAGGAAGAGAGGGAGGGGGAGAGTGGGAGGAGGAGGGGGAGAGTGGGAGGAAGAGGGGGAGGGGGAGAGTGGGAGGAAGAGGGGGAGGGGGAGAGTGGGAGGAAGAGAGGGAGGGGGAGAGTGGGAGGAAGAAGGGGAGAGTGGGAGGAAGAGGGGGAGAGTGGGAGGAAGAGAGGAAGGGGGAGAGTGGGAGGAAGAGAGGAAGGGGGGAGAGTGGGAGGAAGAGGGGGAGAGTGAGGAGGGGGAGAGTGGGAGCAAGAGGGGGAGAGTGGGAGGAAGAGGGGGAGAGTGAGGAGGGGGAGAGTGGGAGCAAGAGGGGGAGAGTGAGGGGGAGAGTGGGAGGAAGAGAGGGAGGGGGAGAGTGGGAGGAAGAGAGGGAGGGGGAGAGTGAGGAGAGGGAGGGGAGAGTGGGAGGAAGAGGGGGAGAGTGGGAGGAAGAGGGGGAGAGTATGAGGAAGAGAGGGATGGGGAGAGTGGGAGGAAGAGAGGGAGGGGGAGAGTGGGAGGAAGAGAGGGAGGGGGAGAGTGGGAGGAAGAGGGGGAGAGTGGGAGGAAGAGGGGGAGAGTGGGAGGAAGAGAGGGAGGGGGAGAGTGGGAGGAAGAGGGAGGAGAGGGAGGGGGAGAGTGGGAGGAAGAGAGGGAGAGTGAGCAGAGGGAGGAGAGGGAGGAAGAGAGTGGGAGGGGGGGAGTGGGAGGAAGAGAGTGGGAGGAAGAGAGTGGGAGGAAGAGAGTGGGAGGAAGAGAGGGAGAGTGAGGAGACAGAGAGGGAGGGGGAGAGAGGGAGGGGGAGAGAGGGAGGGGGAGAGAGGGAGGGGGAGAGAGGGAGGGGGAGAGAGGGAGGGGAAGAGAGGGAGGGGAAGAGAGGGAGGGGAAGAGTGGGAGGAAGAGAGGGAGGGGGAGAGTGGGAGGAAGAGAGTGGGAGGAAGAGAGTGGGAGGAAGAGAGTGGGAGGGGGGGGACTGGGAGGAAGAGAGTGGGAGGAAGAGAGTGGGAGGAAGAGAGTGGGGGAAAGAGTGGGGGAAAGAGTGGGAGGAAGAGAGGGAGAGTGAGGAGAGAGAGGGAGAGTGAGGAGAGGGAGGGGGAGAGAGGGAGGGGGAGAGGGAGGGGGAGAGTGGGAGGAAGAGAGTGGGAGGAAGAGAGTGGGAGGAAGAGAGTGGGAGGGGGGAGGGGGAGAGTGGGAGGAAGAGGAGGAGAGGGAGAGGGAGTGGGAGGAAGAGTAGGAGAGTGGGAGGAAGAGAGGGGGGGAAAGAGTGGGAGGAAGAGAGGGAGAGTGAGGAGAGAGAGAGGGAGAGTGAGGAGAGGGAGGGGGAGAGGGAGGGGGAGAGGGAGGGGGAGAGTGGAAGGAAGAGAGGGAGTGGGAGGAAGAGAGGGAGTGGGAGGAAGAGAGGGAGAGTGGGAGTGAGAAGAAGATGGAGGAAGAGAGTGGGAGGAAGAGAGTGGGAGGGAGAGTGGGATGGAGAAGAAGATGGAGGGAGAGTGGGAGTGGGAGGAAGAGTGGGAGGGTGAGAGTGGGAGGAAGAGGAGGGAGTGGGAGGAAGAGGGGAGAGTGGGAGGAAGAGGGGAGAGTGGGAGGAAGAGGGGAGAGTGGGAGGAAGAGGGGGGTGGGAGAGTGGGAGGAAGAGAGGGAGAGTGAGAAGAAGAGGGGGGGTGGGAGAGTGGGAGGAAGCGGAAGGGAAAGAAAGGGGGATAGAGAAACTGTGAGAGAGAGGGGGACAGAGGGAGAGAGATGGGGAGGGAGGGGGAGTGAGAAACAGAGGAGGGGGGAATAGAGTGATAGAGAGAGAGTGAGGATAAGAACAAGGACAAGAACAAGGGAGGAAGAGGGGGAGAGTGGGAGGAAGAGGGGGAGAGTGGGAGTGAGAAGGAGTGGGAGGGGAGAGTGGGAGGGAGAGTGTGGGAGGGAGAGTGTGGGAGGGAGAGTGTGGGAGGGAGAGTGTGGGAGGGAGAGGGGAGAGTGGGAGGAAGAGGGGAGAGTGGGAGGAAGAGGGGAGAGTGGGAGGAAGAGGGGAGAGTGGGAGGAAGAGGGGGAGAGTGGGAGGAAGAGGGGAGAGTGGGAGGAAGAGGGGAGAGTGGGAGAGTGGGAGGGAGGGGGAGAGTGGGAGGGAGGGGGAGAGTGGGAGGAAGAGGGGAGAGTGGGAGGAAGAGGGGAGAGTGGGAGGAAGAGGGGAGAGTGGGAGGAAGAGGGGAGAGTGGGAGGAAGAGTGGGAGGAAGAGTGGGAGGGGGAGAGTGGGAGTGAGAAGAAGATGGAGAGTGGGAGGAAGAGATGGAGGAGAGAGTGGGAGGAAGAGATGGAGGGGAGAGTGGGAGGAAGAGATGGAGGGGAGAGTGGGAGGAAGAGATGGAGGGGAGAGTGGGAGGAAGAGATGGAGGGGAGAGTGGGAGGAAGAGATGGAGGAGAGAGTGGGAGGAAGAGTGGGAGGAAGAGATGGAGGGGGAGAGTGGGAGGGAGGGGGAGAGTGGGAGGAAGAGAGGCAGGGGGAGAGTGGGGGGAGAGTGGGAGAGTGGGAGGAAGAGGGGGAGGGGGAGAGTGGGGGGGAGAGTGGGAGGGGGAGAGTGGGGGGGAGAGTGGGAGGAAGAGGGGGAGAGTGGGAGGAAGAGGGGGAGGGGGAGAGTGGGAGGAAGAGAGGGAGGGGGGAGAGTGGGAGGAAGAGAGGGAAGGGGAGAGGGAGGGGGAGAGTGGGAGGAAGAGAGGGAAGGGGAGAGTGGGAGGAAGAGAGGGAGGGGGAGAGTGGGAGGAAGAGAGGGAGGGGGGAGAGTGGGAGGAAGAGGGGGAGAGTGGGAGGAAGAGGGGGAGAGTGGGAGGAAGAGGGGGAGAGTGGGAGGAAGAGGGGGAGGAAGAGAGGGAGAGAGAGGGGGAGAGTGGGAGGAAGAGAGGGAGAGTGAGAGAGAGGGGGAGAGTGGGAGGAAGAGAGGGAGGGGGAGAGTGGAAGGAAGAGAGGGAGGGGGAGAGTGGGAGGAAGAGAGGGAGAGTGAGAGGGAGGGGGAGAGGGAGAGTGAGAAGAAGAGGGGGGGTGGGAGAGTGGGAGGAAGGGAAAGAAAGGGAGATAGAGAAATGGCAAGAGGGGGGGACAGAGGGAGAGAGATGGGGGAGGAAATAAAGAGAGAGGGGAAGATAGAGAAACGGTGAGAGAGAGGGGGACAGAGGGAGAGAGATGGGGAGGGAGGGGGAGTGAGAGATAGAGGAGGGGGGAATAGAGTGATAGAGAGAGTGAGGATAAGAACAAGGACTTGTTGAAAAGAAGAATTGCTATAATAAGACCGACTGATCTTAGAATAAGGACTGATAGGATAATATTGATTATATAAGAGGACTAATTAGACTAATAATTGGAAGGACTGATAGGATAAGAAGAAATGATAGATTTAATTTTTGGGGAGAAAATGACAGACCTAGAAATCAACTTTTTATATCCTCCAAATAGCGTGTCTTAAATTAACCTCAAAATAGCCTGATATTTTTTTTGGGGGGTGGGAGGGGCGTTATTCCAAACCAAATATAAATACTAAATGACAGAATAAAAAGACTAATAAAAATAAAAGAACAACAAAATCATACAAAAGGACATAAATACATGCATATAATATACATATATTTTCTTTAGCAAAATATTTAAATGCCGAAAAGACCTTTAAATGTCGGTGGGGGGTCTCTAGATTATTCGTATGGAAGCCAGGTAATTACTGAGACCTTTGTATATCCTGACTGGATGGTTTCTGAAAAGTTGCTCTTTTGCTTACGTTGTATAGTTTTCGATAGTTATTTGAAAATGAGATCTATTCTTTTTTTTTTTGCTATTTTCTTTTTAGTTTTATTTGCTATGGTTCTCCCTACTTTATTCCCATGATGATACAGTCTTTGCAGCAATGACTATACTGATTTGTCTACTATCGATTGAATACTTTTTTGAATCTGATTTTGTTTCATTTGTTCTATATTATTTCTATTTGGGTTAAGTTTTTATTATCTCTTTCTAATACTCCTAATTGAACATAGAGGTTTCTCAAAGGTAAACCTCTCCTTTTTTTCTCCAAATCTGCCATATAATGGAAATTCCTCTCGTATATGCCTTATGGGCATTCCAGAGGACTATATCTGATTTTACTGAATTATTATTCATTTCCAAGAATTTACTTATTTCCTCTTTTGCCTTTATTTTCATAGTTTCTTCCTCAAAGAGAGTACTATCTAATCTCCCAGAAGATCTTGGAGTCCTACTAATTTCTCCTTTCATTGTCAGTTAATCATCATAGGTTCAATCTTATCGGATCATATCTTAATTTCCTTGACATTTTCCAAAGTATTAAGATCTATAAAAAAATAATCCAGTCTAGTATATGAGTCATGCATGTTAGAAAATAATGTATAATCCCTTTCCTTGGGATGAAATAAACTCAAATCTATACAATGTCTGGAGGATATTATGTCATCATTAAATAATTTAGATTTTTTTTAAACATTTGTGGGTCTGGAGTTGGACTTTTAGCTGATTTTTTGTCTCATCTCCAAATACTCCCCACCGCCCTCTTCGTTCTGCTAATGACCTTCTTCTTTCTATAACTCTTGTCACCTCCTCTCACTCCCGCCTCCAGGACTTTTCACGTGCTGCCCCTAGTCTCTCGAACTCCTTGCCTCGCTTCACCAGATTATCCTCTTGCCTCAAAACATTTAAAACACATCTCTTTAAAGAAGCGTATCACCATCCACCCTAACACACTTATCACCTCTCTCTCCCTCTTTTACCACTCACTATACCTTAGATTGTAAGTCTGCGAGTTTCTATCCTAAGTACTTTGGGAATTCACCATGGACATTGGATTCCGAGCTCAAAGACAGGGCCCTCCTTGCTTTGCTTAATGTTAATCTGTATTTATCACTGTCTGAACCTAATTTATGTACAGCGCTACGGAATATGTCGGCGCGTTATAAATAAACTATAATCACATATAATAGTTGTCAAACTACGAATCGTCACGCTTTGCGAGCTTGCAAGAACTTGCGAGGGACGCAGTTTGGTCCGCAAATGCGGACCCTTGCGAAGCGTAGGGGCCGCATTTGCGGAGGAGGAGGCTATACGGCGCCACACACGCGGTTACAAACACCCACAAAAGCGGCACTTTACCAAAATAAATCTAACATGCAATCCCTATATACGTTCATACACAAAAAAAGACGAAACGCGTGACTTGCAACAGAAAATTTACAGACTTGGCATACAAAAATACGGAATGCGGGACTTAGAAAAAAAAAACATTACGACCTCGCAAAAATACGATCTTAACGGCCGAACCGCGCGCACCTCAAAACATTAAAAACACAATAAATACACACAAAAAAACACATACAAAGCTTACCCACACCAAGGGGTGGCGGGGGGGGGGTGTCACCCCGGACCTCTGCAAGTGAAGTTACACCTCAATTTAAGTCCAAATTCCTGAGTTTAGACACACGAAAATCCCCTAAGCGAGAGAAAAAATGGCCGCCGAAGAAAACGAGGCTACAGGACCCTAAAGATGCAAAACACCACCAAGCACATATGGCTTTTAAAAAAAAAAAAACGTATGAGGTACAAGATACACTCTTACCAAGGATGCAACATCATCCACACCCGCGTACCACATACACATTCGCCGCCATTTTACAACACTAACTTACACAATGCGGAAATACACAGCTACACTAACGTCTTCCCCTCGCGCACGCAGACTATTTACATTACACACTGCACACATTGCTGACACTTACACCTCAGCTCCACAACAGTGCAAACCGACATTGCATGCTGCAGGAACATCAAAACAGATTGTCAGCTCTTCAGCACAATGCTTCCTGCATATATTACTTCCAAATAGGTAAAGTATATTCATTTATTAATTATTTCATTAGCATACTGTAACGGAGCAGGAACACGCAGTCCAAAATCTCCGCTGGTATACGATAAAATACCCAAGAGGCACTACAGTTTCACCATTCCCGACCTCCCATATTGGACGACACACAATTTGGGAGTCAAATGAATACTGACT
Organism: Discoglossus pictus; assembly: GCA_027410445.1. Taxonomy (NCBI): domain Eukaryota; kingdom Metazoa; phylum Chordata; class Amphibia; order Anura; family Alytidae; genus Discoglossus; species Discoglossus pictus. The sequence continues at coordinate 5,725,149 of CM050163.1, forward strand.
TTATTTTGTTATTGCAGAAATATTTATACCCCTCTCTTCCCACAGGCAATACACATGCCCATATATGGCCGCACAATACACATAAAGAGAACAATAGGGGGGTCACACCTCCCTGGCAACTTTGATACAATCAGACATTGATTCAATTACACTTCTTTGTTCTTATCTGAGAATGAAAACACTGTATACAATAGACTTCCTTTATCTTATGCAGAGTCGCTGTAACAAGATTATCTCCCATGCCAAGTAGCTGTAAATGTCTGGGACAATATTCTGCAGAGCATCAACCAACATACATATAGTAGGATCATATTTTAACCATAATAATCATAAAACAGGGTAAAACAGTGATGGGTTCCGCTACACACCTCCCCCGTGACCATAAGCCGGCATACACTGTCTGATCCCGACGGATCGGCCTGGGGATGTCCGGACAAAAGTATTTGTTGGTCAATTCTCTAGTTTGACAACCCATCAGCATTACTGCAATTCACATTTACTCACATTTCCCATATCCCCAGATAGCTGGGATCTGAGCGCACAAAACCACCGAATAGCGCTCAGATCCTCTTCACACAGTTCAATTGCCATGTAGCTAAAGTCTTTCCCATAGTCTTTCATTATATGAATGGGCTTCATGGCACAGTTATCTGGGGTATCATGGTTCACACAGGGCAGAATGACCCCCCTGTATGTAAAGGGCCAGAATGAGTGACTTACACTCTGGTATGGCCGAACACTGGTTCCAAAGGGCAATATGTACCAGGGCCATAGTCGCAGGGCAGGAGGCTGGCAAACAGTCCTCTCCAAGCCAAAGTGGCGAAGGGCACTTCGTCACACATCTCCCCTTTGGGGGGAAGTCTAACCAGGCACCTGGATATTTTGCTGGGGTGATGATGCAACATGCTGAGGGGACTTGAGGGGCAGAGGCCAGCGGCACTCTGCCCTGATGCCAGCTCTTCCGCTGGTATATCCTGTAGGACATCCTGCTCTGTACAAGGGACAAAGGGAGGGCAGAGGCCGACTGCACTCTGCCCCGCTGTCAGCTCTTCTGCTGGGGTACTTGGGACATATTCCGGCTCAGTAGCCAGGGAAACGTGGCAGTCAGTGGGGGTTAACATTTCCTCTGTTAACCCTGGGGCCACATTAGAAGTTAGCTGGGGAGGGGAATTTGTACTTACCCCCTCCTCCGGTTTTCCCAGTGAGGGTAGTTGGGGGTCTGGACAAGCTGTGGGCGCAGAGACCACGGTCCCATCTGCGCCGTCTGGGAGATTGGTGTCTCCCCTGGTTAGGGTAAACTGTCGCTGGGGGGAAAGGACGACACCTTCTGCCCCCTGGGGTTCACACTGCCGCTGGGGGGGAAGGACGACACCTTCTGCCCCCTGGGGTTCACACTGCCGCTGGGGGGGAAGGATGACACCTTCTGCCCCCTGGGGTTCACACTGCTGCTGGGGGGAAAGGACGACACCTTCTGCCCCCTGGGGTTCACACTGCTGCTGGGGAGGAAGGACGGCCCCTTCTGCTCCCTGGGGTACACACTGCCGCTGTGGGGGAAGGCCGACACCTTCAGCTCCCTGGGGTACACACTGCCGCTGGGGAGGAAGGACAACACCTTCAGCTCCCTGGGGTACACACTGCCGCTGGGGGGGAAGGCCGACACCTTCAGCTCCCTGGGGTACACACTGCCGCTGGGGAGGAAGGACGACACCTTCAGCTCCCTGGGGTACACACTGCCGCTGGGGGGGAAAGGACGACACCTTCTGCCCCCTGGGGTTCACACTGCCACTGGGGAGGAAGGACGGCCCCTTCTGCTCCCTGGGGTACACACTGCCGCTGGGGGGGAAGGCCGACACCTTCAGCTCCCTGGGGTACACACTGCTGCTGGGGGGGAAGGATGACACCTTCGGCCCCCTGGGGTACACACTGCCGCTGGGGAGGAAGGACGACACCTTCGGCTCCCTGGGGAACACACTGCCGCTGGGGAGGAAGGACAACACCTTCGGCTCCTTGGGGTACACACTGGCGCTGGGGGGAAGGACGACACCTTCGGCCCCCTGGGGTACACACTGTCGCTGGGGAGGGGAATTAGTTGGAGTATTCCACGTGGAGCGGTTTCTGTTTCTGGGACAGTCTCTCTGCATGTGACCCTGCTGGTTACACGTGTGGCACCTGATGTACCGTGCAGGGGTTTGGTAGTTCCCACCACCCGGACGCAGGGCTGGGGGGGGGGTTAATGGTGGGAGGTGGGTTAGCAGCTCCCAAGATGGACCGCTCCCGTGCCCGCAGCTTTTCCATTATGGATTTGTGGACATCTGTCATTAACCATTCCAAGGTTTTCATGGGAAGCGTACCTGGGAAAAAGGCCAGTCTGCTTTGGAGTTCTCTTTGAAACTCAGTCTGTGGGGTAATAAGAGGTACTGTAACCATGAGTTCCTTTCTGTCTGCCTCTCTGTAGTCCGCGGCCGCCTCCTCCTCCTCATGATGGAACGCTGTCTGAAAACTAGCCGGTTCCATCCTGCTGTAGCCAGGGGCGCTGTACGGATACTAGCGTTGCCCTCAATTTGTACTCCACGGATTGGTGTCTCCTGTAGCTGTCCTTCTGACCGTGGGAACAATCCCGCCACTTGCCAACAAATGTAACGGAGCAGGAACACGCAGTCCAAAATCTCCGCTGGTATACGATAAAATACCCAAGAGGCACTACAGTTTCACCATTCCCGACCTCCCATATTGGACGACACACAATTTGGGAGTCAAATGAATACTGACTTTATTTTGTTATTGCAGAAATATTTATACCCATCTCTTCCCACAGGCAATACACATGCCCATATATGGCCGCACAATACACATAAAGAGAACAATAGGGGGGTCACACCTCCCTGGCAACTTTGATACAATCAGACATTGATTCAATTACACTTCTTTGTTCTTATCTGAGAATGAAAACACTGTATACAATAGACTTCCTTTATCTTATGCAGAGTCGCTGTAACAAGATTATCTCCCATGCCAAGTAGCTGTAAATGTCTGGGACAATATTCTGCAGAGCATCAACCAACATACATATAGTAGGATCATATTTTAACCATAATAATCATAAAACAGGGTAAAACAGTGATGGGTTCCGCTACACATACAAAAACAAATATACGCAAAAACAAAAAAAACACTCAAAATAAACACAAAACCCATTCACTGCGCGACTCACAACGAGCGCCAACGCTACTCGAAGCACACAAAGCCTTGCAATAAGCAAAAAGCAGATCATGGCTGACCAAAACAATAATAGCAAAGCGCCCATCAGGAAAAAAAAAATACATATTCCTCTTAAATACATACTGCAAAATAGCTGTGCTTTTTTTTCTACCCATAAACCTGATGAACATACCTAAGCAATGTCAGTAAACATATCTATGTTACAATCTTTGCATGACCCCTGCATATACAGTCAGGTCCATAAATATTGGGACATCGACATAATTCTAATCTTTTTGGCTCTATACACCACCACAATGGATTTGAAATGAAACTAACAAGATGTGCTTTAACTGCAGACTTTCAGCTTTAATTTGAGGGTATTTACATCCAAATCAGGTGAACGGTGTAGGAATTACAACAGTTTGTATATGTGCCTCCCACTTTTTAAGGGACCAAAAGTAATGGGACAGATTAACAGTCATAAAACAAACTTTCACTTTTTAATACTTGGTTGCAAATCCTTTGCAGTCAATTACAGCCTGAAGTCTGGAACGCATAGACATCACCAGACGCTGGGTTTCATCCCTGGTGATGCTCTGCCAGACCTCTATTGCAACTGTCTTCAGTTCCTGCTTGTTCTTGGGGCATTTTCCCTTCAGTTTTGTCTTCAGCAATGCATAACTCAATTCTGAAACTATACAAAATCAATAATACAGACTAGATTTCTATGTATCTTCTCAGGAAACTATTAGTCTTTTTTCACATTATTTATCGTGACAGATTCACTGTCACACTCAGGATCCGTGTCTTAGTTTTCAGCAAAATGGAGGACTCGGGATGCTTTGACATGCTTGAACAGGCTTTAATGTATATTGTCAGCTTACAAAAATAAACAAAAATAACACCTAGCTTCTTTGAAGCACTCACTACACATTAGATGCAGTTCTCTCACTGCGCTGCAGTAATATGAGATACAGGCTAATCATACAGCAATACAGGCCTGTACACTTATCTATTTAGAGTCCACTCCGTTCAGGGTCTGCAATCCATTTGCAGAGGAGCTGTGTCTCTTTCACCTCTTCTCAGTGTTGTGTCTCTCAATTGTGCTGCCTGTACACTTAAAACAGCCTCACTGGCTTTCTAGGTCTCCCTGACCTCTCTCTGGCCACACAGAGCTGTCCCAGGTTTGCTCCGTCTCTGCAGAGGCTCCACGCAAACAATTCTCCAACTGGAGGTTGCAGCAGGGCCTGATTGCAGCCACACCCCTGCCTTTTGAGCAGGTTGTTAACTCTCTCACTCCTGGGGAGAAGTCTTGAAGAGCTCTCTTCTGACCCCTGGTGGCACTTCACCACATCATATATAGCGTTAGTCTCCCAGAAGATGTATCAATAAGAAAGTTCAGACTTTACACGTGCCGACCAATTCTTAATATACTAAAGATTTATATAGCTCTGGGGTGTAGTTGTTAATTTGTTTATAAAAACAGTAAATATATAATACCTCCTTCAGTGATGATTTTCCTTATATTTTGATATCAAAGAATGTTCCAAGAGTTATCATTTTACACCTCAATCTTTCACATGGCCCAGTATTGATTTCCATCATTCGTCCTTCTAGACACTAGAGTCCCAAATGTTTTCATTATTTATGCTTCATTTTTAAATTTCATATGAAAGTGTAAAAAACACCAAAATAAGTAAGTTCCCGCACAGCTGTGTCCTTTTTAGGACTTTATATTCATCCCTTTGAATCTACTGACTCTATTAATACTCTCCAAACATCTGTTCCTGACTTCATATTAGTACAAATGAAGATCCAATCATTTCCATTATTTTATAGACCCTTTTTTGGGCTTTGTATCAGGCCTTTGGATTTACTAAATCTATTAATATTTTACATTCAGCTGTTTCAACTTTTCAGCTGTGTACGATTGGTTCACTTTTAATAACCATTCCAAAAGAAAGACCCCTTATATTCCTCCAAATATGGGCTTCATAGGTGGCAAAACCGAGACAAGGAATGCCCTGAGGTAGCTGATAGCATATGAAGTAGCTTCTAACTTTTTTATTTTTACTTTTCGCTTTTTGTTGTTATTTCATTCGGGTTACCAACTTGTCTAAATTTTCAAAACGTTTATAAGTTGTAGATGTTTCTCCTTGAAAGTCTAGATCCAAGACCACTGTGTGATTTATTTTTTATGGCTATTATAATCTCCTTTGTCAGCTGCTACACTGGGTTTACCTCTAGACTTTTTATTAATGTCTTCTTATATTTTTGCCCATATTACCTTACCAGCCTCCTGTATCAACTCCAGATTCTTCTGGTTAGTTGCCCCCTCTAGGTCCATCTGTACCACCAAAATCAGACCTCCTCTGCCCAGGATAGCCGTTCCTACTCGAACCCTCTGCTCTTGACTTCACCATTGATCCGGCACAAGTCTACTTCAACTTCTATGCAACGCCGTTTTCAGCGTCCGTCTGGTCTATTGATCTGCCGCAATGCACCTGTGTGTTCCTGGTGCTAGCGCTGGGCGGCTTGCACAGCCATCCACTCAGGTCAGCTATTCCTGGGTCAGAAAAGTGTTGTATAGTCAGCTAGAGCTGCATACTGAAGTCCATTCCTGTTAGCTTGCGCAATTTCGCACCGGGTTAGCGCGCCATGCTAACCTCTTCCGGGGCATGGTGAGCTCTACATTTCTGAAAATAGCCTGATGTTTATCAGAATTATGCTTAAATTCCTCTATTGGGTTTGACTCTACTATTTCCATTGGATTTTATTTTTACTACCAAACTCTAAAACTGTCATTACCCCTAAATCTACCATATTTGGGTCATAGGGCTCCATGATTATTATTCTGAAAAATGAATCTGTTGCTCTCCTTCCAAACCTCTCACATCTGTTACTTCTGCGATGTTTCTCATTTCTCCTCTAGCAGCATCTGACAATCTTACTGATGATAAATAAGATGAATAAGGACAAGAAGAAAATGGAGAAGGTGGCTGAAAGGTTCTTGAGTCAGGCCCTGGAGATCATCTACCTGCTGACTGGAGAGGTGAGAGGTGCTGGATAATGTCATAATGACTGGAAAGGTGAGAGGTTCTGGATAATGTCATAATGACTGGAGAGGTGAGAGGTTCTGGATAATGTCATAATGACTGGACAGGTGAGAGTTTCTGGATAATGTCATAATGACTGGAGAAGTGCTGGACAATGTCATAATGACTGGAGAGATGAGAGGTTCTGGATAATGTCATAATGACTGGAGAGATGAGAGGTTCTGGATAATGTCATAATGACTGGAGAGATGAGAGGTTCTGGATAATGTCATAATGACTGGAGAGATGAGAGGTTCTGGATAATGTCATAATGACTGGAGAGGTGAGAGGTTCTGGATAATGTCATAATGACTGGAGAGGTGAGAGGTTCTGGATAATGTCATAATGACTGGAGAGGTGAGAGGTTCTGGATAATGTCATAATGACTGGGGAGGTGAGAGGTTCTGGATAATGTCATAATCACTGGACAGGTGAGAGGTGCTGGACAATGTCATAATGACTGGAGAGGTGAGGGGTGCCGGACAATGTCATAATTACATCGCTATTATCTCACTCAATATCAGTTGTTTTAAATTACAGAGCTCTGTTTTAGTCAATATATATTAGACATTATTGGTGTGGTCCACTAAAGAGATAAGTTGGGTATGGAGTTGATCAGGAGACGTGCACCAGCATCGATATATCACATAATATCTCCATGCACTGACATCTTATCTATGTATCTCTCATCCTGTAGGAATACACCATTGTGAAGAAGAATTCCCCCCACATTCACCAGCTGACCGGAGAGGTGAGCACAGCTGGACAATGTGACATTATACCAGGACACAGTGACCCCATTACTGACCAAGCTCTATCTGGACCTGGGTGTGTTTTTCTATCTTCTGTTTGTTTCTCTGCATATTCTCAGTAACATTATCCTCCTCTCCTTTCTCTCGATCAGTAGAAGACTCTGACAGAACCAGTCTCTGTGTCAGCTCTGGGTCTGTGTGTGTTTCAGGTCCCTATAAAGTGTGATGATGTTGCCGTCTATTTCTCTATGGAGGAGTGGGAGTATATAGAAGGACACAAGGAGCTTTACCAGGAGGTGATGACGGAGAATCACCAGACACTCAGGACTTTGGGAAGCTCTACAAACAGGAGCTCAGGTGACATTGATGTTTGAAGTTGATATAAAATATCCCAAGATGTCTCACTCAGGAAAAGGAGATGTGTGTAATGTCCATAAATCTTTAAATTCCAGTTTAGAAGATATCAAAAATTGTAATGTTCTATAAAATGGCTGTATTGAATGTAATTAATTTTCTGTTTGCAACTTGCTCGATGTAGGCCGTATGTCTGCGGGTTTGTTGCCATCTCCCGTTAGTCTCCCATTACGATTCTATTCAATTGCTCAAGCCCTCAAGTTACTGGCCCAAAGTTGACTCTGTAAACCATGCACTGGTTCGGAGCAGTTCAGGGCGGGAACATAATTAATTAAGCAAGACCGTAACCTCCCATTTCGAATCAGCCAATAGAAAATGAGACCGTCATTATTACGGCACTAAAACATTGAGGTTACATGTCAATCAATTAGGTTCGGGGGTCCGATATGCGATAGGACTCGCAAACCCTCAAAATAAAGAATTATGAAAATGAATGCCAATACTGTTCTAGTCCATGTGGGTGGCCTGATATGTATTAACTCATTGATACCCAAGATGGATTTGACCCTGAAATTAACCATAAAAATAAATCTGATATACTGCTGATTTGCGGGCTTGGGGCTGTTGTGCAATTAATTCTAACGTCTTTCAACGCTTTCCCCGTTATTTACAGTGCAGTATTGATTTTTTTTTTGCATTCACAGTGCTATGATCAGGTGTTTAACCCCTTACATGTCCTCTCTAGCACTCGTAGGATTTTCTCCTTCATTTGCTGTTAACGGGTGTAAAAACATTTGTGGGCTTGGGGAATTAGAGCAATTGAATAGTGTTTTGCGATTTTTAGCGATCGTAACTCTTGCAAAAGTGAAAGATCAAAGGCTTTGGGAGGCTGAAAATTACGGTTATAACCATCACAAAGCTTTCAAGGCCGTAAGCTGGTTGCAGCCCTCAAAAAGACCCCAATTGAATAGCAAATTAACTTGCGACCTCATTTACGGACTACAGTAACATGCAAAATCTACTCCGATCTACGTCTTAATTATTATTAATTAAGGATCTAGTTGCCGTTCGTTGATTGCCTAGCAACTGAAAGACTCCTTCATTACCATATAAATAGTGTCCGACACTAACATCACGGAAGTGTCCAATTCTGGGTCATAAACATAGTACAACAGACTCCACAACTGCCGTAGCTTAACTGGAGCCGCGCCGTCTTCCTTCCACCCTGTATGAATCTCCAGCATCCAGGACCGTGTGGGGAAGATCTCTCCTCCAAGGAGAGTACATCAGGAACAAGGGTTCAGTAGTTACAGCTCCAGGGAGTATGCAAAGCATAGCAATCCCCAGTGTGATATAGCAATTCCCTCCAAGAACGAGACGAGGCTACGTTTTGCAGGGTCAAGTAGAACTCTCTTGCTGGCACACCCAGCCTGGTTTTTTTACAGTCAGGTACAAACAGAACACACCCCGGGGGGAGGTATAGAACAACCAATAACACAATAGTAACGTCTGCAGTTTCCCTCCCCTCTTCTTGGGAGATAATTGAGTTTCTTACTGTATCTACTCAATTATCTCCCAGCTAAAACTTACACATTTTTATACATTTTTATAACTTTATGATTTTACATAGTACATAAATAAAACTTACATTTTTATGAACAACATAAATTGTGGAACAACATATTAAAAAATGGCATGAATCAGACCAGGGGTTCAAACGTTAGTAAAAGTATATTTTACCCATAACACACAGACATTTCACATATCCCCAGATAGCTGGGATCTGAGCGCACAAAACTACTGAATAGCGCTCAGATCCTCTTCACACAGTTCAATTGCCATGTAGCTAAAGTCTTTCCCATAGTCTTTTGTTATATGAATGGGCTCCATGGCATAGTTATCTGGGGTATCACCGCTCTCACAAGGCAAGTACCGAATGACCCCCCTGTATTTAAAGGGCCATAATGAGTGACATACACTCTGGTATGGCCGAATACTGTGTTTAAAGGGCAATATGTACCAGGGCCATAGTCGCAGGGCAGGAGACTGGCAATAAGTCCTCTCCAAGACAAAGTGGCGAAGGGCACTTCGTCACACCATAGTATCATGTTATTTTTGAAACAATTGACTCTTACGAGTCATGTCATGATGACGTGAGAGGTGGTGTACGATGCCATAACTGCTGGGGAGGCGAGATGTGCTGGGCGATGCTATAATGGCTAGGGAGGGGCGAGATGTGCTGGGCGATGCCATAACGGCTGGGGAGGGGCGAGATGTGCTGGGCGATGCCATAACGGCTGGGGAGGGGCGAGATGTGCTGGGCGATGCCATAACGGCTGGGCAGATGAGACTCTGGTGCATCGGAAACTAGTAAAACAAAGATTTACTACTGCAGGGTATTGAAACCATTCCTGTGGCGCATTTTTTTTTTTTTTTTACATAGGTGTAGTCTTCCAGCTCAGGAGTCATCCCTTTGGGGATCATAGGACTGTTGTGTGTAGTTTATACCTATTTGATGGGTTGTTCCTCTTATTGTGAATAATATTATATAGAGCATATTTTTGGAGAAGTAGTAATAATAAATAATATTTCCTATATATATTCAGTATCTATATTAATTTTCTGTTTGTATTAAAAGATTTCAGTGATGTAAATCTAGACGCTGTATCAATAAATGAGGAAGATAAAGAAGAACTAGATGGAAATGTCATTCAGGAAGTAGGAATCCAGTCTGACTCCTGTTCAGGTGGGTGATCTATATAATACATATGGATAGTAATAATTTACTCATGTATTCTTCATTATTATTAGTAGTAGTAACTTGCCTGTCATAAATGACAGTATTATAGAATGTTATCTTGAATTGTCTGTACTTTCTCGGTCTCTGTGTGCGCTCCCGACGTTTGTGTGCGCTCCCTCTCTGTGTCTGTGCGCTTTCGGCTCTGTGCACTCTCTGTTTACGTCTCTCTGTGCACTCTCGCTTTCTCTTTCTGTGCGCTGTTCGGTGGGTGTCTTTCTTTCTTTCCCTTTAATTATGAGAGTACAGTAGTGTGTGTATATTTGCATTTACAGTAGTGCTACGGATAGGACTTTAACCCCCTTGCGTTGCGGGTCCTTTCTAGTACCGTTGGCTTTTTAGCTCCATTTGCCGGTTACGGGTTTGGATGCCAGTGGATTTGTTGCAATTTAATAGCGTGATTGTACGGTTACGGGCTTGACAGAACAAAGGATTTGCAGCCGCGGAGAATCATTTTCGACTTCCTGTAGGGTTTTTTCGCTCTAAAACCGCAAGTCGTTGGTGGTTTGCTTTACGGCGCAAATTTAATAGCCATAAGTCTTACGGACTATGGTTTTATATGCTCAGGGAATTTTAATAGGGCTGTATGTGATTATATGATTGAAGCATTACGAGTATGTGTGTGTGTTTGTGTGTTAAATCATTATTGCCAAATACTCCCATATTACCCAGGTCCCATATAGTCTAGTATCCAGAGCATTAACTTGTATTTTTGTTTAGTTTTACATTTGTTCGTTATGTCTTCTAAATGGAGATAGAACATTATTTTAGACTTGCCCCCTCTAGTGTGCAGTCTTTTGTAGTAGTTGTCTGTGAGGCCCCTAATTCTTGCAGGTGGTATAGCTGCCCAATCTTCTTGGCAAAATGCCTTCAGGTCATACAGAGTCTTTGGTCGTCTTGCATGAACCGCACATTGATATCAAGGTCAGGAGACTGTGATGGCCACTCCACAACCTTCACCTTTTTCTGCTGTAACCTCTGGATGGTCAACTTGGCCTTGTGCTTAGGGTCATTGTCATGCTGAAAAGTCCAAGAGCGTCCTATGCACAGCCTTCGTGCAGAAGAAGGCAAATTGTCTGCCAGTATTTTCTGATAACCTGCTGCATTCATCTTGCCATAAATTTTCACAAGATTCCCCAAGCCTTTAGAGCGCACCCTCCCCCCCCCCCCAAAACATCAGTGAGCCACCACCATGCTTGACATTGGGGATGGTATTCTTTTTCACTATAGGCCTTGTTGACCCCTCTCCAAACATAGCGCTTATGGTTGTGACCATAAAGCTCTATTTTGGTCTTGTTACTCCAAAATACAGTTTGCCAGAAGCTGTGAGGCGTGTCAAAGTGTTTTCGGGCATATTATAACCAGGCTTTTTTGTGGCAGTGACGCAGTAAAGGGTTCTTTCTGGCAACTCGACCATGCAGCTCATTTTTGTGCAAGTATTGTTATATTGCGCTCCTTGAAACAACCACACCATTGTTTTTTTTTTCTCCTGAGGTTACTTGTGGGGTTTTCTTTATATACTGAACAATTCTTCTGGGAGTTGTGGCTGACATCTTTCTTGGTCTACCTTGGCTTGGTATCAAGAGACCCCCGAATTTTCCACTTCTTATCTAGTGATTAAACAGTACTGACCTGCATTTTCAAAGCTTTGGATATATTTTTATATTTTTTTCCATCTTTATGAAGTTTCATTACCTTGTTATGCAGGTCTTTTGATACAGTCAGGTCCATAAATATTGGGACATCGACACAATTGTAATCTTTTTGGCTCTATACACCACCACAATGGATTTGAAATGTAACAAACAACATGTGCTTTGACTGCAGACTTTCAGCTTTAATTTGAGGGTATTTACATCCAAATCAGGTGAACGGTGTAGGAATTACAACAGTTTGTATATGTGCCTCCCACTTTTTAAGGGACCAAAAGTAATGGGACAGATTAACAGTCATAAATCAAACTTTCACTTTTTAATACTTGGTTGCAAATCCTTTGCAGTCATTTACAGCCTGAAGTCTGGAACGCATAGACATCACCAGACGCTGGGTTTCATCCCTGGTGATGCTCTGCCAGACCTCTATTGCAACTGTCTTCAGTTCCTGTTTGTTCTTGGGGCATTTTCCCTTCAGTTTTGTCTTCAGCAAGTGAAATGCATGTTCAATCGGATTCAGGTCAGGTGATTGACTTGGCCATTACACAATATTCCACTTATTTCCCTTAAAAAACTCTTTGGTTGCTTTTGCAGTATGCTTCGGGTCATTGTCCATCTGCACTGTGAAGCGCCGTCCAATGAGTTCTGAAGCATTTGGCTGAACATGAGCAGATAATATTGCCGGAAAAACTTCAGAATTCATCCTGCTGCTTTTGTCAACAGTCACATTATCAATAAATACAAGAGAACCAGTTCCATTGGCAGCCATACATGCCCACGACATGACACTACCACCACCATGCTTCACTGATGAGGTGGTATGCTTTGGATCATGAGCAGTTCCTTTCCTTCTCCATACTCTTCTCTTCCCATCACTCTGGTACAAGTTGATCTTAGTCTCATCTGTCCATAGGATGTTGTTCCAGAACTGTGAAGGCTTTTTTAGGTGTTGTTTGGAAAACTCTAATCTGACCTTCCTGTTTTTGATGCTCACCAATGGTTTACATCTTGTGGTGAACCCTCTGTATTTACTCTGGTGAAGTCTTCTCTTGATTGTTGACTTCGTCACACATACACCTACCTCCTGGAGAGTGTTCTTGATCTGGCCAACTGTTGTGAAGGGTGTTTTCTTCACCAGGGAAATAATTCTTCGGTCATCCACCACAGTTGTTTTCCATGGTCTTCCGGGTCTTTTGGTATTACTGAGCTCACCAGTGCGTTCTTTCTTTTTAAGGATGTTCCAAACAGTTGATTTGGCCACACCTAATGTTTTTGCTATCTCTCTGATGGGTTTGTTTTGTTTTTTCAGCCTAATGATGGCTTGCTTCACTGATAGTGACAGCTCTTTGGATCTCATATTGAGAGTTAACAGCAACAAATGCAAATAGCACACTTGAAATAAACACTGGACCTTGTATCTGCTCTTTGTAAATGGGATAATGAGGGAATAACCCACACCTGGCCATGGAACAGCTGAGCAGCCAATTGTCCCATTACTTTTGGTCCCTTAAAAAGTGGGAGGCACATATACAAACTGTTGTAATTCCTACACCGTTCACCTGATTTGGATGTAAATACCCTCAAATTAAAGCTGAAAGTCTGCAGTTAAAGCACATGTTGTTTGTTACATTTCAAATCCATTGTGGTGGTGTATAGAGCCAAAAAGATTACAATTGTGTGTCGATGTCCCAATATTTATTGACCTGACTGTAGTTCTTTTCTGCTCCCCATGGCTCAATATCTAGCCTTCTCAGTGCATCCACATGAGAGCTAACACATTCATTGACTATATTTATACACAGATACTAATTACAATTTACGTTAATAAGCCACAGGTGTGGGAAATTAACCTTTAATTGACATTTTAACCTGTGTGTGTCTAACAAGGCCAAACATTCAAGGCTATGTAAACTTTTGATCAGGGCCATTTGGGTGATTTCTGTTATCATTATGATTTAAAAAGGAGTCAAACCACTATGTGATAATAAATGGCTTCATGTGCATGTGATCTCTATCCTTCAATAAAATAAACATATATCTATCAGCCATATTTTCAGAATAAATGCCAAATATTCACATCTGTGTGTATGTATGTATGTATGTATGTATGTATGTATATATATATATATATATATATATATATATATATATATATATAATTTTTGCTTTTGTATGTCATAAACCCTTCTATTATGTGATTCTCTGGAATAAACAGGTCTTCGGGATATACCTCCAGAGACTGTATCAGTGTGTGAGGAAGATGTGGATGACAGACAGGAAATTGCTAATCGGCAGGAGGAAGTCTGTCTAGATCTCCATGTAGGTGAGTGGTACATGTGCCAATACCTGGATGCAATAGGCTACCCAGACTGCACTGCAAGATCTGCTCCTCAGCCCAATCCCTGTAATCAAGCACATCCCCTGTAGTACATCATCTCAGGTCTCTGCAGTTTTTTGCACTCAGAGCCAGGCCCTAGGACATATTATGATGAGTCACTTCAGAGGTTATAGGACAAAGATAGCTTTTTAGCTTTTGGAATGTATGTTTTATCAGAGAGGGCACGGGGTGGGTGTGGGGGGGGGGGGGTTGATACTTGAAGCAGAAACTTCTGGTGCTCATGTAGAATTGGGAAAATTATTAAATGTGTGTCTCTGGCCTCAGAGAAGGGGGTGAGGACGGTATGTGTGAACTTTTTTTTGTTTGTTAAATAACTGTGTAAGGAGAGTATAATTGTCAGTCTCTACACTAAGAAATGGTGTGGCCCGTCTGAGTTTGTCCTGCTTCTCTATGAATAATGCCCTCGAGAAATCTGTAGTAACGAGGAAACGTACGTCAGGTGTGTATGGGGGTGATATGGAACTAAAACCACCAGTATATCTTTACTGCAGTCGTTTCACTGTTAGTGACTAAGGGTCCCTCCTTATGCAGGGCTTTGGTAGTTCACTAGAATCATTGTTGGTATTAAGCACAGAGGCAGGGAGCAAGCTGAGAGCAAGTGATAGATTCATGGGCGCCTGTCACACAGCTAACCCAAAGGGATCGCAGCCTTGTAGGTTAAACCCTCCCCCTGAAGCATTTGCAGATGCCCCATATACAATATTATTGCAAGTATTACCTCTGATACAATTAGCTGTACATAGCAGCAATTTTCAGTTATTAAAAATCCCTTAATAATCATAGGAAGACAGATACACTATACTTTAATGGCTAAGTGAGAAGTGGAACTTGGATACATTACTAGACAAATTGAAACTAAGAAGGCTCTACTGTTTCAAGACATTAATAAAGTCACAATCTGTAGATTGCTCCTGTAAACTAAGGTAGGAGAATTAGGGGAACATGGACCCATAGTCTCTGGGTGACAAATTGGTTGACAGTGATGGCATCTTGGTGCAGTAACCAGCAGCAGTATGGCTACCTACAAGGACATGATGGATGAACCAAGGACAGAGAATGAGCACTGCAGAGGGGAGGACGGACTGGAGGCAGGTGATACTTTTGTGCAAGTCACACCAGCCCCAGTCCCTGGCCCCAAGTTACTTTCAGCTTCAGATGTAGAGGGCTGTTATGCCATAGCTAACCACGGATAAGCTGGTGACCCTCTGGAAACAAATGCTGTAGGAGATCCAGTGGGAGAAGAGAAGGGTACTTAACTACCCTTTCCCATTTCATGTGGATGTGGAACTTCTATCCCCAGTGGAGGCAGACACATTCTGCAGGCTTGGAGGAGGCAGAGAAGAGGAGAGCCAGATGACAAGGGAGGTAAAGGACTGTCAAGGAATGGCCCTTCTAAAGCAACGGATGACATTCCTAGGACCATGAGCTTTCATGCTGGCTAGAGGAACAGGTATGGCAATAGATTGCCTTGGAAAAGCAGTATGATGCTTGGATAGGGCCTGTTGGTGCCCTTGGTGAGGATCCCTATTTTCGATTGGATCTAATGGATGGGCTCTGGGAGATCATGTAGGGTGATCTTGAGTGTGGCATGGGGGTAAAGAGGCAGAATAACTTGTTTCTTAAATGCTGTCATGGTCCCAGGAGGCTAATTGGCTGGAACCCCTGATTCAGTAAGAGCTGCAGCTGGAGGCTGAGTATGTTAAATTACTGGATGAGGCATTCATGGAGGCGCTTTAGCAAATGGGTCAGGCCTAGTTAACTGTTGCTATTATTGGGACAGATGAGCATGGTACCATACTTTATGGGTACAGTATATCCCAAAAGCAGTGGCTTCTGAGTCTCAGACTGTAATTGCAGGCCAGTTGGAGAGCCTGGGAATGTTCTGGAAGGAACCATAGAGGAACTGTGAAACAGAAAAGGGGCTCCAGCAGATAACTACTGTCCAGGAGCCAACCGCAGACCATAGGTCGGACACAAAAAGTGGCCATGGGACCTTACTTGGACAGAGGGACCAGCCATACCCAGATGGCTAGGGTGCCATCTCTAGCAACAAGACCGGGGGGGGGGGGGGCGGGGGGGGGGGGGGGGCGGGGTACAGAGTATGTCTGTCAGGCTGATGACCCAAGGAAAAGTCTGGATGGCAGCAGCCCAACCCACTAGCCCTTTCAAGAGGAAGTAGACTGTGCAATAAATATGGATTGTGAACCTAGTATGGGGTTCCCGTGGATAACTACTGTCCAGGAGCCAGCCATGTATTAAGGGACAAATGTGGAAAATACCCTTGGGACTGTGCCAGACCAAGGGGACCAGCCATACCCCGGTGGCTGGGGCACCATTGCTAACAACAATGCAGTGGGGAAGACCGAAAAAGTCTGTCAAACTGGTGGCCCTTGGGGAAGGTTTTAATGAGCTGTGAACCATTGAAGGAGCTCCAGCTTATAAAAACAGAGCTAACAACAGACTAGATGGCAGGTGAGGGGATGAACCCTAAGATCCTGCCAGACAGAGACTAAGCCAGTAAGCTAAACTGGGACAGCATTCCATATTGTGTGCCCAAGCGAGGAGCACTGTGCCCTAACAGTGGTGCAAGGAGAGGAGAAATTGAGTCCCATGCCCAGACCATTGTTCCAGGTGAGCAGGGGTATAGTTCCCAGACTGGTGCAGGGGAAAATGAGTACAGTGCCCAGTCCATGTTTAAGCCGAGGGAATGGAGGCTACAGCCAAGCCACTGATTTCTGATCCCAACTGGCAGGGTACCTACAGGGATTATAGTTTATTTTTGCTACAAGGGATATGTTTACCCTCCTAGTCTCATAGGGAGATGTGGGCAATTGCCCTGAACTGTGGGGTTTGTGCAGGGAATTTGTACAAGAAAAAAAAAAAAAGAAACAAAATCTTCCCTGCGCACCAAGACTCAGGCCCCGTGCAGGGGAAGGTCTGAAAAATTGTTTTCCACTTTTGTCCCAATGGAGTTGGGCAGACCTCCCTTTTCAGCAGGGCAGATGGGGTTATTGCTCAAGATTGGGGTCTAGTACAGAATAACTGCTAGCCTGGATGTTTCATTCTGCTTTGATTACAAATAGGGGTCAACTGGGATGCTATCTCCAGCAACCTCCACTGCTTGTTTCTCCATGCGGCCGCAGGAAATTGGGGAACCTTGCTATGCTTCCCCTTGGATTGTATCTCTAAGCAGCAACATGCTGACACTCATCTTATTAAAAATGAAACACCGGGGTGCTGCATTTGAAAAGGGGGATCAGCTGTCATGACTGACTTATGGGGGCCAGAATGGGATTTCCCTGAACCCACCAGCAAGTGCTTGTATGGCCCCAGATCGAACCTTCACTGCCCTGAAATCAAGAAATATTTTATTATGAAAGTAACAGCCTGTTTAGTATTAGGCAGGCTCTGATCTGGTACCCCAAATCCTCCATGAGCATGGCCTGTGAGTATTCGGACTACTCCAAATTGTTTTTATAATGTTTAGTGTTCAGGTTGTGGTCAGGACATATCATTGTTATGCCAAGTCCCTTTAAAAAGTATATAGTAATGCTATAATGTTTACAATAGTCATCTGATTTAGTATGATGATTTGGGTAACTGTATAAGGTTTAAATAATGTATTTGCACTCAGAAGTAGGCCCTATGACATAATATAAGTCACTTCAGAGGTTAACCCCCCACGCCTGTACTTATTAGCAGGAGAACCAAATCTAGAGGAAGGAATGCTGGGAAGGGAGTGGGAAAGGTGTAGGTGAAATTGTTCTTTGTTTGTTAAATAACTGTGTAAGGAGAATAAAGTTGCCTGTCAGTGTCTGCACTAAGAATTGGTGTGGCTCATCTGATTTCTACTGCTTCTCCAGGCAGGAGAATTAGGGGTAGGTGGACCCTTCGTCTCTGGGTTGTGACGCCTTCTATATTACCAATAATAAAAAGTAGGGGTTTAAGATGCCTACTATTAATAAGTAAATGCTTGGGGACCCCCTATGTCACATGACCATGCAATAATGCTGCAAAAGGTTCTATCTTAGATACCGATTAACATAAAGCGATATATTATGTAGGAAATAGAAAATGTAATATGCACTGATTGATTTGTACAGGTGATGTCAGTACTGATATTGTACAAAGTGCTGAACAAATAGAGGAGCCAAGTGTGAGAAGCCAGGTGTGGGATCAGGAGGCGAGTGTGAGGAGCCAGGTGGGAGGCCAAGAGCAGGAAATCCAGGAACATATAAGCACAGGTGAGTGTACATGTATGACGTGGCGGAGGGATGCAGGGCACAGGTGAGTGTGTGTGTGTGTATATATATATATATATATATATATATATATATATAAACATCTGAGGTGTGCATGACACAGTTGAGTATACATGTATGACACAATTAATTGTTTATCTCATATCTTCTCTGTTGCTAAATGAAAACCCTTTCCAACTTCTTACCTAAGTAAACTTTCAGTTCTTCCTGACTCTTGCTATTCCTTACCTAGTTAGTTAGTCTTGCCTAGCTTTCTGCCTCTTTCATTTATCTTTTTATTGCAAGTAGTGAGTATCCATCTTGAGTCAGTGCTTCGGTGAAAAAGTACTTTATAAGTTTCTAAGCACAAAAACAGGGCTTTTTAGTCTTTTTAGACTTGTTCATATTGTATTGTTCCTTCTTCTTAACCCCTGTATATCTCCACGGAATATGTTGGCTCATTAAAAATAAACGTTAATAATTTTTACTTCTGGTACTTTCCCTTGCACAGATGGATACAGGAATCTCCTTGATTTGCATACCTTTTTTCTTAATTCATCAGATGAAGTAATACAAGACTACAGTGCTTCATGTGGTTATCCAGACAAAACTCAGACAACAACTAACGCAGGAAAAAAATCAAATGTATCTGCTGATTGTGGAAAAGGGTCTACCAGTAACAAAGGTCATGTGAAGAAACAGACAGGAGAAAAATCATATAAATGTTCTGATTGTGG
This sequence comes from Discoglossus pictus, assembly GCA_027410445.1. Classification (NCBI taxonomy): domain Eukaryota; kingdom Metazoa; phylum Chordata; class Amphibia; order Anura; family Alytidae; genus Discoglossus; species Discoglossus pictus. The sequence goes on from CM050163.1 coordinate 5,744,376, forward strand.
GAAAGGATTTACCAGTAATTCAAATCTAATTAATCACCAGAGGGTACATACAGGGGAAAAACCTTATGCTTGTTCTGACTGTGGGAAATGTTTCAGCCAGACCTCAAATCTCAATGTTCATAGACTTGTTCACACAGGCGCAAAACCATTTGTATGTTCTGATTGTGGGAAAGGTTTCAGTCAAAAAAATCACCTTGTTGGACATAAAAGAATTCACACAGGAGAAAGACCTTTTCTGTGTTCTGACTGTGGGAAATGTTTCAGAAGGGCCTCAAATCTCAATGTTCATAAGAAAACTCACACGTGCGAAAGTACATTTATATGTTCTGCTTATGACAAATGTTTTAGAAGGGCCTCAAGGCTCGGGGATCATAGGAAAATTCACACAGGAGAAAAACCATTTGTATGTTCTGATTGTGGGAAATGTTTCAGTCAGAAAGTTTACCTGGTTAGACATCAAAGAACTCACACAGGGCAGAGACCTTTTGCATGTTCTGAATGTGGGAAAGGATTCATTCAGCGTTCACATCTTATTAACCATAAGAGAAGTCACACATGATTATGGCCATTCCATGTTCTTAAGGTAGGAAATGTTTTGTTAGATTTTCACAACATTTTAATTTTCAAAAGAGAAGATACAGAAGAGAAAATACATTTTTGTTTAGACTATAAAGACTTTTTGCCAGTAACTCAAACCCGGATAAACATCATGTGATCCACACAAGTGAAAACACATTGGAAGCTCTGAAAGTGTTAGATGTTACAGACAGTAACTCAGATATTTTTATACATCAAAAGTTTCACACAAAAAGGATTTTTTTTTTCATGTACAAAATATGAAGAATTAATAATTATGGAGCTTCTAAGTATGATAAATATTTCAGAGAATAACACAACTCAAACCTTGTGTGTCTGGTTACACCTTCTGAATGGAAAACAAATACTCCACTATCAGACATATTTTATGACATAAACCCCATTAATATACATTTAAATCACATGATAAACTTATTCTGCAGACACTGGTAAAACGTCTTCGTGGTATACTGTTATTATATATATTTTTACATATGTTATAGTTAATTTACCTTTGTAACCTGCCTATAATTCCCACTTTATTGTAAACAGAGCAATAGAAATATCTGTCATTTATCAATAAAAAAGTTGTAAAATGAAAATATTTTTTTTACTAGACAACTAATGTTGTTCAGAACAAAAGAGATTCACATGGTCTAGAGATGAAATATGAGACATAAGAGGAAGCAGATGAATGAATACCTATAACAGGAACATGTTATTGGTTGTTCCTGAAGGCCTCAGAAGAAAGAATGAAGACATTTACTATAGAGAGAGATAACTCAAGTCTTAAGAGAAATGAGAAGCAGGAAGACCAGAGTCAGAGGTTGGGAGAAGATACAGCTCTAGTAAGGGATCTAGCAGTTGATGGGCCCACAATATATATAGGTTATGTTCTAAAGGAAAATATTTAATATTTAATTTTTATTTACTTTCAAGAGTAGAATATCACAGATAAGTCAAGTATGACACCTAGGCAGCATGCTTTCTCATCTGGGTCACGTATGACATGGTGCACAGGCATTGTGCGTCAGAGCCGCAGATGCGCAGCTCAAGGCAACAGTGCCGAGCATCAGAGGTGGGAGGAAGACACGGGAAGGGTGCGCAAGACACGGGAGGGGTTGGAAGGGAGGGGGAAGGTACACATAGGAGAGGAACATGGGAGGGGTTGAAGAGACACAAAGGACGGGGAAGACACAGGGGAGAGGGAGAAAGATACAGAGGGGGTAAGACACAGAAGGGGGGAGAGAAAAAATAAAATACTGTCATTTTTTACGGGAAATATACTAATGTGTATATATATATATATATATATATATATATTGTAACGGATCTCCTGGCACCCCGACCGGGTACCTCCGTTGATGGACGCGTCCTAGCTTGCGCCGAGGACTACAAGCACCGCACCGGACACCACCACCACCACAGACTCCACAACCGCCGTAGCTTAACTGGAGCCTCACGAATAGCTGCTAGCAGCTGAACAGGAAAAGCACCCCAAGATGCTTACACTCCTGGCAGTCAGTCTGCAACAGCATACCATGAATCCCCCCAAGAACGAGACATAAGCTCTGTGTTTGAGGGTCAAGCAGTGAACTCTCTTCTTTATTAATTACAAAACACATTTTTAAACACTTCACATACACAGTAGGGGAAGTGACTACCTTTGGTCAACCCCTAATTACCTCTGGCCAATCAGACAGGGTTAAGGTGTGGGAGCCAGGAGTCCCCTCCCCCAGGAGCCGCCCACTAGGCGTGGCTAACTGCTCATTCTACCTCTGGCGGTGGAGAGAGTAACATCTCTAAGCTCACTTATTCCCCTGCTGGGAGTATGGGGAAACCCCAGGTCATCTCATTATTCAAGAGTCCCTACCCCCATTGTTCATGGTGCCATCTTGTCTGCTAAAACCCTTCTGTTCTGCTATCTCTTGTGTGGTTTAGCAGATACTATTAAGAGGCAGATGGGCAACTCCTGACCAAGTGTATGAGACCAAAGATATTTGACTGCATACCACACAATACAAGATTTTTACAGATATAATAACAACATTTTATAACCCAGAACATAACTGCAGATAGCTTAGGTCTGAGCACACATTATTACTGAATGGCGCTCAGACCACATACATACAGTTCAATGGCCATGGAACCAAAGTCTTTCTGCATAGGAAAATAAAGTATTTAAATGCCGGTCCATAGTCAAAAGGCAGGAGGCTGGCAAACAGTCCTCTCCAAGACAAAGTGGCAAAGGGCACTTCGTCACATATATATATATATATATTGTGGTGAAGTGCCACCAGGGGTCAGAAGAGAGCTCTTCAAAACTTCTCCCCAGGAGTAAGAGAGTTAACAACCTGCTCAAAAGGCAGGGGTGTGGCTGCAATCAGGGCCTACTGGTACCTCCAGTTGGAGGATTGTTTTGGAAGTTTGGAGCCTGTGAAGAGGCAAAGGAAGCCTGAGACAGCTCTGTGTGGTGAGAAAGGTTAGTGAGACCTGGAAAGCCAGTGTGGCTGAAGTGCACAGACAGCACAGTTGAGAGACATTAAGAAAAGTGTCAGCAAGTGTGCAGGCCTGTGTTTTGGACTGTATGATGTATTACAGTAGAGCAGTGAGGGAACTGCAGTTAAAAGTGTAGGTAGCGCTTCAAAGAGAAGCTAGGATTTATTTTCTGTTTTGATTATTTTCTTTTATGCTGACAAATAAACCGCAAGTTCTCTTAAACCATAAAAAAGGCTCCACCGTCCTTTATTGTGGTGCTGAAATACAAGGCACTGATCCTGAGCTTGACAGTGAATCCGTCACATTATGTTGGCAGTGGTGGGAAAGAAAACTGTGTATGAGAAGACAGCCCACAGTACAGGATAATGGAGGAACTATTGAAAGCCCTGACAGATGCCACTACATGCCAGAAAGTGGGCGGAGCTTGTGAGCAAGAAAACCAGCAGAAATGGCTGAAAGAAATTGCAGAGGACAGAGCCCATGCTGCAAACGATGATAGACTAAGAGATGCTGCTGCATGTCTGAGAGAAGCCACAGAGAAATGGCAGAGACAAGCAGAAGAGGATATAATCCGCATGAGTGAGGCCACAGAGCAGAGGCGGAGACAAGCGGAAGAGGACAGAGTCCAAATGAAAGAGTTTTTGGAGGCACAGAAAGTGCAGCTGCAGCAACTGAAGTCTGCAAATAATACTGTGGTTACAGAAGCAAGTGGAAGCATGCATCCTAATCGCTTCCTAAAGAGGATGACCGCTCGGGATGACATTGAAACATATCTCCTGAACTTTGACGATTGCCACTAGGGCAGGTTGGCCTAAAAAGCACAGGGCAACAGTCCTTGGTCCCTATCTGTGTGGATATCTATCTGATGTCCCTATTGTGATTTGCCTGAGGAAAAGGCAACTACTTATTGTATCCTGAAAGAAGAGATCCTTGACAGAGTAGGAGTGAAAAGAGTACAGAGGCTGCACTCCTTGGATTTTTTTGACAAACAGGATCATCGCTACCCAAGGGACATGCTTGTCTATCCAAGTTTAAAATGCAGTTTCCCTGGTAAGGGAAGGCAAACCGAGCCTAATGCTGTAGGAAATCAGGAGTTAGAGGCCTGGTGGATGGCAGAGAGAGTGAAAAAATCCCCCAAGTTCAGTGCCGCGAATGAGACGGCAGGAGCCTCGAATGAATCAGCAGAGAGCGCCACAGTGACAGCTGAGAGAGCAGCAGAGAGCGCCACAGTGAAGAATGTCCTAAATATGATGAAGACACTGGAAACCTTACTAAATGGAAAGATAAGGAAGAAAAGAGTCTGGTGATTGAGATGGTGAAAGACTAACCACCGTCTCTAAGAGGACATATGAAGCAGAGCATGGAGATGTGTCCTTCTAAAACTATGAAGTATCCCAAGAGCGTTCTGTCTCAGTTGACCATAAAACAAAGCGCTATGGATAAAGAGAAGAAAAAAAAACGGGAAAGAAGTTAAGCAAGGAGTACAGTTGAACTCTATCCCAGTGGGATTGAAAAAGCTTGAAGTAAAAGACAGGCAAGTTGCTACTGAAATCAAGGGTATCAGGGTGATGCCAGGTTATATTCCTGAATGGAGAATGAAGCCTGCGTTTGAGGACAACTGAGTGTCCTATAGGAAGAAGACACAGATGTCTAATAGGGAGCAGTGGAAAAGTCCCCCCATGGACAAGATGAATGAGAGAATTATGCAGAAGCAGCTGCACAGTGGCAAACAAATGAAGCGAGATATTGTGGTGAAGTGCCACCAGGGGTCAGAAGATAGCTCTTCAAGAATTCTCCCCAGGAGTGAGAGAGTTAACAACCTGCTCAAAAGGCAGGGGTGTGGTTGCAATCAGGGCCTGCTGCTACCTCCAATTGGAGGATTGTTTTGGAAGTTTGCCTCTTCACAGGCCCCAAAGGAAACCCGAGAAAGCTCTATGTGGTGAGAAAGAGGCCAGTGAGACCTAAAGTGCACAGATAGCACAGTTGAGAGACATTGAGAAAAGTGCCCAGCGTGATCGAAGAGGTGAAAGAGACACAGCTCCTCTGCAGATGGAGTGCAGACCCTGAAGGGAGTGGACTCTAAAACAGGCAAGTGTGCAGGCCTGTGTTTTGGACTGTATGATGAAATACAGTAGAGCAGTGATGGAACTGCAGTTAAAAGTGTGGGTAGTGCTTCAAAGAGAAGCTAGAATTTATTTTCTGTTTTGATTATTTTCTTTTATGCTGACAAATAAACCGCAAGTTTTCTTATACCATAAAAAGGGCTCCAGCGTACTCCATTGTGGTGCTGAAAGACAAGACACAGATCCTGAGCGTGACAGTGAATCTGTCACAATATATATATATATATATATATATATATATATATATATATATATATATATATATATAATGTGCGTGTTTGTGAAGGAGCAGAATTAGAATTGATGCTTAATTAACCACTCAAATATGTTTTTTCAACTTAAAGGACCACTTAAGTCCCTTAGACTGTATTATACCACCTAAAAAAAGAAGATCAACATTAACACATGTAATGCAACAAAAAAAACATGCTTACCTTGCCAGAGTCTCCTCCAGGCTCCTTTTCCTCCTTCTCACCTCTGCTGCATAGCTAAATGAGAGGAGTGTGTGTGCATATCAGAGCAGTAGTGCGCGGAATATGTACTGATATAGGGAACAGCCTTTGAGTGACAGCTCTTCCAGGGAACAGCTGTCAAAGCCCCGCCCGATAATGTCACACATGATGTCATGACATACATTCATTTAGACCCTGAGTCCTGCATACCTCCCAGGCACAGACAGGCAGCCTGTCTGTGCTTCCAAGTGCCAATCTACATCTTGTGCCACTAAGTGCCGATCTACATCCTGTGCCACTACGTGACTAAGAGCCAATCTACATCCTGTGACACTAAGTGCCGATCTACATCCTGTGCCACTACGTGACTAAGTGCCAATCTACATCCTGTGCCACTAAGAGTCAATCTACATCCTGTGCCACTACGTGACTAAGTGCCAACCCACATCCTGTGCCACTTCATGACTAAGTGCCAATATGCATCTTGTGCCACTAAGTGCCAACCCACATCCTGTGCCACTACGTGACTAAGTGCCAATCTACATCTTGTGCCACTAAGTGCCGATCCACATCCTGTGCCACTACGTGACTAAGTGCCAATCTACATCCTGTGCCACTAAGTTCCAATCTACATCTTGTGCCACTAAGTACCAATCTAGATGCTGTGCCTGTAAGAGCTGTGTGAATCTGCATGCCAATCTACATACAAATCTACATGCTGTCCCAATCTGCATGCCAATCTGCAGTTTGTGCATGTAAGTGCTGTGTTTATGTGTGCTGTATGTGCACACTGTGTCTGTAAGAGCCCAAGTACAGCCTGTAAGTGCCTGTCGTGCAGTGGTCCAAAGGGCCTTGAAGAGTCGGACATGATTGAACAACTTGATAGTTATAAATGAGCTTGATGAAGCTCAGAGGGGCAGTGAGAAACATATGTGCTTGGCATGCTGTGGTCCAAAGGGTCACGGAGAGTTGAACACGACTAAACAATCAAACAAGAACAAATCACATTTATAGTTGGGGATCTTATGAATGTTGGTCACGTTTGCGATATTGGTCATGCAATGTTAAATAATGGGGGGCCTCGCGATTCCACAGGCGCTCATCCCGAGCCCTGTAGGACTTAGTACCGAAGCCCATACATGTAACTGCGGGCCTTCCAAGCAGTTGCAGGCCTGCACTTAATTTCAAATTTAACGGCCGAACCATAGAACTGCGAAGACCAGCAAAAAAAAACAAATATGCCTCAAATTAACTAACACAGTCACACACACCATTTTGGGAGAGCCAGACAGCCTGTGAGTGAGGTTGCAAGTTAAATTGAGGCATTTTTGGCGATTTTCATGATCGAAAATCGCCTAAGCGAGAAAAAAAATGTCAGACGAAAAAAGCCTCGCCGAAGGTGCTCATAGCGAGCCACACGATGAGCGCTGAAGCCAAAAAAACAAACAAACAAGAAAAACGCATGTCAAAAAAGTTATAAAATGGTTGGCAGGTCAATGAGGGAAATAAGTATTTGACCCCTTTGTCTTAGTACTTGGTGTCAAAACCCCTGTTGGCAATCACAGAGGTCAGACATTTCTTGTAGTTGGTCACCAGGTTTGCAGACATGTCAGGAGGGATTTTGTCCCACTCCTCCTCTTTGCAGATCCTCTCCAAGTCATTAACATTTCGAGGCTGATGTTTGGCAACTCAAACCTTCAGCTCCCTCCACAGATTTTCTATGGGATTAAGTTCTGGAGACTGGCTAGGCCACTCCAGGACCTCAATGTGCTTCTTCTTGAGCCACACCTTTGTTGCCTTGGCCGTGTGTTTTGGGTCATTGTCATGCTGGAATACCCATCCACGACCCATTTTCAATGCCCTGGCTGAATGAAGGAGGTTTTCACCCAAGATTTGACGGTACATGGCCCCGTCCATCGTCCCTTTGATGCAGTGCAGTTGTCCTGTCCCCTTAGCAGAAAAAACCCCCAGAGCATAATGTTTCTACCTCTATGTTTAATGGTGGGGATGAAGTTCTTGGGGTTATAGGCAGCATTCCTCCTCCACCAAACATAGCAAGTTGAGTTGATGGCAAAGAGCTCGATTTTGGTCTCATCTGACCACAACACTTTCACCCAGTTCTCCTCTGAATCATTCAGATGTTCTTTGGCAAGCTTCAGATGGGCCTGTACATGCGCTTCCTTGAGCAGTGGATCTTGCGGGCACTGCAGGATTTCAGTCCCTCACGGCGTAGTGTGTTACCAACTGTTTTCTTGGGGACTATGGTCCCAGCTGCCTTGAGATCATTAACAATATTACGTTCTCATGATCATTGAAACTCAACGAGGTGAGATCTTGCATGGAGCCCCAGACAGAGGGAGACTGACAGTTATTTTGTGTTTCTTCCATTTGCGAAAATCGCACCAACTGTTGTCACCTTCTCACCAAGCTGGTCTTGTAGCCCATTCCAGCCTTGTGTAGGTCTACAATCTTGTCGCTGACATCCTTGGACAGCTCCTTGATCTTGGCCATAGTGGAGAGTTTGGAATCTGATTGATTGCTTCTGTGGGCAGGTGTCTTTTATACAGGTAACGAGCTGAGATTAGGAGCTCTCCCTTTAAGAGAGTGCTCCAAACCTCAGCTCATTACCTGTATAAAAGACACCTGGGAGACAGAAATCTTGCTGATTGATAGGGGATCAAATACTTATTACCTTCACTGACCAACAAATCAATTTATAACTTTTTTGACATGCGTTTTTCTTGATGTTTTTTCTGTTCTTCTGTCTCTCACTGTTAGAATACACCGACCATTAAAATTATAGACTGATCATTTCTTTGTCAGTGGACAATCGTTCAAAATCAGCAGGGGGTCTAATACTTTTTCCTGCTACTGTATATATATATATATATATATATATATATATATATATATATATTTATTTATATAAATATCGCTATATAGAGAGAGATTCATATATATATATATATATATATATATTTATATATATATATATAGACAAGTAATCACACTATTGCAGTATATAGTGATACCTGTTTTATTGGACAAAGATTTTAGTTAGTCTTCTTACTAAAATGTTTGTCATATAAAAAAGGTATCACTATATACTGTTATAGTGTGATTATTCATTTATATATACTGTGCACTGTGCTGCTCCTGTCACACACAAGCTCTGGGTGTAGAGGAGAAAGGGAGTGAACTTGCCACAATTGCAGGCTGCTCATTGGTACTGGATGGGGGACATCCCCCCCATCCTGATTGGTCCAAGTAACAGAGAGGGGACAGCGCCCCCCTGGCTTTTAGATATAAGAGTCTAAGGGCGGGCAATCAGCCAAAAAAGCGCAAACTTTCTTTATTTCAAACCTAAGTGAAAAAAAGCATGGATTAAAACAATTATAAAGGTTTTTCACCATGTTTATAGGAGATCTTTCCTGTGATGTGGTCCAAGCTGTGCTCAATTAAGTGGCCCTTTAATATTTATTATGTATAAGCCTATAAAATGAATAAATATAAAAAAACACATAGATTTATTCAAATACATTTTTTAAAGATAATAATGTTTAAAATGGAGGGAAAAACAAAACAGTACTTGATTATGCAGAACCAACCTGGGGTGCAACTTTCTTGTTCTGGTCTGTTGGTGAATTATCACCCTGTACATCTGTAGGTGCAAGATGTTCCTCCCACGTGTTGTTTAGTTTCTGTTTGCTTAATTAATCTATTTGCTCCTTTAACAAATTATTTATTTATGCAGTTTTACGCTTTCTGAGAATATTTGCTGCTATCGTAGGGCCATATTTAATTGAGGTTTCAGGCTATTCAGTAGCCCATTAGTGAGGTTGCAAGTTAATTTGCTATTCAATTGGCATCTTTTAGCTGCGTCCGAACGGGTTACGAGTTACAGACTTGAAAAAATTGCGATGGTTAAAGTCGTAACTTACAGCCTCCCGAAGCCTTTGATCTTTCAAGGCTGCAAGAGTTACGATGGTTAAAATCATTGAAAACCTTTCCCCCCGTGTAGTTTTGGGGCATCGCAATGAGTATTACTGCCTTGGGTTAAATGTTACTGGCTTGGGTTAAGTGTTAGTGCCTTGGGTTAAATGTTACTGCCTTGGGTTGATTGTTACTGCCTTGGGTTGAGTGTTACTGCCTTGGGTTAAGTGTCACTAGCTTGGGTTAAATGTTACTGGCTTGCGTTTTACGTGTTGCGTTTTTTTCAGCCGTCATTTATTTCTTGCTTAGGCGTTTTTTGGTTGTGAAAAAACAACAAAAAAGCTTCAAACTCACACGCTCCCTGGCTCTCCCCCTGTGTGGTGTGTAAGTTAATTTGAGGCATATTTGTGCTTTTTTGCTGGTCTTTCCAGTTTCGTGGTTCGGACGTTAAACTAGTAACTGCGTGCCCTCATGACCCAGCTTCCATGGGGTGATATAACAGACACAAAATGAATTCAAACAAGAAAGCTTTATTATATACCATATTTAGAACATGACATATATCTCTTAGTTTATCTTTAATACTCACTTTCACTGATATTTATATGCGTTTCTGCTTCTTATCTTGCTGCTCGTGGCTCTGATTTGGTTCTTGCTCAGGTTTGAAGGCTTTATATTGAAATGTCCTATATAAAGATATATAAACTTCATATAAATTAGATCTTTATCCAACAGTGATATATATGTGTTCATTATGTTTAGGTGTTGTTGTTCAGTCATTCAGTCGAGTCCGACTCGTGATCCTATGACGCACACAAGGCACATCTGTTAGTCAGTGACCCTCTGACCTCCCGTAAGCTCATGCCCATTGCTTCAATGACCTAATCTATCCATCTCCACCTCTTCTGTCCCCTTCTTATGTTTAGTGTCCAACCTTTTAGCTTCCCTGGGCCACATTGGAAGAAGATTAATTGTTTTGGGCCACACATAAAACACATTAACACTAACGATAGCTGATGAGCAAAAAAACGTAGAATATATAATTAACATATTTAAGTAATTTAAATCTCATTAATTCATTAATTTTTTATTATAAAAGTAAAAGACAAGACAGCAACATGAAATTAGTGAGATGTTTTTGAGACACTAATGCTTCGATATATGGTTCGATGGAAGTAGTTGCAATTCTCAGTGCGTTCTCAAGGCGCTCATCAGATATTTTAGTTCTAGTTTCATTCTTCGCGTTCTTTATCCTTAAAAATAGCTGCTCACACATGTAGGTGCTTCCAAATAGCAATGACCTGAATGAGATATATCTTATAGAAGTCCAGTAAAGAGACATGATCAAATTTTTCTTTAAGTTGAATGTCAGATTGTAGCTCGATGAATTCCATTTGAAAATTGGCAGGTGCCATATTTATGTTGACTGAAAATGGAGTCTCAAATATACCAAAAGATTGATGATTTTTCTGGAAATCTTAAAACCTCTTCTCAAATTCTTGTATAAAATCGAAAAGCAAGGCTGCATACTTATCGTTCTTTACAGGACCATGTTTGGCCAATGTGCCGAAATGCATAAAATTGTTTGCCTTAATTTGAGATTGCCATAGATTCAGTTTTATTTTGAACGCTGTTATAGTTTGAAACATTATATTGATCAGTTGGTTTACACCATGAAGACGCATAATTAAATGAGCAGTCGAGTCTACTAAAAATGCCAAATCCGTGGCCCAGTTTTCGTCGTCAAGTTCTGGCACAAATTTTGTTTTTGATTCCATAAACGACTTTAATTTCGCAAATCATAAAATCTTTTCAACATTTTACCTCGACATAACCACTTCTGAAAAGTAAATGATGTCCCCATAGTCAGAATCCATAAATTTAAGGAATGACTGAAATTGGCGATGATTCAATCCCTTGGCCCTTATGAAGCCTTGATGACAATCTGCATGACGTTATCTATGTTTAAAGCTTTTGCGCATACATTTTCATGGTGTACTACGCAGTGATATTTCATCATAAGTACATTTTGCGAGGCAATTGCCTCGTCTTCTATTAGTTTTACATGTCCATCTCTTTTACCTATCATCGCCGGGGCACCATCAGTAGCTATACCATGTATGTTCACAATGGACAAAAAAAATCACTTTAACATATTTTTCACTGCTTCGTATAAATGTCCTGATTTAGTTGTGTATTTTAATGGCACTAAAGAAGGCATCTTCGGTGACATTATATTCGTCATCAATACCTCTAATGAAAATTGCCAATTGAGCTGTATTAGTAGCATCAGTACTTTCGTCTATCGCCAAAGCATAACATTTAAAATTAGTGGCTCTACTCTCCAAACCTTTTTTGATAGATTTTCCTATTAAACCTATTCGCCTGGTTATAGTCTGGTGAGACAAACTCATTTTAGAAAAATCCCCTTTTTTATCAGGGCAAATGATATCTGCGACACTTTCCATACGTTGCTTAATAAACTCACCATCGGCATACGGTTTTGATTTTCTTGCTATCAGGTTTGCAACCACATAACTAGCTTTTACAATAGTCGCTCATTGCAATGCCCGTGATGAGAGCCAAAGGCGCTCATCGCAAGGCCAGTAAAGTAGAGGGGGGAGAGGCTCACAATGAGCGCCTCCCATCAAGTAGAGGGTGGGAGAGGCTTGCAATGAGCGCCTCCCATCAAATAGAGGGGGGAGAGGCTCACAATGAGCGCCTCCCATCAAGTAGAGGGTAAGAGAGGTTTGCAATAAGCACCTCCCATCAAGTAGAGGGGGGAGAGGTAGAGGGGGAAGAGGCTTGCAATGAGCACTGAAAACGATCATTGCAAGACCTGTGATGAGTGCCAAAGGCGCTCATTGCGAGGCCTGCAATGGGCACTGAAGGTGCTCATCGTGAGGCAGGCAGTTTAGAAGGCGGGAGAGCCGTGCAATGTGTGGCAAACACCATTGCCAGGCTTCAAATTTTATTGCCGTCATTTTTGACGGGCAAGTGGCTAGTTTCAATATAAAAACACAAAACCTCCAATGGAGAATGTTTATATCTAAATATAAAAATGTTTATTGTAAACAAAGGTATAAGAAAGACATTTAGTAAACTTTAAGGTTCTTTAGTATCAGTTCATGTTCAAAAACACTACATTTGAAATTCCACAAATGTTTTCTAAAAAAAATCTGCTCAAAAAAGGAGATAAAACTAAGAAAATGTTGGCACTTTTTTCCGGGGTATCTATTTTTATAAATTCTGGTTGTCCATGATGTAAACAACTATACTCTGTGTTGCTATTTCAACAGTTTCAAGAGCCACCATTTGTGTGATGACGATGCCTTGATCCTTGTCAGCCTCCCCAACACCTGTTTATCTCTAACCCATAATGGATTCCTTTGCTGAACACAGGGGCAGAGCTACCTCAATGCCCAAGGACCCTTCTCTTGAAGCCCCCAGTGCTGTCTATATATATTTTTTGTATTTACATTTTTATTTCTGTAGTGTAGTGGCCCCCCCCATCCCAGCCCCTCCCAACCCCATTGGGGCACTGGCTTCACTACTGGCCATCTCATGGAACCATCTCTATCTACAGAACCTCTCCGTTAGTCATTAGATAGGAGTCAAAGTGCTGTTAGAAGATGGAACATGGTAAGTTGAAGACCTCAGTCGGTGTCCTCTTCTTTTTAGTATACTTTTAAATGATTTAGACGTATGGTTGTAGAATAAAGTCTTATTATTTACAAACTACACAGAAATAATTAAACCACTTGAACTACACTTGAAGGATAGATATAAGTGAGACTAATGGACACCCTTAAACTTGTCACAACACCTAGTAGTCTTGGGGGCTTGAGCTGTCATTCTATGTATGGAGTAAATGTCTTATCCTCAAACTAATGAAGTGACAGAGATAATATTAGTGTGACTCTGACATTACCCATCAGCCCCCACTTCTCCTGTCAGCAGGTAGATAATCTCCAGGGCGTGATTCAGGTTTCTTTATATTCTTGTCCATCTCAGTAATATTCAGTGAATCAGTCAAATGGCGCAAACTGTGATGAATCCGACACAAGAAGAGTATTTGTCATTGTTTTAGATGTACAGATGAAAGGACAGATAATAACAAGTAACATTCCCAGCATGCCCCACCTCTCCAGACAGCAGGATGAGGTTTTCCAGGATCCTCTCAGACATCTCCTATTCCTTGTAGACCATCAGTGATTGTGTTAGATGGTGATTTCAGGTCTACAAGAAAGAAAAAGATGTCAGAAATAAGGGATCTGAGTGACGTGCTCTACCTCAATATGCCCAGGACATAATCTTGTGTATAATTATAATAACAACCCCTTATGGGACCAGACTGGATTCCTGTTGGTTCCTCGGTGTCACCACAGAGTTATAGTGATCTGGGATTATGGGCGGGCCTCTATATATAATCTGGTTTCCATGGTGACACTGTGTATTTAAATTTGTCTCATGCTCTGCCGATCCAGCTATAACAATCGGACTGAACTGTTATTAGTGTACTAGCAACTTGCCCGTCAAAAATGACGGCAATAAAATGTGAAGCCTCGCAATGCTGTTTGCCACACAATGCGAGGCTCTTCCCTCTTCTAACTTGCAGGCCTCGCGTTGAGCACCTTCCGCATTGTATGGCTTTGCAGCTCATTGCGAGCCTTTCCCCCTCTCTACTTTACGCCTTTGGCACATGCCCGTAACTTTGCCACTCATCGCGGGCCACCCCTGTTTCTCTTCCCCCCTCTCCCTCCCCTGTGTCTTTTTGCCCCCCTCTCCCGCCCCTGTTTTTATTTCCCACCACTCCCTCCCCAGCGTCTATTTCCCCCCTCTGCCTCCCCTTTGCCTCTTCCTTCTCTCTCACTCTCCTGTGTCTCTTTCCCCCCTCTCCCTTCCCTCTTTCATTTGCGGGCTTGGCAGAGGAGGAGACAGAGCCCGCAAAGAGGTTGGTAGATAATTTTCTATTCAATATGCGTCTTTTGGCGGCCTCCCAACGAATACAGGCTTAAAAAAAAATGCATTTTTTTTTCAAGTCAGTAACTCGGAATCCGGTCGGAGCTTCTTTTGCAACCCTTGCGACAAACGACTTCGGCGCTCATTGCAAAGTTGCAGGCCATCTAAGTTGCAGGCCTCTTCCCCCTCCTCTACTTTACGGGACTTCGGCGCTCATTGAGGATCGCGTGAAACCCGTACCTTTCGGGCCTCATTGCACATGCTCAACCCGCAACTTTTAACATTGCATTACCTAACCACTCGCAATTACGACAACTATTATAGTTGATTACCAGCCTAGCACTATGAACCGGGTAGTTCATTTGGGAGGGTATTGTGCCTGAAATGAGCCTTTGATCAATAGATAGATAGATAGATAGATAGATAGATATCATCTGGGCCTCTGTCTCTCTCCCTGATCCAGCAACCATACACACTCACTGGAAGTCTCTCTGAAGGCAAGTCTCTCTGAAATCTGTACCCATGCTTTTGTCTGAAACCCCCTTATCCTGCTTGCTTACCCACCCCCAAAGCCTGGTTGTATTGCTTCTTATCTGTGAAATAACATTGCCCATCCTTCTCATATCCTATTTTAGTGTCCACAATTCCTCTGGGCCTCTGTCTCTCTCCCTGATCCAGAAACCACTAAACTCCCCCCTGCCCCTAACCCACCAACCCCTGGTTACTCTTTTTTTATTGAGTCTCTTAGATTTCCTACAGTTGATCAATTAATCAATTAAGAACACCTGCTAACTACTCCTTTAACCATGTCTTCTCTTGTCTTTTTCTTCCTCATAACCTTCAGTTTCCTCAGGCTCTTCCTCTCAACTTTTCCACATCATGTCTCCCACATAACCATCTGTTGGCTTCTGGAGATATATCTCCTAACCAAGGCCCCTCACCTTATATTCCCATTTGCATGTTATGCTATCTGGAACATATTACATTCTAGAGTCACTCACCTCAAATGACTTTCAATCAAACCCTTTCCTTTTCCTTCTAAATAAACATCATTCAAACTTTGCATGTGTTCCAACTAAGTAACTTCACTTGCTTCCTGACCCTTGCTATTCCTTATCTGTCTATTCTTGTCCAGGCTTCTGCCTCTTTCATTCCCTTTAGATCTTAAGTATAGAGCTTCCAATCTTATAGGGTGCTTTGGAAAAAAGCACTTTCTGCAAAGATTCTAAGCTCAAAACAGGGCCTTCCATTTTCTGAAGTTTGTTAACATTGTACTTTTCTTGTTTTCATACCCTGTATAGCGCTACGGAATATGTTGGCGCATTACAAATAAAAGTTAATAATAGATAGATAGATAGATAGATAGATAGATAGATAGATAGATAGATAGATAGATATTGTGGTACATTGGCTTGTTACTTTATAGAAAAACATCAGAGAGTCCACATAATATTTGATTTCTTTTTATTAAAAAAACAAAAATGCACGAGAACGTAGCTTAATTCAGCCACAAATATTTATATAGCAACACACAGATTACTTCCACCATGGCTTTGGTTGTTTGGAGTTTTTTTTCCACTTGGCAATGTCCTTACAAGTAGTATAGGGGAGCATTTGGCCCCTTCTCTCCAAAATGCTCCAACCTCCAGGGAACCTTATTAAGCCTTTAGCAGAGGGCTGTAACATTCTCAGTTTGGCAACTGACTTCTCCCTGGAGTTACTTTACACGACTCCTGTAAGGAAAATATAATCCTTCACTCACAGTCTCTGAAAAACAGCTTTCTCTGCCAGCAATCTCTGGAAAATAGAATTTTAACCGCAAACAGCTTTCTAGAGCAGAATTCAGTCTCTCAATTCAAATCACACATCAGATTATAGATCCAAACAAGAAAAGTCAGCAAGCTCCTCTCTGTAGCTTGTTCTTTGCTGCTAACATCAGCACACCACCGGGCCCCCCTTCAGCAGTCTCCATACACTGCTTAGGCCGGAGGCCTAAATGAGGACTCCACCCATCTCTCTGCTGTTGTCTTAAAGGCGATCCACACCTAGGCTTCATTTAACTCTTTCTTTCATAAGAGAAATCTTCCAAGATCTTTAGTCAAACTGACCTCTAGGGGCACTCCTTGCTTGATGCTGTTACATATGTCCCCTCTTAGCTCAACACCATGTGGTGGAGCTACATGAGCTGAGAGGCCGTAAACGCTCACTTGTAGCTTTATGTTCTCCTTGTCCTTTTGTTTAAGGGGCTCGCCTTCATCTGGAGCAACTATGCAGTATGGGCTTGGGTCTGTCTCCACCCCCTTGAGCTAAACAGCGCCATACTTCCACGAACCATCATCTATGGGGAACACACCGTTTTGTTTGCCATACTTCAACCCTGGACCTAACTGCTACCGATAGAATCTCCAAACCACACCCTTAGACTGTTACACACAACTCTGTTCCTCCTGATCTCCTCATCTGGGCAGGTGTCATCTGTAAGAACAATGCACACAGCTTCCTGTCTCTTCTTCCCTTTTAGAAGAACAGGTTCTCCTACGTACAACAGAGGCTCATCCATCTTGGCCTGAGTCATTGGCACCACGTTGTTCTCTTTACTGATACCTTCATCTACCATTAACCAATTGGGATTTTTCGGTTTCAAATTTGCAGTGGATAGGTCATCTGCTTTAGAATCTGCCCCCAGGACATGGTCCTGACTGGGCTGGTCTCTCTCAATGTCTGTCTGTCACCTGCTGGGGCCTCCATGCTCCCCAGGACTTCTGGACTCTCTACTTTTGGCTGTCCCAGGTCCATCTCACAAACTATCTCGGGGAAACTCCAGGAACACTGATTATCTATGGGGCTTGTGACTAAAGCATTTTGGTCAGAATGTTTGGCTGCATCTCTCGTTTTGCTACAGTATTCCTCAAAGATTGTGAAGGTACGTCCTCTCTGAGGGCTGCTTCTTGTGCTTGGATCTGCGGCTCATCTTTCTTTCTGCTTACAGCAGGCATACTGTACCATGCAAGGTCTGCAATTACCCATCTCTGCCATGACGAATCTCTCAGACTTTTGGCCTTGCTGGAATGTCTCCAGCTGTTCCACAACTTCAGGCTTGCACTCCACACATAGGCTAGCACCCATCTTTGTAGCCTTGTGAGTTTTGGGCTTCTGAAAAAAACTTGAGATTTCAGAATTCTCAGCTCTCACCCATTTTTCTTTTTCTTCTCGCTTTGCTTTTCATCTTTTCATTTTTCTTTGCTGCCTTTTGCTGCATCTTCTTCTCATTAACGTGTTGCAAATCCAGTTCACCCTGCTTATACTGGATCTTTTGCTGCATGTTCAGCTGAGGAATCTCCTCTGTCTTTTCCTGTACAAGCTCCTGCTCTATGGTTCGCTTATGAGCTTCCTGTAGACATTGCTCCATATTCAGTGAAGCATCTTGGGTACACAGGTTCTGGAGGCCAGTGATAGTTTCTTCTGGACAGGCATCACTCTGAGCCAACTGTGTCTTCATATCAGACGGATTGGCCATCCTCTGTGCTTGTGGAGCATGTAACAGTAGCTCCTTCTGTATAACTGTTTCTTTCCTCTGCTTACGGGATTCTTCTATCTCTTGTAGCTGGGAGGTGGAATTGGTGATTTCTCCTTCTCTCTGAGAATCACGATTAGTAAGGAGATGTTGCTTCTCCTGATTATCATTGTGCTGCGGCGCCCATACAACTGACTCTTTCTGCATATACTTGGAAGGACTCTTCCTCTGCTCCCAAATATCTGTATCTTATTCCTGTAGGACACTCTGTAGTCCTTCAGGCTTCCTCCGCCATTCAGGAATGTAATCTGGCATCATCCTGACACCCATCATATTAGTAACAATTTGCCTGTCTTCCATTTCAGGCTTTTTCAGTCCTACTGGAATAGAGCTCATCTTTACCTCTTGCTGGGCTGGTTTCCTTTCTTGCCTCTCCTTGTCCCGATCGCTTTGTTTTATTGGCAACCTGAGACAGAGATCTCTCTGGATACTTTACAATTTTAGTCGGACACATCTCCATTCTTTCTCTCGTATCATCCTCCACCTCAGGAGTATTCACCAAGGACAGGTAGCTGTGTCTGTCCAGGTTTCTTATGGAGGTCTTTTCATTGCTTTTACCCATAAGGTTTCTGCCTTGCTTTGGGTTCAAATCTTTTCCAGTGACTTGATCAGCATGCTTCACACTGAGGCTGATGTTGCACCCAGTCAGTGACAACTCCTTGTCCTTTTCTCTTTGAATATTACTCACGTCATCAGTCACTTTTATATCATCATCTTGCCCCAGGAGCCAAGGTTCTTTATCTGCACCAGTAGCCTCTTTTGCTTTCTCAGCAGTCTCACTTGCTCTATCTGCAGTCTATTTGGTGTGCTCTGCAGTCTCACTTGTGCTGCAGTCACTTTTGAGTCTCCAGCGGTCTCTTTTGCCATCTCAGCAGTCTCTTTTGCCTCTCCTGCAGTCTCTTTTGCCGCTACTGCAGTCTCTTTTGCCGCTACTGCAGTCACTTTTGCGTCTGGTTCAGTTTGCCTTCCCTTAACAGGGAAACTGCATTTTAAACTTGGGCAGACAAGCATGTCCCTTGGGTAGCGATGATCCTGTCTGTCAAAAAAATCCCAGGAGTGCAGTCTCTGTACTCTTTTCACTCCTATCCGGTTAAGGATCTCTTCCTTCAGGGTACAATAAGTAGTTGCCTTTTCTTCAGGCACTACCACATATGCTTTCTGAGCTTCTCCACACAGATAGGGTCCCAGGACTGTGGCCCAGTGCTTTTCAGGCCAACCTTCCCTAGTGGCAATCTTCTCAAAATTCAAGAGATATGTTTCTACATCATCCTTACTGGTCATCTTCTTTAGGAAGCGATTTGGATTAATTCTACCACTTGACTTTGAAACCACAATATTATCTGTAGATCTCAATTTCTGCAGCTGCACTTTCTGTGCTTCTAAAATGTCTCTCAGGTGCACTCTGTCCACTTCCGGTTGTCTGTTCATCTCTGGCTGTGCCGCTGTAGACAGCATTAAAGCTTTTATTGCCTCCTCCATTTTGACACAGGGGTAGTCCTTTGGTACAAGGACCTGGATCGAACTCCTGACACCACTTGTGGTCGATTGGCCTGTTACTGTATAGAAAAACCGCAGAGAGTCCCCATAATCTTTTATTCTTTTTATTAAAAATCCCAAAATGCACGAGAACGTAGCTTACTTCAGCCACAAATATGTATATAGCAACACACAGATTACGTCCACCACGGCTTTGCTTGTTTGGAGCTTTTCTCCTTACACCACTTGGCAATGTCCTTACAAGTAGTTTAGGGGAGCATTTGGCCCCTTCTCTCCAAAATGCTCCAACCTCCTTTAGCAGAGGGCTGTAACATTCTCAGTTGGGCAACTGACTTCTCCCTGCGATTACTTTACCCGACTCCTGTAAGGAAAATATAATCCTTCACTCACAGTCTCTGGAAGACAACTTCCTCTGCGAGGAGTCTCTGGAAAAAGAGACTTCTAACTGCAGACCGCTTCTTAGAGCAGACTTCAGTCTCTGAATCCAAATCACACATCAGATTATAGATCCAAAGAGGAACAGTCAGCAAGCTCCTCTCTGTAGCTTGCTCTTTGCTGCTAACACCACGGGTCCCCCTTCATCAGTCTCCACACACTGCTTAGGCTGTTGTCTTAAAGGCAGTCCACACCTGGGCCTCAATTAGCCTCTGATTACTGCACTGAGTTAACTCTTTCTTTCCTAAGTGAAATCTTCCAGGACCTTTAGTCAAACCGACCTCTAGGGGCACGCCTTGCTCGACTCTGGTACAATAGATAGATAGATAGATAGATAGGTAATTATTATTATTACTAGGAAATTGTCCATCAGAAATGACGGGAATAAAATTGTAAGACTGGCAATGCTGTTTGCCACACAATGTGAGGCCTTTGGTCCTCTGAGCACCTTCAGTGCTCATCGCAAGCCCCGCCTACTGTACGGGCTGCTCATTGCAGGGTTCATTAACCCGCCTGAGTTTAGAATCCAGTGTCCATAGGGCTTTCCCCAAAACACCTTGCAAGATTGAGAACTTGCAGACTTACAATCTAAAGGTTTTGGGTGTGGTACAGGAGGGTGAGAGAAGTGTTATGTGCGTGTTAGGATGGAAGGTGATAGGCTTCTTTAAAAAGGTGTATTTCTAGTGAGGTTTTGAAGGATTTAAAGCAGGAGGATAATCTGGTGCAGCGAGGTAAGGAGTTCCAGAGAATAGGGGCAGCGTGAGAAAAGTCCTGAAGGTGGGTGTGAGAGGAGATAATGAGAGAGGAGGAAAGGTTATTAGCAGAGCGAAGAGGACTGGTGGGGGAATATTTGGAGATGAGAGCAGAAATGTAAGTGGGTGCACTGTTGTTGAGGTCTTTGTGAGTCAGAGTCATGATTTTACATTTAATTCTGGAGGCTACAGGAAGCCAGTGGAGGGATTGAGAGAGAGGAGCTGCAGACATGGAGCATTTAGTATGATAGATGAATAGGACAAAATAACAGAAAATGTCAATGTGCATATTTATCCCCCCCCCCCCTAAAGTCAATACTTTGTAGCGCCACCTTTTGCGGCAATCACAGCTCCAAGTCGCTTTGGATTAGTTTCTATGAGCTTGTCACATTTTACCACTTGGATTTTTGCCCATTCCTCCTTGCAAAACTGCTCCAGTTCCTTCAAGTTGGACGGTTTGCGCTCGTGAACAGCAATCTTTAGGTCTGATCACAGATTTCCTATTGGATTGAGGTCTGGGCTGTGACTCGGCCATTCCAACACATTTACATGTTCCCCCTTAAACCACAAGTGTTGCTTTAGCAGTGTGTTTGGGGTCATTGTCCTGCTGGAAGGTGAACCTTCGTCCTAGCCTCAAATTACGCACAAAGTGGTACAGGTTTTGCTCAAGAATATCCCTGTATTTAGCACCATCCATCTTTCCCTCAACTCTGACCAGTTCCCAGTCCAAGGATGGTGTTCTTTGGGTGATGTGATGTGTTGGGTTTGTACAGATACTCCAGTCTCTGCTGTGGAACTCTGCAGCTCCTCCAGGGTTACCTTAGGTCTCTGTGCTGCCTCTCTGATTAATGCCCTCCTTGCCCGGTCCATGAGTATTAGTGGGCGGCCGTCTCTTGGCAGATTTGCTGTTGTGCCATGTTCTTTCCATTTGGTTATGATAGATTTGATGGGGCTCCCGGGGATCATCAAAGATTTGGATATTTTTTTATAACCTAACCCTGACTTGTACTTCTCAACAACATTGTCCCTTACTTGTTTGGAGAGTTCCTTGGTTTTCTTGGTAGTGTTTGGTTAGTGGTGTCTCTTGCTTAGGTGTTGCAGCCTCTGGGGCCTTTTAAAAAAAGTGTGTATATGTAATGACAAATCATGTGACACGCAGATTGCACACAGGTGGACATCATTTCACTAATTATGTGACTTCTGAAGGTAATTGGTTGCACCAGAGCTTTTTATGGGCTTCATAACAAAGGGGGTGAATACATACGCACATGCCAATTTTCTGTTTTCTATTTCTAAAAAATAGTTTTATGTATATATTTTTCTCATTTCACTTCACCAACTTTTGACTACTATCAAAAAACATTGAACTTAAAGCTGTAATGTAACAAAATAGGTAAAAAGTCATTGGGGGTGAATACTTTTGCAAGGCACTGTAGATAGATAGATAGATAGATAGATAGATAGATAGATAGATAGATAGATATTTCCATCTGTCTTGTTTTTGTTTGTGCCACTTTAAAAAAGTTATCTTTTAAAGGGGTGCTTCAAAAGATCCAAATATACCATTATTTAAAACTAAAATAACAAATACTTTATCATATTAATATTATTATTTTTTTAATCGTTCAGTAAACTTGCATTGGAGTTTCTAATTCTTGTTTGTCTGTTGACCATTTGGATCCCCCAGCTATATGCCTTTATCATAGAAATCTAATAATATAATATATTAAAATGCTGTAACACTTGTTTTGATTTGGTCACTACCTGGAACCTGGTCTTTTTAAAACTCTATCCCCCATATATTTGTTTTTATGCCATGACCTTGGGTGAGAGGATGGCCAGAGAAAAAAGAGAATGTAGAGAGATGGCAGTGTGAGGCAACATTGGGCTGGAAGGCCACCCCTGCCCAGAGTTGCTACAAGTCCTGAATGCCCATATGAGGGAGGTAATTAGGGAGAAGATGAGTATGGTCACCTGACTGAGAGAACTGCAAAGAAAAATACATGCTTCCATAGATTGGACACCAAGCTGGAAGAGTTATATGATGATCTTGTGATGCATGCTATCTCAATGGCACCCCTACTTCAGGATTGTTTGTTTGATGGGCTCAAGGAGATGCTGTACTGTGATCCAGAGTGTGGCAACGGGACCGAGCAGCGATGAAGGAGCGCGTCAGACCAACGCTATCAGCAGGTGGATATAGAACCAGCTACAGCAACAGCTACATTAATTAACCTCGACCAGAAGATTAAGCTAGAAAAGGAGTATGATAACCATGACCCAGAGGGGGTAAGGCAGAGGTTGTGCCTAAAACAGGGAGGCCCGTTTGTTAACCCCTAGCCCTTTTAGGGAGCTGATGCAGTCAGCAAAGTGTGGCAAACAAGAGGAGATTTTGGTTGACCTGGGCAAACACCAATCAATTACCAATGGGGATTGTGCTGGCAGGTTCCCATTGGAGGCCTTGCTGGAGCTGCTTTGTTTTTAGTAGTGAAAGACTTGTTGGAGGGTGATTGTATTGGGATGTGGGCCAGCAGCATTAGACGCCCTTATACTCCAGGCAGTTTTGTGGGGCTCCAGCACAGGACTACTGGGTCATTCCCATGGGCTGTAGCCCCACTGGGAATACTCACAGGACTGTTTATTCATTGACAAGGGTCCCAACATGTTTTGCAATGGTTTACAGCACTTCAAAAAAAGCATCATAGAGCTAAAAAAAGATCTGAGAAGAAGTAAAGAGGGAGGAAAGTACAGACACCTTTTTGATTCTGATCACTAGTATATTTCCTCAAAGCAACCAAAATAGCCTATTATGTCTGAAGTATTATACAATAAAGACCTACTCCTTATATCATTTTAAATAAAATATAACTTTCATTAGATATAATATAAAAATATATATACCCAAAATGTATATACATAAATTAAAAAATTCCATATAAAATATAAAGTGTGTCTCCCAAACTCACAATTAACCAAAAAGAAATAAAGTGAATGACACAGTGATAGTAAATGCAAAATCCTAGTAATTGTTATATTCCAAATAATGTAAAAATTTATAGAAATATATTGCATTCTTTATCTATATATGGATTCTGGTCATCATAGGTACAGTGAGATAACTGATATAAGTATGACAATAAGAATTTCTAATAGTATAGTATAGTACATTCTTTATCTATATATAAATTCTAGTCATCATTTTGCACAGTGGGATAACTGATATAAGTACAGCAGTAAGTATTTGAAGAGTTTAACGGCAGTGGTGGAGATAGAAGGGAACAAAAAGTTCTACCACTGTGGCCCTCTCTAGGTATATTATAGCGGAATTGCACTAATATGCAGATTGCTAGGGGGACCCGCTATTTATCCACTATCCCTGGTAAGTATATAATCCCTATACTGAACTGTCTGGGACTAGTCCCTTCTACTCCACTTACCTTGTCTTCACAACCTCTAAACTGCTCTGTTTAGATGCCGATCAGTCCGTGCATAGTATCTGGCAGCGCGTGGCTGTTTGATGACGTCATCAGCGGGAGACAGGAGCAGCAACCAAACCGACGCGCACGTTTCGCGTTTGTGCTTCCACTGGGACCACTGATTAAAAGGTGTCTGTACTTTCCTCCCTCTTTACTTATTCTTAAAAATACACTGCTGATCATATAGGTGTCCCATGGTGATAAAATTAGGATAAGATTACTGTATTATAGTTAGTCTGTATCACCTAAGGAATTTCCCAATAGTGCTAATCACCAAATTTTCTTATAAAGATCTGAGAAGGACAACAAATTTAATTAGGGTTACAGAAGACTTGAGTTATGACCAAATAAGTCTTGTGTTCTCTAATTTCAAGGTGATATAATTACCTTATATAAATGTATCCATGGTCAATACAAAGCTTTGTCAGAGGAACTTTTCTTACAGTTGACAAGAGGTCACTTCTTGAGGTTAGAAGAAAAAAAAGATTTCACGCTAAAGGAAACAGATTCAGTAGATAACTTTAAAAAAGAGTTTAATGTATTTTCATGGCATTCAGGGTTAGAATATGTCGGGTACTGACCCAGGGTACAATCTGATTTCCAGTGTTTGAAATCAGGAGGCATTTTTTCCCAAATGAGACAATTGGCAGGGTACCAAGGTTTTTTTTTGTTTTTGTTTGTGTCCCTCTGGATCATTTAACAATTCACAAAATATAATATTCAAGAAGAAAAAAGGTTGAACTCGATTTGCTAAAAGTCTTTTTTTTCCAATATTAATTAAAAAAGATTTCACTGCAGCCTAACTGTATATAGAAAGTATAAATATAAATATACTTAGATACATGTTTCTTCATACAGAAAATGTACTTAATTTACAGAAAAAAATGCCTAATACGCTAGTTTTGTATAATTTGTGTCCGGGGTAACTGTGTATCTCATTAAACTGTTGGCGCTCATCGCGAGGCCTGCAAGACTTTTAAAAAGGCTTGCAATGAGCACTGAAGGCCGTAGACCTTCGGCGCCCATCGCAAGGCCCGCAAGACTTTTAAAAAGGCTCTTAATGAGCATTGAAGACGCTCATTGCGAGGCCCACGATAAGTGCTTGAGGCCCGTAAAGTAGAGGGGAGGAGAGGCTCGCAATGATTGCCGCAAGGCGGTCATTGCGGGTCTCACGATGAGCGCTGAAGGTGCTCATTGCAAGACATGAAAGTGGCGGGTTGGACGAGACTGCAATGAGCGGCACAGCCTCTCATCTCGAGGTCCGTAAAATAGATAGTTGGAGAGGCTCACAAAGAGCACCAAAGGCGCTCATTGCGAGACACGCAAGTTAGAGGGGGGAGAGCCTGGCATTGTGTGGCAAACAGCATTGCAAGCCTTCACATTTTATTGCCATCATTTTTGACGGGCAATTCGCTAGTATATATATATTGCATATTATGTCTAACGCATATTAAATAATAAAACAAATCCTATTTTCTGGCTACTAGAGTGGTCGTTTTAGAAGATATATAATAGTCTCCTCTGATATGATGGATCTTGAGGCATCTACAGGAGCTTTGGAAATCCTAGGTAAATTGGGTGCGTCCACTGTGTATGAGCAGTTAGGGGTTACCCTCTAAATGATAGTGGGGACCGGTAATGAACAAGTCAGTCATGGACCACTTACCTGGTCCTGCGACCCCTTTGGCCCTCCTACTACCCCTTACTGTCCATATGGCTTCATGGAACCTCTGGACCATTTATGGTCTCCTTCTGCTCTCAGCCACCTCCCCTCCCTTCCTTTTTCTCTTCCCTTTTATTTATTTCACTTATCTCTCTTTTGGCTTTTTCTCTTTAACTGTTTTCTCTTCTTTCTCTCATATTCATCCTCTTTTCCTCTCTACTTTCTAACCCGTTTAGTTATTTTGTATATCCCCCTTCATTTTGCCTGTCCCCTTTCACTCTCCCTCTTGTCCCTCCTTTTTTTCTCCCTGTCTCTCCCTCTATATATATAACCTTTCTATTTTCTGCTATTCTCCTTACTTCTCCCTTATTTTCCCTTTTTTTCTCCCTTGCTCTCATCCTTCACTTCATATCACATTGTTTATCTCTCGCAACCCTTTTTCTCACTATTCTCTGTCCTCTTTTTCTCTCTTCTCTTTTTTCTTTCTACTCCTCTTTATTCTCTTATGCAGACCTGTTTTCCTCTCTTCCTCCTCATGCTTTCCTCACAAATCTCTTTGCTTTTTTTTTCTCCCCATCCGGTTTTTGCTTAATTTTCCCTTTAGAATTATATTTGTATCTCTCTCTCAATTATCTCTGCCTTTCCTCTGCCTTCTTCTCATTTTCTTTGCCATTTTTTCTTACCCCTGGTCACCCTCTCATCTCTCATTTCTACTCTCTCACGCCTCCTCTCAATCCCTTTTTGTTCTCACCCTCTGCCTATTGCTTTACTCTAATTCTCCCTTTTCTCCTCTCTTCCTCTTACTGTGAGGAATTGACTCTGCTGGGTTTTGAACCCTGGTCCCCAGGCTGCTATACCTCTTCCCTACCACTGCGCCAGCCTGCCTGTTGTGAATTCCATTGAGACCTTATAAGCTTGACTCTGCTAGCAATTGTATCAGTACCTAAGTCTCTTCAGCTGTGTCTGGTCAGGTGTCTGGTCCTTGGCCTATATAAGGTACTTCCTGTCTATTGATCCTTGCCAGATTATTGTGTGGTTTCTGATCACTTTAATAAACCTTGTTCCTGTTTCACCTACAAGTTTGCGGAACTGGATTATTGCTGACCTTGGCTACTGGTCTCCACAACTTTGTGATTTCTATATCATTACACTTACCCTTCTTACTTCCATCTTTCTTTCCCTTCTTTTCTCCTTTCCCCTCCTCTCTCTTCCCCATCACCCTATATATATCTACCTTTCTATACTGCTTCTTTCTCCCTTCCATTTACTCCCTTCTATCTCTCTCCTCTTTTTGTTCTATTATTTCTCGCCTTCTATCTGTTCCATTCCCTCTTCTATTTCTTTCTTCACTCCCATTTCAGTTCTTCCCTTCCATCTTTCCCTCCTCTCTGTCCATTTTCTCTCTCTACCCCTCTTCTCTACCTCTATTTTCCCCACCCCCTTGAGTGCTGAGTGGAGGGTCACGAGTTTTGGATGCACCAGGTCCCAGCATTCACTAGCTTTACCATTGACACAATACCTTTATTCCGCTCTCTGTCTCCCTCCACTTCCCTCTACCACATTCACCATCTTTCTGCACCCATTCTTTGCTACTGTCATCTGTCTCGGCCTCTACTTCAATCCCTCTATTCCTTATCTCTTCATTTCCCTCTCTCGCTCATTCCCGCTCTCATCCATCTCCATATAGTTCTGATTTAACTTTCTCCTAACCATCCATCTCGATCTTTTCTCCTCTTCCAAAGCCCTTTTTCTCCCTCCTTTCCTTCTCTCTCCATCATTTCCTTCTCACCAAAATAACCCCCTTTCTCCCTAGCAAGATGACTGAGGAGAAGTGATCAGAAAGCGAAAGGGTAGGATCAAGATAATACTAAGACTACATAGAAGAGAGGACTGTACAGGAAAGATGGCGACCGCGTGTGTCACTAGATAAAATATAATTCTCTTATTTTTGTATTAGCTAAAGCAAAATATAAAGACAAAGGGGCAAGACTTACAAAATTTGAAGAACTCTGTTTAAATCAAGACAAACGAAAATAAATTGCTAAATGATATAAAGTAATATCTTCAAAAACAGAACATAGTAAAACTAAAAAAATTGACATATGGCAAAAAGATATTGGACAAAGTTGGAATGAAACTACAATGTTCAATGTTTTCTCCTTAACATCATCAGCAATGAAATGTTCTATATATAAGGAGGCATTTTCTAAAATAATGCACAGATTGTACTATACTCCAGCAAAAATAAGCACTTTTTAAACAAACATTTGATTGTTGCTGGAGAGAATGCGGCCAAAAAGGTACATATCACCACCTTTGGTGGGAATGCCGAAAAATTCAAGATCTATGGGAAAATTGTATAACCAAAATTCTAGAAATTACTAAAATTAAACTAAATAGAACTAGAGAGAAAATGGTGGGCGGATGGTAATGAAGCAATGACATAATGACACTAGAAATGCAATTTCCCAGCAGTAGACAGAGAATAAATAGATAAACACACATTAAATCACAAAACAAATTGTTTTATTATGGTTAAGTGGGAAATAGTTTAAATGAAAAAATATATATACAGTTGCAAGCAAAAGTATGTGAACCCTTTGGAATGATATGGATTTCTGCACAAATTGGTCATAAAATGTGATCTGATCTTCATCTAAGTCACAACAAAAGACAATCACAGTCTGCCTAAACTAATAACACACAAATAATTAAATGTTACCATGTTGTTATTGAACACACCATGTAAACATTCACAGTGCACAGTTTCTAATCTTGTCGCATTCCCACCACATATGTTGTGCATTCCCTTCTTTGCCTTTCCAGCATAATGAAGATTTTTGAGAATCTATCTTTTTCATGATAGCAGGAACTATATACCACCTTTGTATTAATTTAAAGTAAAGTTCTCTATATATGCTATTAATAGAAGATTTCTTTATTAACCTTAGGGCCTTCAGCCATTCTTGCTCATTGTAATCTATATTAAAGTTATGTCCCCAATCTTTTATACTCTGGGATTTCCTGAATTTCATATGCTTTGTCCTGCTTTTACTAATCTTTGATACCAGATGTATAACTGGACCTTTAATCAAGAATTCTTCTAAATCATACATTTTTTTCCATTTTATCATAGGTAAATCCCTTTTGTTTCATTTTTTTCTATCAGTATGCTGTATTTCATCCATGAAATTTTTTTTAGAGCTCCTTTCTTCTGAAGTTCCCCTTGCTTTATTAAGCATCCTGCTGGATATAACTCAGCTATATAAAGTATTGATGCTGTCTTCAATAGATTCACTTCTGTATTAAATGATTCATCTCTTAGTATATCTATCGGTGCTGATACGGAGGGTATATGGATTAACTCTGATTTAATTTTGCTTTTCCCCCAGCATTTTATTATGGATCTAATGCCTTCTGGTAATTTATCCCAAATTACTTCTTTCTCATTGAATTTCCCCAGCAAAGTTCTTACTGGAGTAACTCCCAAGAGATCTTCCTCAATGGTTTTCCATCCTAATGTCCTATGTTGTATGTTCATATTAATTATATGTGATATGGCTATATTTTCGCAAATCTCTTTCATATCTGGGGATCCCATACCTCCAAAATCAAACTTTCTATTGGCTATTATTTTTTTAACTCTCACTTTTTTACCTGCATATATAAATGTATCTATTGTTTGCTGAATGGATTTGATAATATATTCCGGAACTTTTTCAGGGACACATCTAAGTAAGTATGTAATTTTGGGGACTATACTCATATTGACTATAGCTATTCTAGCCGACCATGAAAATCTTGTTGTGTTCCAATCATACAGTAATATTCTAATCTGTTTTAAAATTATTATCCACTACAATTTTCTTATTCTGAAAGCTGAATCTTATGCCTAAATGAGTAACATACTTAGTATACCAATTAAATGTAAATATTTTTTTTAATTTATTTAGTGAAACTAACTCTATATAATTATGGATAATATCTGATTTCAGAGAATTTATTTTAAAGTAAGATAGACTGATATCTACTTCAGAACGCTCAAAAATGACATTTAAGCCGCAGAAAGTGCCACAACTGCCATTTGTGGCGGAGGAGCACCTTCTTGAGTTTATTTGTTTTTATAGATCGTTGGGCTTTTTCTTGGAGGGCCCTTTTCTGGCCTAGGGAGAGAATTGTGGTCTTCAATCAAGAATGAAGAGGATCTGAACTACTTCAATCAACATGGATAGCCCTTGTGGTCCAGGGCAGCAGGTTGAGGACCAGGACGTTCGCTGATTAATACTGGATGATAATTTGGATAATTTCCCTGGTTGTCCAGTGGTTAGGATTCAGTGAGATTCCTGTAAAACGGTTATATCTGCTCTACATGTATGTTGCTGTTGGTTACCTTCTTGTGATTATTAGGGGTATTTAATCCCTTAGCATTCCAAGGCAGTAAACCAATAATAACTTTGGTTTGATCATCAAGGTCTCTTGGATCCTGGATTAGCCATGTGAGGGGACATTACTTTATGCTTTTCTTTATTCAGGATGACAGAGAAGATAATAAACTAAATGTCATGCACATTGTCCCAGTTAGGTGGTGGATTTATGTGTAAAATGTGTGTTTATAAATTTATAGCCCTACAACTTTTAGGACCACAAAGCCAGCCACTAATCACACCGAAGAACCAAAATACAACAAATAAACAACAACCAATGTTCACCCCGATGTCTCTGATCATTCTAGTTGCTCCTGTTGGACGAATCTGAGGATCTTTTTGACAATAAAGTTTGATATTTTGACCTTTATCTGGAAAAAATTAAATCTGCATATTAATTTCTAATATTCAATCGGAGTATTTATTAGTTATACCAGTATACAATAATTTGGTCAAATTAACTATTTATATTATTTTTGTTTTATTTACACTATGTCAACCTACTCTATTTAATATACTTTATTTAGGTTTACAGTAGTATCTCTCTTTATTATTATTACTACTATTACTATTTTATTTTGTAAGCCCTATTAGTATTAAATCATTGTTGGACATATTTTGATTGCAATATTAAGTTTGTGACATATTATTATTTTTATTGTATACATATTTTAGCTCTGCTGGGTATAGTTATATTATAAAAGAATTGTTGAGAAATAAATATTTTCTCAGAAAAAAAACTTTCATATAGTCTTTATTTTTGGGTAACAGTGGGAATAATTTTCTTTCTTTGCCATTTGGTTCACTACTGTGCAAATTCATAAAACCATTCAATAATTCTACAGGTCTGGCATCTCAAATCAAGCCGCCATCTTGGTAATCTTTCCTGAAGCATGTGGTACTTGTCTGTCATGTGTTGTCTGCCATGTGGGTCACTTTATCTGCATGAACAATTTCACCAGCACATGCCACAAAGACAACTCTGTTTCTTTGCCACTTATTTGTGCCAAGACCTTCTCATGAGAAGGAGGATATTGATTTGACAAAAAGCCAAAGATGTCCGTCCTTTGTCAGCATCTGGAATGGGAAATCGCATAGTCCGGAAATCCCTTTTAATTTTGTACTTATTTTATTTTTATTTAAACTAATTCAAATTGTAAATTTCCTTATTGTTTAACACTAATGTGATTATTATAGGATGGATAAGGGAAAAACCTTAATAAAACAAAAATAAAAATTAGTATCCACATGGCATAGCAACAACAGGAAGATCAAAGTGCAGACAGAAAACAAAATATCAAGGGGAAAGTATGTGGCAATATAAGTTTGGACAGACCTCTACTACCTAAGAGTAGTAGAACCCTATGATCTTAAAGGATCCCTCCTACCTGGAAGGCACAACCTATGTGAATGCCCCATTTTCTGGCTAATCACCCTACAGCTCAGATAGATTTAGCATTTTGTTGCATACTCCCCAACATGGGAAATGGCAGAGTTCCCTATGAGCAACTAAGTTTCACAATGATCTCCTATGGTGCCGCCAAGTGTAGATACTAAACATTAAAACAATTAAAAACAATGATAGCCATAAATTCATAGAGCAAATTTTATGTCAGAGATAAACTTTTAATTAGGTACAAAATGTTTTGCTGCAGTCTCTCCACTACCTGTAGGCCTCAGTCTCTGCTCTCCCACTCTCTCTGGATCTACAATCAAACACACTGTCTGAAGTTTTGCTGAAGTCTCTCCATGACCTGTAGGCCTCAGTCTCTGCTCTCCCACTCTCTCTGGAACTACAATCAAATACACTGTCTGAAGTTTTGCTGAAGTCTCTCCATGACCTGTAGGCCTCAGTCTCTGCTCTCCCACTCTCTCTGGATCTACAATCAAACACACTGTCTGAAGTTTTGCTGAAGGTATCTAAAGACACTGTGGAGCCATTTCAACTTGTACTATATGTAATATTATCAATATTTGTATGAATGTTTCTGTGATATAATACCTGATGAGATAGAAACTTTTACTAAGCAAATCTATGCCTTTGCATTTGTCTGAAACCTTACCTTGCCTGCTCCCCCACCCCCAAAGCCTGGTTTTATTGCTTCTTATCTGTGAAATAACATTTGTCCATCCTTCACATATTCTGTTGCAGTCTCTCCACTATCTGTAGGCCTCAGTCTCTGCTCTCCCACTCTCTCTGGAACTACAATCAAATACACTGTCTGAAGTTTTGCTGAAGTCTCTCCATGACCTGTAGGCCTCAGTCTCTGCTCTCCCACTCTCTCTGGATCTACAATCAAACACACTGTCTGAAGTTTTGCTGAAGGTATCTAAAGACACTGTGGAGCCATTTCAACTTGTACTATATGTAATATTATCAATATTTGTATGAATGTTTCTGTGATATAATAACTGATGAGATAGAAACTTTTACTAAGCAAATCTATGCCTTTGCATTTGTCTGAAACCTTACCTTGCCTGCTCCCCCACCCCCAAAGCCTGGTTTTATTGCTTCTTATCTGTGAAATAACATTTGTCCATCCTTCACATATTCTGTTGCAGTCTCTCCACTATCTGTAGGCCTCAGTCTCTGCTCTCCCACTCTCTCTGGAACTACAATCACTTCCCACCCACCCTGCCCCTCACCCACCCGCCCCTTGTTTCTCTTGATTTATTGAGTCACTCAAATTTCCTACAGCTGACCAATTAGCAACACCTGCTAACTATACCTAATTAATCTATTACACAATGTTTTCTCAGGCCTGTTCCTTCCTCATTACATCCGGTCTTTTCCTCAAGCTCCTCTTCTCAACTTTTCCACATCATGTCTCCAACCTAACCATCTCACCTTACATGCTCTCCTCTCCTCTTTTATGCTCCCATGAGCTACTCTCATACCTCCACTCACCATCTCCTCCCCCTTCTAGAGCTCATAAGCAGAAACACTTCTGCAAGTCCAAATCCCACTTCCCTTCCCTCTCTCTCTTTCTTCTGCTGGCTTCTTGGGACATACCTCCTAACACAGGCCCCTCACCTCCCACTCGCAGATTATACTATCTGACCACTAGGGCCAGATAACATATTACATACTAGGATCACTTACCAAATTACTTTCTCAGTTGCTTTCCTTTTCCTTCTATATGAAAAAACATTCTAACTTTGCATACCCTCCTACCTAATGAAACTTCACTTTCTTCCTGACCCTTGCTATTTGTTATCTGCCTCTTCCATCCCCTTTAGATTGTTAGTAGAGAGTTTTCAATCTTGTAGAGTGCTTTGGGAAAAGCACTTTCTACAAAGATTCTAAGCTCAAAACAGGGCCCTCAACTTTTTGCAGTTTGTTAAAATTTATATTTTTCCTTGTTCTTTTCCTCTGTATAGTGCTACGGAATATGTTAGCGCGTTACAAATAAAAGTAATAATAATAATAATAATAATAATATAAACAGAATGAGAGCACCTATAGGAGTAGGAAGATATCAACTCAAAGTCTCATAAACATTACTCTCTAAACCATGAAGTATAAGCTCTATGATAGTGGTAGGGATCTAGTGATATAAGCGGGTCATTGGCTGTAACTATTCCTCAGTATGTGGCCCTAAATAGGGAACCTCATAAGACCTTACTGCAAAATCCAGCTGAAAAACGATTAGTACCCCCCACTGGATGCCTAATTGCCATTTTACCGCTTTGTCAAAGGCTGTAGTGCCAATTTTTTTTAACATCGGCAGGATTTTTTTACAATAAAGATTTTTCCCCTTACCCATTCTATACTATTTTATTGTTCATACTGAATACACCAATGGGTTAATTCCCTTCCTAAGTTTACACTCCCCTTGCTTCCCTTTTGATACCAGCACCCACGCTCCATTTTGCCCCAATGTCTCAGGAGACCTGTTCTTCTAAGTGAGTGATAGATACGTTTTGGGATTTGTTTCATTTATAGTTATATTATGTACATTGGTGAAAGGAGGTTTATTGTTTTGTATAAAGATGCATCGAATGTGCTTTATTTTTATATTTCAGAGATGAATTAAATGTCATTAATATTTTGTAAACAAATGCAATATTGTGCAATAAGTCTGGGCCCAGAAAGCCAAATAATTATGAACTTATCCCATAATTGCAACTGAAATATAATATATTTTTATATATAAATATAATTGCTCCTTGATGCAGTTATGGCACCTGTTCTCACTCATTCTCATTTACTAGAGCCGTTTCTCATCCGTAAAGATTGGTTTGGGTACGATAGATGCAGAAGTTGAGAGAGATGGGTGTAATTATGATGGAAATTTGCCCGTGTTTAGGGAAAGATTGAATACTTGTGAAAGAGCAAGATAAATGTAGCTGTAACAGAGCTGCCCAATGCTAATTTATTAAGGAATACGTCATTAACTTTTATGTTACGATTTCACATGTCTGTGCTCCTTTAGTAAACCATGACTTAGAAATGAACTTCTGATACAAATGATATTTTAACAGTAGCAATCGCAACATCAAGAAAACATAGAGCCTCATTCAATTGCAAGGCCGCCAGTAATGGAATGTAGGCCATAAGTCTGCGCGGCGGATCTGAGCCCGCAGCGTCCGCAACTTACGGTGCTATTGAATTCGGCAAACCTGCAAGTCACATCCCAAAAGCCAAAATCGGTCATCATGCCATCGTATGTATCATTTGCCGTAACTCCCGATTTGGAACAGCCAATGGAAACAGAGATCGTCACCATTACAGGATTTAAAAATGGAGTTTGGATTTCAGAGTCATATGAGCTTGAATTACGAGTTACGATCGGACCCAGA
The DNA here is from genome assembly GCA_027410445.1 of Discoglossus pictus. Lineage (NCBI taxonomy): Eukaryota > Metazoa > Chordata > Amphibia > Anura > Alytidae > Discoglossus > Discoglossus pictus. Next base: position 5,779,545 of record CM050163.1, read on the forward strand.
TTCCAGATATTTTATTGCATGCGAGTTACAGTATGTAACACATTGATTGACAGGATCAATATAACACGGAAATGACACATGGGGGGCGATTTGCAGGTCTGAGAATGCTTTGCTATTAATTCTAAGACCTAACATCACTTTAACTTTTAATAAAAGTACAGTATTGATTTTTTATTTGCATTCAAAGTGCTCCAGATATGTTATTAAGCCCTATGTGAGTCCTCCTTGGAACCCTTAACTTGTGCCATTTGCGGGCTTGGCGGGGAGCTTAGCGAGTGGGAATCAGAGCAATTGAATTGTAATTTGCGATTTTAGCGGTCAGAACTCTTGCGACGATGAAAGATCAAAGGCTTGGAGGGGCACTAACTTGCGATTAAAAAAAAAATCGCAATGAATCGCAGCCCAGAGCCCGTAACTCGATCGGAGATCGCAAAAAGACGCCAATTGACTAGCAAAATTGAGTTACGGGCTACATTTCTGAGCCCGGATCTCCCGAAGCTCATTATATTGAAGCAAGCAACGACTAAACAATAGGTCCATGAGCTTACAATGTCACAGTGGATTCATTTTAGTTTGTTATATTAAAGGCACACAAAATAATTTCAGTGTCATGGGGTGGACTCAATTAGCTGTTGTGGTTCTGTATTTAATATAAACTATTTTGAAGAAGTGCACTTCATAAAGTAAAAGAAAATAATACAGCCTTTATTTTATTGACTTTTGCAATGGAATCTACCATTTTGGTTTCTGATTATCAACTTTGGAGATGGGAAAAGACTTGTAATGTAGAGGAAGCTTCTTTCTGCAACGTACTAACTACAACTTCTAGTACTCTCATTAGTTCTAATGGAAATCTCATTTGTTTACAATGACAACAGTAGAAAAAAAAGAAGCTAAGGAAAGAAATCTGACCACAAATTAAAATAGCACATAAAAGAGAAACATTTAAATCATTGTTTATTTATTATTTATTTTGTTTTCTAAATGTTTTGATAAATATTGCTTATTTATTAAAAATAGAAAATATTTGACCCCCCTCTTCCTTTAATGACATTGGAATGTAATGTAGGTGATTTAATAAAATAGTGTAGTGAGCGTGTGAAGGGATCAGATAGAAATACAACGAAGGTGAAAGGCTCTGAGAGCTTTAATTATCGTTATTATCCTTCAATTGTAACACACCAACATATTCCATAGCCATATACAGGGGACAAGTAAAAAGTTTATAAATGTAGACAGGGTGTGTTTCTGCATAGGTCTATAAAGTCCAGACCTAGGGAAGCACAGTCACAGGGGGCAGCAAAGTCTCAGGGGGGAGCACAGTCTCAGGGGGGAGCACAGTCTCAGGGGGGAGCACAGTCTCAGGGGGGAGCACAGTCTCAGGGGGAGCACAGTCTCAGGGGAGCATCACAGTATCAGGGGGCAGCACAGTCTCAGGGGGGAGCACAGTCTCAGGGGGCAGCACAGTCTCAGGGGGCAGCACAGTCTCGGGGGGAGCACAGTCTCAGGGGGCAGCACAGTCTCAGGGGGGAGCACAGTCTCAGGGGGCAGCACAGTCTCAGGGGGGAGCACAGTCTCAAGGGGCAGCACAGTCTCAAGGGGGAGCACAGTCTCAGGGGGCAGCACAGTCTCAGGGGGCAGCACAGTTTCAGGGCGCAGCACAGTCTCAGGGGGCATCACAGTCTCAGGGGGCAGCACAATCTCAGGGGGCAGCAAAGTCTTGGGGGGGAGCACAGTCTCAGGGGGCAGCACAGTCTCAGGGGGTAGCACAGTCTCAGGGAGCATCACAGTATCAGGGGGCAGCACAGTCTCAGGGGGCAGCACAGTCTCAGGGGGAGCAAAGTCTCAGGGGGGAGCAAAGTCTCAGGGGGCAGCACAGTCTCGGGGGGCAGCAAAGTCTCAGGGGGCATCACAGTCTCAGGGGGTAGCACAGTCTCAGGGGGCAGAACAGTCTCAGGGGGAGCACAGTCTCAGGGGAGCATCACAGTATAAGTGGGGAGCACAGTCTCAGGGGGGAGCAAAGTCTCAGGGGGCAGCACAGTCTCGGGGGGAGCACAGTCTCAGTGGGGAGCACAGTCTCAGAGGGGAGCACAGTCTCAGTGGGGAGCACAGTCTCAGGGGGGAGCACAGTCTCTGGGGAGCATCACAGTATCAGGGGGCAGCACAGTCTCAGGGGGCAGCACAGTCTCAGGGGGCAGCACAGTCTGAGGGGGGAGTAAAGTCTCAGGTGGCAGCACAGTCTCAGGGGCATCACATTCTCAGGGGGCAGCACAGTCTCAGGGGGCAGCACAGTCTCGGGGGGGAGCACAGTCTCAGGGGGCAGCACAGTCTCAGGGGGGAGCACAGTCTCAGGGGGCAGCACAGTCTCAGGGGGAGCACAGTCTCAGGGGAGCATCACAGTCTAAGGGGGGCAGCACAGTCTCAGGGGGGAGCACAGTCTCAGGGGGCAGCACAGTCTCAGGGGGAGCACAGTCTCAGGGGAGCACAGTCTCAGGGGGCAGCACAGTCTCAGGGGCAGCGCAGTCACAGGGGACAGCACAGTCACAGGGGGCAGCACAGTCTCAGGGGCAGCACAGTCTCAGGGGGGAGCAAAGTCTCAGGGGGCAGCACAGTCTCAGGGGGCATCACAGTCTCAGGGGGCAGCACAGTCTCAGGGGGAGCTAAGTCTCAGGGAGCAGCACAGTCTCAGGGGGCAGCACAGTCTCAGGGGGCATCACAGTCTAAGGGGGGCAGCACAGTCTCGGGGGGCAGCACAGTCTCAGGGGGCAGCACAGTCTCAGGGGGAGCTAAGTCTCAGGGGGCAGCACAGTCTCAGGGGGCATCACAGTCTCAGGGGGCAGCACAGTCTCGGGGGGCAGCACAGTCTCGGGGGGCAGCACAGTCTCAGGGGGAGCACAGTCTCAGGGGGCAGCACAGTCTCAGGGGGCATCACAGTCTCAGGGGGCAGCACAGTCTCGGGGGGCAGCACAGTCTCAGGGGGAGCACAGTCTCAGGGGGCAGCACAATCTCATGGGACATCACAGTCTCAGGGGGCAGCACAGTCTCAGGGGGGAGCACAGTCTCATGGCGCAGAACAGTCTCAGGGGGGAGCACAGTCTCAGGGGCAGCACAGTCTCAGGGGGGAGAAAAGTCTCAAGGGGCAGCACATTCTCAGGGGGCAGCACAATCTCAGGGGGGAGCACAGTCTCAGGGGGCAGCACAGTCTCAGGGGGAGCACAGTCTCAGGGGAGCATCACAGTCTAAGGGGGGCAGCACAGTCTCGGGGGGCAGCACAGTCTTAGGGGGCATCACAGTCTCAGGGGGAGCTAAGTCTCAGGGGGCAGCACAGTCTCAGGGGGCATCACAGTCTCAGGGGGCAGCACAGTCTCGGGGGGCAGCACAGTCTCAGGGGGAGCACAGTCTCAGGGGGCAGCACAGTCTCAGGGGGCATCACAGTCTCAGGGGGCAGCACAGTCTCGGGGGGCAGCACAGTCTCAGGGGGAGCACAGTCTCAGGGGGCAGCACAGTCTCTAGGGGGAGCACAGTCTCAGGGGGGAGCACAGTCTCAGGGGGCAGCACAGTCTCAGGGGGCATCACAGTCTCAGGGGAGCAGCACAGTCTCAGGGGGCAGCACAGTATTTGGGGGGCAGCACAGTCTCAGGGGGGCAGCACAGTCTCAGGGGGCAGCACAGTCTCGGGGGGGAGCACAGTCTCAGGGGGCAGCACAGTCTCAGGGGGAGCACAGTCTCAGGGGGGAGCAAAGTCTCAGGGGGCAGCACAGTCTTAGGGGGCAGCACAGACTCAGGGGGAGCACAGTCTCAGGGGCAGCACAGTCTCAGGGGGGGAGCACAGTCTCAGGGGGCAGCACAGTCTCAGGGGGGAGCACAGTCTCAGGGGGCAGCACAGTCTTAGGGGGTAGTAGGCTACCTAAAAAATAGTGCAGTACACTGAAATATGTTTATACGTTCACAGAAATGTCTATATGCAATGATATATCTATATCTGTATGTCAGTGTACGTGACACTTTCTGATCTTTTGAAATCTCCTCTGATCTTTGTCATATGCAGGAAGGCAAAGAGAAAAAAAACAATGAAACATTGCCAATTATCTTACATACTGACAATCGGATTCCTCCCTGCATCAATACTCCTTCTCTAATGGCTTTTTTATCACAAAATATTTCTAATTGATTTTTCAAATTATCTATTGAATCCGCTGTCACCGCCTCCTTTGGTAGAGAATTCCATGGATTAACCACCCTTACTGTGGATAAGCTCTAGCTCCAGCTTTAAAATGCTGCATCATGAAGTGCGTGTCTGCACTCGCCTAGCCGGTGAGAGCGGCCGCAGAGCGGCATCTGACTGAGGAACATCGGTTGGGTTGATCCTTCTGGATGCTGCTCTTGAGGAGGAGGACGGTGTAGGTATCTTGGGCTGGCCTGGTAGGCCATTCTAAGGGAAAACTCAGAGCTAGATTAGTAGATCCTTCTTTCAGGCTTAATCCAATTTTATGAGAGTGTCTGGATTATGTTGCAAATACAACTATATATAGATTGCGGTAGTGTCATGTTTTCTAAGTTGTATGTACACTATGGCCCTTATTAAATTCCATTAACTTTGCAAAAGTTACAGATCAAAAGGCACAAAAGTACAAAGTACTGGACAAATAGAGGAAATACAAAAACGAGTAAATGAGAAAAATAGACAAGGAGGGCCAAACAGGCACTCTATCAACCTGAGGCATATAAAGCATTCCCCTAGATAATACTGCTGAAGCAGGAAGGACAGAGAGGAAAACACCACATATGTCTCATCCAGCACAGGGAGAGGAGGGAGCAAGTAAAAGCACATAGGTGACAGAAAGCAGAGAAATGTGAACCCACAACCTAAATGCCACATAAAATATAGTATATATAACAACAATAGTAAATAACATAAATAGAATTTACATAGGAATAATAAGGCAAAAAGAATACAAGAAAAAAGCAAAAACTGGCCTGACTCCTCAAGGCCGATGTGGGTCCACCTATCCTCAGACCTCAACCCCGACACACATTTCGTCAGCGTCATGCTGATGTCATCAGGGGAGCGTGCCTTAAGGAGTACAGCTGCACTTCACTGACGAGGCCGCATCGCGTCTGGGGTTTGCTGTTTCTCCTGTTCAGAGACCAGACTGACATACTACAGGATATTTCTCCCTGTGAAGGGCATAAGTGAGCTAAAAGAGGTTGCTCTCTGAGTAGGTAACCAGTCCTATAAAATAAAAACACTGAAGTATTTTTCGTTCTCATATGAGCACTTCTACTCTATTTGTAAAAAATCACCTTATGGACATGGACCTCTTTCTCACTGTGCCTTAGGGAGTACAGCTGCACCTCACTGACGAGGCCCAAAGAGGCCGAAATGTGTCTGGGGTTTGCTGTTTCTCCTATTAGGAATAGAATTGCCTGGCAATTTGTGGCTGGGTCACTCTTTTGAGTGAGAGCAGACTGATATACTACAGGATATTTCTCCCTGTGAAAGGCACAAGTGAGCTAAAAGAGGTTGCTCTCAAAGTATGTAACCAGACCTATAGAAAAAAAAAACACTTAGGTAGTTTTCATTCTCAGATGAGCACCTCTATTCTATTTACATGTATGACATGTCTGAGAGATGCAGGACATGGGTGAGTGCACATGTATGACATGTCTGAGGGATCCGGGGACAGGTGAGTGTACATGTATGATATGTCTAAGAATGAGGGACACAGATGAGAGTGTACATGTATAACATGTTTGAAAAATACTGTACACAGATGAGTGTAATTATATCAAATGTCTGAGGGATGCAGGACACAGATGAGTGTAATTATATCAAATGTCTGAGGGATGCAGGACACAGATGAGTGTACCGTATATACTCGAGTATTAGCCGAGTTTTTCAGCCCTTTTTTTAAGGCTAAAAAGGGCCCCCTCGGCTTATACTCGCGTCACTCTCCCCCCGTGTCTCTCTAGCCCCCGCTTGTGTCTCTCTACCCCCCATGTCTCTCTAACCCCCTTGTGTCTCTCTAATCCCCCTTGTGTCTCTCTACCCCCCCGTGTCTCTCTATCCCCCGTGTCTCTCTACCACCCGTGTCTCTTTCCCTCCCCCTCCTCATCCTCAACCCCCCCCCCCTCATTCTAAACCCCCCCCCCGGCACCCGGTATATGCTAAGGACGTGGCGCGCCACATCAAGACCCGGAAGGAGCAGAGGCCGGAGCAGGTAAGTGAGGGGAGAGGGGGTGGGGGTATTTAGAGGGGTAGTATGAAGGGGGGGTTAGAAGGTGGAGGGGGGGTTTAGAATGAGGGGGATTGAGGATGAGAAGGGAGGTTGAGGAGGGAGGTTTAGGAGGGGAATGAGGAGGGGGTTGAGGATGGGGGGGTTGAGGTTGAGGAGGGAGGTTGAGGAGGTGGCTGAGGATTAGGAGGGGGCCTGAGGATGAGGAGGGTGGCTGAGGATGAGGAGGGAGGCTGAGGATGAGGAGGGAGGTTGAGGATGAGGAGGGGGTTGAGGAGGGAGGTTGAGGAGGGAGGATGAGGAGGGAGGATGTGGAGGGGGTTTGAGGATGGGGGTTGAGGATGGGGGGTTGAGGTTTAGGAGGGGGTTGAGGATGGGGGGGTTGAAGTTGAGGAGGGGGTTGAGGATGGGGAGGTTGAGGATGGGGGGGTTGAGGTTGAGGAGGGAGGTTGAAGAGGGGGTTGAGGATGGAGGTTGAGGATGAGGAGGGTGGTTGAGGAGGGGGTTGAGGATGAGGAGGGGGGTTGAGGAGGGGGGGTTGAGGTTGAGGAGGGGGTTGAGGATGAGGAGAGGGTTGAGCTTGAGGAGGGAGGTTGAGGATGGGGTTGAGGATGAGGAGGGGGGTTGAGGTTGAGGAGGTGGTTGAGGATGGGGGGTTGAGGATGGGGCTTGAGGAGGAGGGGGTTGAGGATGAGGGTGTTGAGGAGGGAGGTTGAGGATGAGGAGTGTGGTTGAGGAGGGAGGTTGAGGATGAGGAGTGGGGTTGAGGAAGGAGGTTGAGAATGAGGAGGGGAGAAGAGACACAGGGAAGGGAGAGGGGGGGGAAGAGACACAGAGAAGGGTAGAGGGGGAAGAGACACAGGGAAGGGAGAGGGGAGAAGAGACACGGGAGAGAGAGGGGGACACAGAAGGCACAAAAGGGACACAGGGGTCACACGCACGCCACGTCATTAGCAAATACCGGTATATTCTAATGACGTGGCGCGCATGTGACGTCACATGCGCATCACATCAAGACCCGGACGGAGCGGAGGCCAGAGCAGGTAAGTGAGGGGAGAGTGGGGGGGGGGGGGGGGGGGGGGTATTCAGAGGGGTAGGATGGTGGGGGTGGATTTAGAATGATGGGGGGGTTGAGGATGAGGAGGGAGGTTGAGGAGGGAGGTTGAGGAGGGAGTTTGAGGAGGGAGGTTGAGGAGGGGGTTGAGGATGGGGGGGTTGAGGTTGAGGAGGGAGGTTGAGGATGGGGGATTGAGGATGGGGGGGTTGAGGTTGAGGAGGGAGGTTGAGGAGGGGGTTGAGGATGAGGAGGGAGGTTGAGGATAAGGAGAGAGGTTGAGGAGGGGGTTGAGGATGAGGAGGGGGTTGAGGAGGGGGTTGAGGATGAGGAGGGGGTTGAGGTTGAGGAGGGGGTTGAGGATGAGGGGGTTGAGGAAGGAGGTTGAGGAGGGGGGTTGAGGAGGGGGTTGAGGATGGCGAGTTGAGGTTGAGGAGGGGGTTGAGGATGGGGGGTTGAAGTTGAGGATGGGTCGTTGAGGTTGAGGATAGGGTTGAGGATGAGGAGGGAGGATGAGGAGGGAGGATGAGGAGAGAGGTTGAGGATGGGGGGGGTTGAGGTTGAGGAGGGGGTTGAGTATGGGGGGTTGAGGTTGAGGATAGGGTTGAGGATGAGGAGGGAGGATGAGGAGAGAGGTTGAGGAGGGGGTTGAGGATGAGGGGGTTGAGCATTAGGGGGTTGAGGAGGGAGGCTGAGGAGGGGGTTGAGGATGGGGGGTTTGAGGAGGAGGGGGTTGAGGAGGGAGGTTGAGGAGGGGGTTGAGGAGGGGGTTGAGGAGGGGGGTTGAGGAGGGGGTTGAGGATGAGGAGGGGGGTTGAGGAGGGGGGGTTGAGGTTGAGGAGGGGGTTGAGGATGAGGAGAGGGTTGAGCTTGAGGAGGGAGGTTGAGGATGGGGTTGAGGATGAGGAGGGGGGTTGAGGTTGAGGAGGTGGTTGAGGATGGGGGGTTGAGGATGGGGCTTGAGGAGGAGGGGGTTGAGGATGAGGGTGTTGAGGAGGGAGGTTGAGGATGAGGAGTGTGGTTGAGGAGGGAGGTTGAGGATGAGGAGTGGGGTTGAGGAAGGAGGTTGAGAATGAGGAGGGGAGAAGAGACACAGGGAAGGGAGAGGGGGGGGAAGAGACACAGGGAAGGGTAGAGGGGGAAGAGACACAGGGAAGGGAGAGGGGAGAAGAGACACGGGAGAGAGAGGGGGACACAGAAGGCACAAAAGGGACACAGGGGTCACACGCACGCCACGTCATTAGCAAATACCGGTATATTCTAATGACGTGGCGCGCATGTGACGTCACATGCGCATCACATCAAGACCCGGACGGAGCGGAGGCCAGAGCAGGTAAGTGAGAGGAGAGTGGGGGGGGGGGGGGGGGGGTATTCAGAGGGGTAGGATGGTGGGGGTGGATTTAGAATGATGGGGGGGTTAAGGATGAGGAGGGAGGTTGAGGAGGGAGGTTGAGGAGGGAGTTTGAGGAGGGAGGTTGAGGAGGGGGTTGAGGATGGGGGGGTTGAGGTTGAGGAGGGAGGTTGAGGATGGGGGATTGAGGATGGGGGGGTTGAGGTTGAGGAGGGAGGTTGAGGAGGGGGTTGAGGATGAGGAGGGAGGTTGAGGATAAGGAGGGAGGTTGAGGAGGGGGTTGAGGATGAGGAGGGGGTTGAGGAGGGGGTTGAGGATGAGGAGGGGGTTGAGGTTGAGGAGGGGGTTGAGGATGAGGGGGTTGAGGAAGGAGGTTGAGGAGGGGGGTTGAGGAGGGGGTTGAGGATGGCGAGTTGAGGTTGAGGAGGGGGTTGAGGATGGGGGGTTGAAGTTGAGGATGGGTCGTTGAGGTTGAGGATATGGTTGAGGATGAGGAGGGAGGATGAGGAGGGAGGATGAGGAGGGAGGATGAGGAGAGAGGTTGAGGATGGGGGGTTGAGGTTGAGGAGGGGGTTGAGTATGGGGGGTTGAGGTTGAGGATAGGGTTGAGGATGAGGAGGGAGGATGAGGAGAGAGGTTGAGGAGGGGGTTGAGGATGAGGGGGTTGAGCATTAGGGGGTTGAGGAGGGAGGCTGAGGAGGGGGTTGAGGATGGGGGGTTTGAGGAGGAGGGGGTTGAGGAGGGAGGTTGAGGAGGGGGTTGAGGAGGGGGGTTGAGGATGGGGGGTTGAGGATGTTGAGGTTGAGGATGGGGGGTTGAGGTTGAGGATGGGGGGTTGAGGATGAGGAGGGAGGTTGAGGATGAGGAGGGAGGTTGAGGAGGGGGTTGAGGATGAGGAGGGGGTTGAGGTTGAGGAGGGAGGTTGAGGAGGGGGTTGAGGATGAGGAGGGGGGTTGAGGATGAGGAGGGTGGTTGAGGATGAGGAGGGGGTTGAGGATGGGGGGTTGAGGAGGAGTGGGTTGAGGATGAGGAGGGATGATGAGGATGAGGAGTGGGTTTGAGAAGGGAGGTTGAGAATGAGGAGGGGGGAAGAGACACAGGGAAGGGAGAGGGGGGAAGAGACACAGGGAAGGGAGAGGGGGGAAGAGACACAGGGAAGGTAGAGGGGGGAAGAGACACAGGGAAGGGATGGGGGGAAGAGACACAGGGAAAGGAGAGGGGGAAGAGACAAGGGAGAGAGAGAGGGGAAGGCAGAAGGCACAAGGGAGGGACACAGGGGGCAGCACATTTCCCACCCTCGGCTTCTACTCGAGTCACTCATTTTACCCAGTATTTTGTGGTAAAATAGGTGCCTCGGCTTATACTCGGGTCGGCTTATACTCGAGTATATACAGTAATTATATCAAATGTCTGAGGGATGCAGGACACAGGTGAGTGGACATGTATGACAAATTTGTGAGATTCAGGTCATTGAGCTATTGTTTATCTTTTGGAAGCCACGTCAATTTCTAACAGATACACCCACTTAGGGATTAACAGCCTTAAATTGTGATTCGGCCAATTGAATAGGGCTCTATATAAGCACAGACAATATTTTTTTACAGAAGTTTTTAGTTAGTGAACTTCTATCCAAAAGCAAGGTCTTCACTAACTAAAAGCTTCTGTAAAAAAATATGCTCTGTGCTTATTTAGAGCCCTATTCAATTGGCCAAATCGCAATTTAATAAGACTGTATATGATTGATATGATTACGCTATACCCTTGATGAATAACCATGTAGATACACATCAGGCTTATTTTTATGTCTGTTTGTTGTTGTTTTTTTGTTGTTTATCATTTTTTCTTTTCCCTTTTCTTGGCTCTTTTCATGACTGGATTGTGGATATGCTCCAATAGTCTAATTAAGTTTGTTTTTTTAGTGTTCCTTCAGTTGCCATACCATGTGGCTCTATTGGCTTTAGTGATATATTTGTGCAGCAGTTACATATTTCCAGGACACTTACAAACTTTAAGGGGTTGATTAGAGCCAGTTTATTTGTCTCCATGTTTTGTGTGTGGAGCAATTGGTAATATATATTTTACGCAGCAGCTTTTTGTAAATATGACTTTTTTGTACCACCATATATATCACATTTATTTATATGTACTGTTAAAAACACGGCCAGTTGATTATGGGTAAGCCAGTTGAGGTATTACTTGAAGATAGGAGTTGTCCATGTATGGGATCACAGGGTTTCCCAGTCACCTTTATAGTAAGTTGTATTGTTGGCAGTGTTCAAAACCAATTAATTATTATTGGGGCGGAGCTAACATTCAAGGAAAGAGGATGTGGGTTCTATGAGCTCTGCTGAAAACTCTATAAAATCATATATAATGTGGCTTATCTATCACCAAATCGATACATATGACCAGGATTGTTCATAGAAGGACCCAGCTGGCTTTAAAAATCAAGGTTGGCAACTTTATTCCCTGAGATTTGCTTCTGAACCAGAACAAAGGAGACTTTCAAGCACTGATAAATAGAGATGTCGCGAATAGTTCGCCGGTGGACTGTTCCCGGCGAACATAGCATGTTCGCGTTCGCGGCAAACTGCGAACATATGCGATATTCGACCCGCCCCCTATACTTTATCATTGAGCAAACTTTGACCCTGCAACTTACAGTCAGCAGACACATTCCAGCCAATTAGTATCATACCCTGCCTTCCACACCCTTCTACCTCATGGACAGCAGCCATTTTGGAATCATAACTAACTTGCAGTCTTACTGAGAGGAGGCTGAGTGTAGGTGATACTGCATCAATAGGGAAAACCATAGCTAGGCTACTGTACACAGTGTGCAATACAGTCCTGAAGGACTCTTTTGATCTCTGCTGCAAGGACACCCCTGTGTCTCTTCCCCCCTTATCATCATCCTCACCTTAGCACCCAACCCTAACACCCCTCACACTTATCCCTAACACCCCTCACCCTAACACCTAACCCTAACACCCCTCACACTTATCCCTAACACCCCTCACCCTAACCCTAACACCCCTCACACTTATCCCTAACACCCCTTACCCTAACCCTAACACCCCTCACACTTATCCCTAACACCTAACCCTAACATCCCTCACCCTAACACCTAACCCTAACACCCCTTATGCTTATCCCTAAGACCTAACACCCCTCACACTTATTCCTAACATGCCTCACCCTAACACCTAACCCTAATACCCCCTTACACTTATCTCTAACAGCCCTTACCCTAACACCTAACCCTTACATCCCTTACCCTAACACCCATCACACTTATCCCTAACACCCCTTACCCATAACCCTAACACCCCTCACACTTATCCATAACACCCATCAACCTAACACCTAACCCTAACATTCTCACACTTATCCCTAAGACTTAACACCCCCCCCACACTTATCCCTAACACCCCTCACCCTAACACCTAACCCTAATACCCCCTTACACTTATCCCTAACAGCCCTTACCCTAACACCTAACCCTAACATCCCTTACCCTAACACCCATCACACTTATCCCTAACACCCCTTACCCTAACCCTAACACCCCTCACACTTATCCATAACACCCATCAACCTAACACCTAACCCTAACATTGTCACACTTATCCCTAAGACCTAACACCCCCACACTTATCCCTAACACCCCTCACCCTAACACCTAACCCCCTAACCCTTATCCCTGTGTCTCTTCCCCCCCTTATCATCAAGGGAGGGGGGAGGATGATGAGGGAGGGGGGAAGAGACACAGGGGAGGTTGATGAGGGAGGGGGGGAACAGACACAGGGGAGGATGATGAGGGAGGGGTAAAGAGATACAGGGGAGGGTGATGAGGAAGGGAGGAAAGAGACACAGGGGAGGATGATGAGGGAGGGGGGAAAAGACACAGGGGAAGATGATGAGGGAGGGGGAAAAGAGACACAGGGGAGGATGATGATGGAGGGGGGAAGAGACACAGGGAAGGATGATGAGGGAGGGGGTAAAGAGATACAGGGAAGGATGATGATGGAGGGGGGAAGAGACACAGGGGAGGATGATGAGGGAGGGGGTAAAGAGATAAAGGGGAGGATGATGAGGGAGGGGGGAGGATGATGAGGGAGGGGGGATGAGACACAGGGGAGGGGGATGAGGAAGGGGGAAAGAGACACAGGGGAGGATGATGAGGGAGGGGGAAGAGACACAGGGGAAGATGATGAGGGAGGGGGAAAAGAGACACAGGGGAGGATGATGAGGGAGGGGGTAAAGAGATACAGGGGAGGATGATGAGGGAGGTAGGAGGATGATGAGGGAGGGGGGATGAGACACAGGGGAGGGTGATGAGGAAGGGGGGAAAGAGACACAGGAGAGGATGATGAGGGAGGGGGTAAAGAGTTACAGGGGAGGATGATGATGTTAGGTTATTTATGCCCTTTATGGATTAAAACCAGACTCTGCATCAACTATGTAATTTCCGTGGGAGTTTTGACATGGATCCCCCTCCGGCATGCCACAGTCCAGGTGTTGGTCCCCTTAAAACAACTTTTCCATCACTATTGTGGCCAGAAAGAGTCCCTGTGGGTTTTAAAATCCGCCTGCCCATTGAAGTCTATGGCGGTTCGCCGGGTTCGCCGGGTTCGCCGGTTCGCGAACATTTGCGGCGGTTCGTGTTCGCGGTCCGCGAACTGAAAATTTTATGTTTGCGACATCACTACTGATAAACACCATCCATACTTAAGGTTGGTAAAGACGCATATTGCCTGTCTGTTTCAAACCTGTACAGTTCTAATTAAGATGGAAGGCATTCCTTGAAAAAGGATCATGCCTCTAGAAAACAATATGTGCATTAATCCCAACACCTCGCTACTCCAGATAAACAACAACGAACAGCAGAACAGAGATTTCTGCACCCAGCACTAAAGACTTGAAAGAATGAATCTCCTCTTTCAGATTAGACATTACAGCTGAGATACAAAGAGTCTCTGTGGAGCTAACAGCAGAAATAAAAGCATTGAACCAAAGTTTTTGAATTAGAAGACCGATATAATAAACTTCACACACATAAATGAAAAGGATCTGATTGGGCTATATATGAAGGATTTATGTGCCAAACTTCTACCAGTTATAAGTAAAGAAGAACATAGAATGGACAGGATTCAAAGAGTCCTAAGAGCTCCACTATCCTCCAATGAGAGACCAAGTGATGTAGTCGTCAGATTCCATTATTTTTCTACAAAAGCAGCTAGATATGTAGCCCTATTAAAGTCCCTCAACGTGTAAAACAACCGTAGCCTGTAAAGTAGGCTGCAAGACTTGCAGCTATTAAATTGGCACTCAAGACTTGCTGCTTAAGGCCGAAAAAAGCCTACAGGACGTGGAGCTTTGCACCCGCAAATCATTTGTTCTGTCAAACCCGTAACTGCTAAGTTCCAATTTCGCTATTAAATTGCAACAAGTTTCCAAAGACGCCCTTCAAGCCCATAACCCGCAAATGGAGGACAAAACATTACTGCCACCAAACAGGAGCCACAAAGGGTTTACAGACAACTTTTAAACACAGTAAAGGACAAGATAAACACACCAGTGCACTTTAAAATATATGGAAAGCATGGAAAGGCATTACAGCTACTTACACAATAATCCCCGAATAAAAAAATGCATTTAAAAATATATTTTATTTTCATCATATTTTGGGATGGTCATGCACATGCCAATATGAAAAGCCATGCTGCAACATGCACAATGCCATAAAAGACACACTACCTGATTAAATATCAACACAAAAACATGACACTCATGCCATATTAATCCTTTCTCACTCACTGAGGCTCTATTGTAGACCCTATATAATTGTATATACATGTTGCTCATCTACACTTGGAAATACAAATAGGGGTCATATTGCACCGCCACATATCATATATCAAGTAGCTGGGGACATTTTATTATTTGTTGTTCAGTCCTTCAGTCATGTCTGACTCTCTGTGAGCCTATGAACTGCAGCACATTTAGCTAGGTCTCTGCCTGTGCTGTTCTACAAGGCTTGCATGTCAAAGATACTGAAGTGGATTGCCAGTTCCTTCTCTAGTGGACTGTGATTTGTCTGACCTCTCTGCTATTACCTACCCACCTACAGTATAGCTCACAGCTTCATTCAGGTACACAAGCCCGTTCAGCACCACCACTTAGCAATCCACAAGGGGACCAGGGGAACATACACCACAGTAATCTACTCTAACACGTCAGGAAGGACCGCAAAAACACATGGTGGCTGTGCAGAGGCACGTGGGTCAACAGCCAACTCACCTCCATCAGGGGTAATCTCCACTATGCCCATCCTGGTAAGTCCAACGCCATTGCTGGTGGCCATGTGCCATGATGTATACCCATTCTAGTCGTGACCTCCCATCATGTTTTGCTATTCATCAATTTACATTAGTGTGGGACCAGTCCTTTGACTTCAGGCTAGCTCACACATCTCTCTCACCATGTATGATCCGATAGCGGGCACGGATTTCCCTGAGGAGGACGCCCATCTCCTCTGGGCTATAATGGGGGGCCCTGTACTTTGCCACAACCTCTTGCCCTACCAACTGTGCCTGGGGCTCCTGGCCTCCCTGTCCTCTCCCTGGGGCCGGTCCCTCATCCCCACTACCTCCCCCTCTGGATAAGTTTTCTCTCTCTCTTTCTCTCTCTCTCTGCGGCAGAGTTGCAGCACTGGGAGGCAGGGAGAGAGAGAAAACGTGGCAGAGAGAGGAGTGAGGAGACAGAAGGAGAGGGAGGAAGAGAGACGGAAAAGGATGGAGAGAGGGAGAGGAAAGAGAGAGTGAGAGGGATAGAGGAGGCAGAGGAGGTGGGAGGGGTGAGTGAGAGAGAGAGAAGGATGGAGAGAGAGGGGCAGAGAAAGAGGTGGCAGAGAGAGAAGAGACAGAGAGGAGGAAGAAAGAGAGAGGGAGGGGTAAAGACAGAGGCAGAGAGAGAGAAAGAGAGATTGGAGACAGAGAGAGAGGGAGGGAGAATCGTTTTTTTTTGGTGTGGATACATTGTCTATTTTATCCACTTTCAAATTCCTATATTCCCCCATTACTGTTCCCCTCCTCTCTGCCATTCACCACCCCTCTGTCCTCTCCCCTCTACATCTCCACCAACATTCCCTCCTCCTTCATTCTTTTCAACATTGCTTCCCTCATTTTTCAACTCTCTCCCACTTCATTCTCCGATTCCTGACTCATCCCCACTCTCTGAATGCTTCTCCCCATTTCTTTATCTTTTTTCTCTCTTCCCGCTCATTTCCCCAACTCCCCTCTTCATGCCTCTTGCCCTTCCCTCCTCATTTTTTTTATGTTTGTTAAATCCCCTCTCTCTTTCTTCCCATATCCCACCTTTCCTTCTCCCCTCATTTCTAGCAGACCCTCAGCCGCTTAAAATGACCCCACTCTCCTCCCTTCAAATATATATATATAAATGTGCAAAGTTTAGTGGGAGGTGAGCTTTTTTTGCAGTGTGGGAGAGGGGTTCTCCTATAATTCCATGTATACTTGGAAGTTTGTGTTCGGGTCCTGCTCCTTGAAAGTAACTTTAGGGGACCAACAAGTCAGATGATAGGTGCCATGATCCTCCTAACCCCTTAGGGTTTAGTAGTTGTTATATCTATTTAATATGTTTTTATGTGATGTTGATTAACCTATGTATGTTAATAATGTATGTTATGTTGCTTCTCTATTTGTGTTTGGCTTATGATGTTAGAATCTGAATTTTGTATGTCTGCTTCATGAACAGTTAACTAATTTAGAATATAGTGATGTAATTTGTAACTGTCATGTTGAGAAGATGTCAATTATTAAAGTTGGATCTGGTAAAAAAGGTGTATCAATATCAATATTATTTGTGATAACTAAATCCAATATGGCGTCAAGTCTAGTAGGTTCTTGTATAACCTGGGCCAGATAATGATCCCTGAGTGTACTCAAGAACCCGCTCCCCTTAGCGGAACTGCTGGTCTCATTCATCTAGTTTATTTCAGGGTAGTTATAATCTCCCATTATTAGAACTTGCCCATGCTTAGCTGCATTTCCAATCTGTAACAACAATTGGATTTCCTCCCTTTCAGTTATATTTGGGGATTTACAGTATACTCCTACTAATATTCTTTTGGAATATGCTGCTCCGCTATTTAACTCTACCCACAAACATTCAGCCTTATCACTAGGTCCACCATAAATATCTTCTCTGACTATAGGCTTAATTTCAGGCTTAACATACAGACAAATCCCTCCTCCCCTTTTACCATTGCCTCTATATTTCCTAAATAGGGTATAAGCATCCAGATTAACAGTGCAGTCATGAGATACATCCCACCATGTTTCAGTAATGCCTATTAAATCCAATTTCTCATTAACTGCTAATAATTCCAACTCTCCCATTTTTCTTGGCAATTTTTGGCATTAGCAAGCATACACCTTATTTTATAAGTCTGTAGTTCTGAAGTGCCTGCCACTGTACTGGAGTTACCTAGCAATACCTCCCTATTGACTATACTAACCCTCCCCATCTCCTCCCCCTTGACTAGTTAATTCACTACTTACCCCTCTACACTTACTACCCCATTACTTCTATCTAATCTCCCCCCCCCATCTATTAGTTTAATCATTAAGGTGCAATCCATCGTTGCTATAGAGATTGTACCCAAGTGAGAAGTCAGCCCAGTGCTCTAAAAATCCAAACCCCACCTTAGTGCACCACATTTTTAGCCACGCATTAACCTCCCTAAGATCCATCTGTCTCCCTGGGCTAGCACTTGGCACTGGAAATATCTCAGAAAATAATACCTTGGAGGTCCTTGCTTTCAGCTTATTACCTAGTTCTATAAAATCATTCTTTAGGACACCACATCTTCCACTAACTTTGTCATTGGTATCAATATGTACCAATACTGCCAGTTCATTTCCAGCCCCTCCCAATAATTTATCTACCCGCTCCACAACATGACGAACCCGAGCACCCGGGAGACAGCAAACTTTTTGATTGCTGGGATCTGGGTGACAAATCACCCTGTCTACCTTCCTGATATTAGAGTCTCTACCACCAAAACCTGCCTGTTGCTCTGCCTATTCTGTCCTCCCACTCCTCCAGTAGAACTGTTCTCCTGGCTGCTAAAGGGAAAGGCTCTATCTGGCATTGCCCTTCCTGAATGGACATCCCCAACAGTTTCACTCAATCTGATAAATCTGTTGGTGTTTGCCAACTCAGTACTGGCCCACCTCCTCCTGTTCCCCCTGCTTCCCCTTATAACTGTAACCCAGCTACCTCCCTGGACATCCTCACTAGCTTTATTTTGATTATTTGAGTAAATCAGATATCTGAAACAATATATGAGAACTCACACAGGGGGAAAACTATTTGCTTTTTCCCAATGTGGAAAATCATTCAGTTTTGCACCATATGTCAAAGGACATATAAGAATTCCTACAGGGGAAAAAACATTTGCATGTTCTAAATGTGGTGATATTTTTAGTATGGCCAAAAAGTCTCAAACAACATATGAGAACCAAACATTTTAATGTTCTGAATGTGAGAAATATAAACTAACTAGCGTATTGCCCGTCAAAAAATGACCGCAATGAGATGTGTATGTTTGGAAAGTTGTTTAGTTATTAATATACATATGGAATTGTAAGGTAGCTAATGTTGTTTTGTGTGTACTACTGAAATATATAATTCAAATTAATAAACGAATATACTTTACCTATTTTTATGCATTGTGTTGAAGAGCTCGCAATCTGTGTTGATGTTGCTGCAGCATTAGTGGTGTGGAGGTGCTGTGTAAGCGTGATGAACGTGTGCAGTGTAATAGTGTGCGTGCGCGAGCCGAAACCGTTAACGTAGTTGTGTACTTCCGCATTATCGTAAAATGGCGGGTAATGTGTGGTATACGTCTTAGCGGATCATCCGTACGTCGTTTAATAGCGGGTAATGTGTGGTATGCTTCTTAGCGGATTATCCGTACATGTTTTCCGTGGTTATAGTGCTGTAGCCTCGTTTTCGTTTTGTTCGGCCGCCATTTTTTCTGTCGCTTCGAGAATCTTTTATTGGCTAAACTGTTTTATTTTGAGCTAAATGAAGGTGTAACTTTTTTTTTTTAGGTCGTGGATGCATCTATATTAAGCTTTCTACAAATGTGTATAAACTTTGTCTATAAATTACTAATATGTTTAATATGTTAAATCTTTATTTTATAGACTTCTCTAAAAATATATTTAATTGATGAGCCCATTGTCATTAAGAATTAGACCTTGTATTATGCCAGAAGTTGTTTACTGGAATTAACATGTACTGATACTTTATAACCTATTGGGCCTGAATGTAACTATACAACTTTCATTAACATTAATCATTTTAATTTCTCTGTAAGGCACTGAAATATCAGCCAGGCAGTGTTACCTTAATAAAAATATAAACATTCTTCAATTCTTGTTTATTGTTACTTATTCATAAATGGATGCTGATTTCACAATATGTGTTCAGAACTATCAGATGGATACCGTGAAAGCATGTGATAAAAGTTACATCTAAAATGATATTTAAATTAAGAATTGATTAGCTATTCCTTCATTTAATTATCCATCCCTCAAATAAAGTCTGTATTATCCCGCTATTCAACTCTTTAAGTATCAGGGTTCAGGACCCAGTAGGCTAGACACATTTGCAATATTTTCCTATGCATCTATTCAGACACAGTCCCTATATATGCCGTATTGGTCTGAATATAAGCCGCACCCGCATATAAGCCGCACCCGCATATAAGCCGCACCTGTAAAATTCAAAGAAAAAAGATAGTACTCAAATATAAGCCGCACCCTTAAAATCGGAGAGAAAAAGACTCTCTACAAGTGATCAGCCATTGCAAGAAACAGGCTTTCTAATCAGTACTGTAACTTCTTTTACAGGCTACGGGCCTTACAGGATGTTAGAATCACTAAAACCGTAAATCGCTATTCAACTGCTACAATACCGCAGCCTCAAGCACACAAATCGGCACCCTTAACTCGGAATCACGCAAATCGGCAGTAATTTTACGTTGGCGATACATAAAGACACATACTATACGTAACTCGCAAGCTTGCAAATCTGCAGTGATTTTTTTTGCGGTCGCGAATATAAGCCACACCCGTAACTCGCAAACTAAAAAATCGGAAAAAAGGTGCGGCTTATATTCGGACCAATACGGTATATATTTATATTTATACATAAAGCCACATTCTATACGTAACTCGTAAGCTCGCAAATCGGCAGTGATTTTTTTTGCGGTCGCAAATATAAGCCACACCCGTAACTCGCAAACGAAAAAATCGGAAAAAAAGGTGCGGCTTATATTCGGACCGATACGGTATATATTTATATATATATATATATATATATATATATATATATATTGTGACGACCCGGAGGTGAAGGGCCCCGTACATCCCAAGATTCCTCCTCTAGGTCATGTCTTATTAAATTAATGCACTTATTTGCTTACGATTAGATCAATACAAGAAGGACACATGCAGACATCCCTCTGGTTACAATATCAAACTCAGACTGCTGTTTATTCTTTCTTGCATAGACATATCACAAACACAGAGAGACTTCCCCCACATGCCCAACACATCAGTCCCATCCCTCTAAGAGGGATCTGATTTCTTGGTGTTACCTCCTCACCCATTAACAGGGTTACTGACCCCATCACTAGATTCCAGATCTGATTTTACAAGGGGGAATAAACTAACTTCATTATTAACCCATTCCCCCCCCCAGTGCCCACTCTTTTGTCCTGTAACCTGTGAAGTGAATTGATATAATATTAGCATATCATAGGGCCTACTTTTGGGTGCAAATACATTCTTTACTTACAATGACCTAAATCCTCCTATTAAATCAGATCACTGTTGTAAACATTATAACATTACTTTTTATATCTTACTTTGTAAAGGGACTTGGCATAACAGTGTCATGTTCTAACCACAACCTGAACACTAAACATTATATAAACAATTCTTAGTAGGCCTGGATACTCACAGGCCATGCTCCTTAGGGATCTGGGGTAGAGGCCTAACATTACACAGGTTATTACAGTCATAATAAAATAATCCTTGAGTTCAGGGCGGTGACGATTTATACGGATCATTAAATATGAGTGCCAAATGTGTCTTTGTATATTGTTTTTAAATAGTATTTTAGTGGTTTTATATTTCATCGCTGTCCTGTAAAATAAAGATTATTTTATTATTAAGAAACCCAGTTTATGTTTGAACATAATACTGTAACAAACTTTAATCATTTTTTATTGGATAGTTGACACTGTTAATTGTTTATGATAACTATTTTAATAAAGTTATAAAGAAAGAAAACACTGAAATAATTTTAAAAAGGTTTAATATTTAATTTTATTCAAATTAGCAATCTCTCTTGCTCATTTTTAAATTTAAGTTAGTATATTGTGTATATTTTGTTTAAACCAATAAATAAATAAATAAATGTAAAAAGAAAACCTCAAGGGATTTGCACAGTTAATATTGACTGGTAATATTTTGTATTATTTTGATGTTCTTTAATACCTTCTCTTCTCTGCAGTTGTAGTTATGTAAAATGAACTACAATAAATTGACAAGATCATGTTTCATGCTAATTTGGCCTATAACAAAATAGTTAAATTGCTTTTAGTACTTAGGGAACATAATATGTCTAATTAGAAACCCTAATTTTAGCTCAACTACTGACCATTCCCTTGATATAAACCTCACTGCGTTTGTTTATGTAGATGATACATTTAATTGGTATCACTGTCATGACCCCCCTGACCACCATCCCCTTTGGACTCATATGATCCTACCAGTACCAGTACTGTATGTTATGCCTCGTGTTCAGTTGTGACCAGTTCATGAGGGGTTAACAAACAGTTGGAATTCAGTTATGTAATCTATATTTTTGCTTTTGACTGGAAAACTGTGAGGTAACATCTATCACTGTCTGACTGGATTAATACATATATATGGAATAAGATATTTAATAATATATATATATATATATATATATATATATATATATATATATATATATATATATCTTAATGCCTTGAGAAGATAATAGCTGCCCTGGTCCTGTACAACTAGTGGAGTGGATTTTATGATGCCTTGCATATGAACCATTGTCAATGTATGTATTATAAATGTATACTGTAATGGATCTACTGGCACCGCGACCGGGTACCTCCGTTGATGGACGCGTCCTAGTTTGCGCCGAGGACTACAAGCACCGCACCGGACACCACAACCACCACAGACTCCACAACCGCCGTAGCTTAACTGGAGCCGCGCCGTCTTCCTTCCACCCTGTATGAATCTCCAGCATCCAGGATCGTGTGGGGAAGACCTTTCCTCCAAGGAGAGTACATCAGGAACAAGGGTTCAGTAGTTTAAAGCTCCAGGGAGTATGCAAAGCATAGCAATCCCCAGTATGATATAGCAATCCCCTCCAAGAACGAGACGAGGCTACGTTTTGAAGGGTCAAGTAGAACTCTCTTGCTGGCACACCCAGCCTGGTTTTTATTACAGTCAGGTAAACAGAACACACCCAGGGGAAGGTATAAACAACCAATAACACAATAGTAACGCCCACAGTTTCCCTCCCCTCCTGCTTGGGAGATAATTGAATTTATAACTGTATCTACCCAATTATCTCCCAGCTAAAACTTACAAATTTTTATCCATTTTTATAACTTTATGATTTTACATAGTACATAAATAAATCTTACATTTTTATGAACAACATAAATTGTGGAACAACATATTAAAAATGGCATGAATCAGACCAGGGGTTCAAAAGTTAGTAAAAGTATCTTTTACCCATAACACCCAGACATTTCACAGGCAATACACATCCCTCATAGTTGGCCACACAATACACATAGAGGGACAATAGGTGGGTCACACCTCCCTGAGGCTACCTGGCAACTTTGATACAATCAGACATGGATTAGATCATCCTTCTTTGTTCTTATGGCTGAGAATGAAAACACTTTATACAATATACTTCCTTATCTTATGAGGAGTCTCTGTAATAGGATTATCTATTATGCCCAGGTCTGCAATAGTCTGGGCTAATATTCTGCAGAGCATAAACCAACATACATACAGTATAATAGTAGGATCATATTTTAACCAAGAATTAAATAACCATAAAACAGGGTAAAACAGTGATGGGTTCCGTTACATATACAAAACCAAGAAGACTCACAGACTAGAGAATGTTATCAGTTAAAGTTTAAATATTCCCCCTTTGAACCTGTTATGAAGTTTCCACCACAATGAAAGCATTTCCAGCTCAATCTTTCAATATGTAGTGTACTGTATTCTGATCCTGTGTGCTCCTGTTTTTAAATGTTGCATCCTAGGAAGAGGATTTTCAAGACATGTGCTGCTTTGGTGAAGGGATCAAGAACCTGAAAGATCTGCTGGGTAGGTTTGGCCATAGCAGCCTAAGCCTGACTGAAGAAAGCAGATTGTAGCATCTGTTGGTGTTAGAGGTGGGATCCCTTCATCAATTATCTAAGACAGCGACCAGATAGCTTCTTATGCCAACATTCCTATCGCTGAGATCTGCAGGCTCCTTAAGGAGAGGAGTATTGTGGTCTACCGACCCTGCTCCGGGGAAGGAATAGAGGTGCCCGCTTGCCCCTCTCCATTGTCTGTGGAGATCCAGAGCCCAGTAGCAGACCAGCTAAAGATGGTCCAGGTGAAAGACAGTGAGGTGCAATGGTGAGTGAGCCAGGATCTGGATGGGCGGAAAGACCTGTCAGTAGTGATGTCGTGAACCTAAAATTTTCGGTTCGCGGACCTCAAACGCGAACCGCCGCAAATGTTCGCGAACCGGCGAACATCGGTGAACCGCCATAGACTTCAATGGGCAGGCGAATTTTAAAACCCACAGGGACTCTTTCTGGCCACAATAGTGATGGGAAAGTTGTTTCAAGGGGTCTAACAACTGGACTGTGGCATGCCGGAGGGGGATCCATGGCAAAACTCCCACGGAAAATTACATAGTTGATACAGAGTCTGGTTTTAAGTCATAAAGGGCATAAATTACCTAACATTCCTAAATAGTTTGGAATAACGTGCTTTAAAACATCAGGTATGATGTTGTATCGATCAGGTAGTGTAAGGGTTAGGCCCGCTTCACAGTGACAGACCAAACTCCCTGTTTAACGCACCGCAAACAACCACAAACAGTCCATTTGCACAACCGCAAACTCCCCATTTGCACAAGGTTGGATACCAAGCTAGCCATGTCCAGTTCCTTGTCCTCACTGATGTCATTGAAGGTCTCTTCCTCCACCCAGCCACCAAGGGTCCCCGAAAGGTGACAACAAGCCCTCTGGGACACCTGCTGTGTTTGGTCTTTCACCTCCTCAAAGCCACCTTCCTCCTCTGACTCCTCTTCTTCAGACTCCTCTCACTGCATTGCCTCTCTCTGCATTATTATAAGGTGTGTTAAGTAGTACTACTCTTATCAGTTTAAAACCTGTTACAGCACCTATCAGGGGGCGTGTATAAGGCCTGGATTTTTAGAACCAGGAGATGGAAAAAGATGCTTTGTTGGTCGTATCACTTCAATTTTGGGGCACGGCACGTGCAGTCAAAGGTGCCACCAGATAGGAGTGACGTGTTTGTAAGTACTACTCTTATCAGTTTAATACTTGTTACGTTACCTATCAGGGGGCGTGTATAAGGCCTGGATTTTTAGAACCGGGAGATGGAAAAAGATGCTTTGTTGGTCGTATCACTTCAATTTTGGGGCACGGCACGTGCAGTCAAAGGTGCCACCAGATAGGAGTGACGTGTTTGTAAGTACTACTCTTATCAGTTTAATACTTGTTACGTTACCTATCAGGGGGCGTGTATAAGGCCTGGATTTTTAGAACTGGGAGATGGAAAAAGATGCTTTGTTGGTCGTATCACTTCAATTTTGGGGCACGGCACGTGCAGTCAAAGGTGCCACCAGATAGGAGTGACGTGTTTGTAAGTACTACTCTTATCAGTTTAATACTTGTTACGTTACCTATCAGGGGGCGTGTATAAGGCCTGGATTTTTAGAACTGGGAGATGGAAAAAGATGCTTTGTTGGTCGTATCACTTCATTTTTGGGGCACTTTGTGACATTAGCTTCTTACGCTCAAACATGTCCTTTACAGGCACCTGACTATGGGCAGATGAGCAGGAACTGCTCAAGGCCAGAGACGGAGTGGCGGATGGTTGAGAGAGGGCAAGGAGGACAGCAGTGGTTGATGTGGCTTATGATGCTGCACCAGGAGGAGGATGGCGGCTTTGAGTTTGTGTGCTGCTTGTACTCATGTGTTGGTCTGGAGTCACCCAAACATTAGCTCTCAACCTGTAGAGGATAAGGGAACCAGGCTACTCTAGACCTCATTCATCATTACAGGTTTTGACAGATCGGTACTATGCGTCCAAGCTACTGTGACAACAGATATGAGTGGCACTGTGCACTTGCAGAAGTTGGCAGAGTAGACGCTGTAGGTCTGACACACACGCTTGCAGACAACTAACTGCTATGCAATCTATTACAGTAGAAAAAATGTTTTTGGTTTTAAATGTACACTACTGTTACACCAGATATGAGTGGTGTGTTAAGTAGTACTACTCCTATCAGTTTAATCCCTGTTATGTGCCTTTTTTTTGGGTTTGGTTGTTGAAGCCACAGTGCAGCACCAGAGGCCAGAAAAATTAGGCATGTACACATGCCTGAAAAATTAGGTATTGTTGATCTTGCAGCGAGCAGAGAAGAAGGTAGGCCTGATTCAAAGCCCCATCCCTGCATATCCACACTCAGAGATTGAGGGGGCGACCCTTACAAGGCCACGGGCCGGAGATATAAAGGGGGGCCATCCCAAATAAGCACACAAGCGGGGACAAAGGTAGTGAAGGGGACATAGAGGCCCATGGACTGACGGTCGCCATCTTGGCAGGAAAAGGGCCCAGCAATTAAGCCAAACTGACCCAGCACAGGCAGATACTTGAGTCAAACGCTGTACAATTACACCTTAATAAAGCTGAAACATGCAGCAACAGGGATTCTAAACGGCCACACAGGGACAAGGAGGCTAACAGCCCCCACAGTCTCTGCACCACTCTTTTTAACAGATAACCCAAGGGGCTAACCAGGGACCTTGCCCACAAAAAAAAAAGCAGAATTTTATTGGAGGAATTATTAGTGTCTTTACCCCCCAAGAGAGGACATAATATACGGTATCTTTAGACTACCTGATGGCCAAACCTCCTTTAGCCCCAATGCTATCCAAGAAACATTTCAAAACTTCGATCAGACCATATATTCATCCCAATCCCGCTGCAGCGGATCTGACATAGAGTCCTTCCTACTACAGCAAGAAGTCCACAAAATACCTGTACCTCAATTGGACAGCTTGAACCTAGACATATCCCAAGAGGAAGTTAAATCTACAATCCAAGATCTTAAATTTGGCAAGTCCCCAGGGCCAGACGGTTTTACTCATCTGTACTATAAGAAATTTGAGCCCTTGCTTACCCCCGCACCTAACATCTTTGTTTAAAGCTATACTAAATGGAGAACCTATGCCCCCTTAATTGAATCAGGCCAACCTCATAGTCTTTCCAAAAGAGGGTAGGGACCCGAATCTCAAACTGTATTACAAGGCAGCGCAGCTGGCTTTCATTCCTCTGGCGCATTCTCCAAAACACATCAGCCGCTCTGGGTATTTATGGAAAATTTAAGCATGTCACCTTATACATGGGATACAGTAATATGGATTCCAGACCTGTATACTTTTTTGAGAAACTTGAAAAACCCATTGATTAAGCACTCATTAAAAATATGGACGGAGATGAACTGGACACAAAAACTGGACACTCGGGTATCAGATCTTACCCCTATCGTACCCAATCCCCACTTTAAGATACATCTTCCGGAAAGCTCTCTCAGTTGGGGGAAGTCTCAGAACCTACTAAGGGTTGGTCCATGGTGGCATGACGACAAAATAATGACCTTTGAGTGGGTGAGAGATAGATACAATTTACCCCTGGCTGAACACTATAATTTGTGCAGGATACATCATTTTATATATACGATAAGTGGTAGGGGAACCCCCCAAAGAAACACCTGGCTACTCAAAAAATGTAGGGATTCCCCCTTTCAGCCTGGTATTATTAGCCTCATGTATGAACTATTTAATGAAAACTCATGGGCAAACAAACCAGACTATACCAAAGCCTGGGAGAGGGATTTGGGCACCGAGTTGGCAGATAGCACATGGGATAAAAGTTGGCAAGGCTTAAGTAGGGGATCTTTAAATTATAGTCTGCTTGAGACTTCAATAAAGGTCCTACACAGGACATATATTACTCCTTTTAAGCTAATAACTGGGATCCAAAACGGAGCAGCTCATGTTTTAGGAACAGTGGTAATGAGGCTACATTTATTCATGTCTGGTGGGAGTGTTCGGCAGTCATAAGACTATGGGAAGAAACATGCTTACTAGCTTCTAAAATGTTTAAGATTGATCTAATAAAATATTTTTTGAAAGAAAAAATACACATAGCTAGTAGTTGGAAAACCCCAAATTAAAACTTTCAGGAATTAATAAAAAAAATCAACTATTTACTGCTCAACGAGAGATTTAACCATGTAGTCTTGGATAGAATCACCCAGTTCCAGACAATTTGGGATCCCTGGATAACATCCCCATTTAGTGCCCCCCTAATATAATAAAACATTTGTTAATGGTTGAAGCGACTCGAGGGGAAGGACCGGAGTGGGGGAGCCCTGGAGGAGACCCTTCAGAAGCAACCGGCGGCAAAATCATCCGAGGAAAGGAGAGGTCGCCTACTGAAGCCTGCCCTAGGGTAACCCAAGGGCGATTGAGCAGGTTAGATATTGTAAATAATAAGCTACTGCTGGAGTGATGATAGATAATAGGACTTTACTATTGTCTGTTTTAACATGTCTTAGGTTTCTCTTAAAAATTGCAATCACAGTAAAAAAAAAGAAAATGTATTAACCAAAAAAGTAAAAAAAAGAAGGCTGTAGCGGAACCCATCACTGTTTTAAACTGTTTTATGATTATTATGGTTAAAATATGATCCTACTATATATATATTGGTTGATGTTCTACAGAATATATTGGCTCAGAATATTAGCCAGACTTTTGCAGACCTAGGCTAATAGATAATCCTGTTACAGAGATTCAAGAGATAAGAAAGTTGTAAAGGATCCTTGCATTTTCCAAAGTGTTTTCATTCTCTGATAAGAACAAAGAATGATCTAATTAAGGTCTGATTGTATCCAAGTTGCCAGGGAGGTGTGACTCACCTATTGTCCTATATGTGTATTGTGTGGGGGATATGTGCAATGTCTGTGTGTTATGTGTAAAAACATACTTTTACTAACTTTTGAACCCCTGGTCTGATTCATGCCATTTTTGTATATGTTGTTCCCCTGGGTGAGAGATATTGAATGGTGCGGGACTTAAAGGTGTACCCCCTGTATTTGGGGTACATCCAGAATGTGGTTAAAATTGTGTCTGTTTTAATTGTGTTACCTGTTATCTGAGGGGAGGAGACGTGGGGGTTGAACCATGCAGATAATTGGCTGTTGTGATAATTATGTGGGTGTAGCCCTTCAGAGGGCAACATTGGATAAAAGGAGATTCCCTGTCATTAAAAGATAGTTCTACTTGACCCTTCAAAACGTAGCATCGTCTCGTTCTTTGGGGGGATTTATGGTACCGTTACTCTGCCACATTTTACAGCACTCCTGGATTATACAATGGGATATCGTGGAGGGGAATAAGCATTTCATTACTGCACAGCACCTTGCTTAAGAAAAGGACGTCTCCAACGGCTGGTACCCTCTCACTACCGGGGTAGCCGTTACATTGGATGGCAGTAGTGGGATGGTCCTTTTCATCCCCAACGCAAGTGCTGAATGGAATCCCAGTACGCTAAACTGAAAAGATCCACACTAAAGGATCTCTTGGAAACCAGAGGAAGGAGTGCCAGCAACCGACCATGGAGAGAGCTGATAGCTGACTTACTGGAGCTGGACGAGATGGATCGATCCATGGAGGTCGTGGACCAAC
Source organism: Discoglossus pictus (assembly GCA_027410445.1). Classification (NCBI taxonomy): domain Eukaryota; kingdom Metazoa; phylum Chordata; class Amphibia; order Anura; family Alytidae; genus Discoglossus; species Discoglossus pictus. The sequence continues at coordinate 5,808,352 of CM050163.1, forward strand.
CTTCCCCTGCCAGCGAGGAGGAGGAAATTACAAACCTGGTTCAGCGGAGATTATCCATGTACCCAGCAACATCCGTGGAGCTAATAGATCAGCTGTTCCGGGAAGCGAGAACGGAGATACAAAATAGGAGGGGGCACGAACTTGAACTGGCAAGAGCTAGACAACCCCTGGCACATACAGTTCATACTCCCCCACCCGCTGATACAGTAAAGAAAATACCCTTCACTGCCTTCAAAGCGTTTGTGGAAAGTGAGGAAGAAATTGATGGATATTTGGCTGACTTCGAGAGGCAGTGCTCACTACACCAGGTACCACCAGACCAATGGGTCACTATTTTGGCTGGAAAGCTATCAGGAAAAGCAAATGAGGCTTTTCGGGCGCTTACTGAGGAAGATATTGCGCAGTATCGCCGGGTGAAGGCTGCACTGCTCACCAGATATGCCGTCACCCCAGAAACTTATCACCGCCGCTTCAGGGAGTCTAAAAAGAAGTCTGCAGACTCCCACATGGAATGGGCCAGCAATATACAAAGGGTGGCATCACATTGGGTGCGAGGGTGCAATGCCAACACAGGAGAGGAAGTACTACAGCTATTCCTGATGGAACATTTCTTCCAAGATCTGGCGGCAGACATACAGGATTGGGTGAGAGATCGTCGCCCTGCTAACTTAATCGAGGCAGCACGGCTAGCGGACGAATACGCAGAGTCCAGAAAGGTGAGCCAAGGGTCCACACGACCAACCTCTAGAGCAGAGCCACGCACCTCAATGGCCGCTGTAAGCACAGAATTTCGGGCCCCAGTACCCCCAGGACCGCCACGGCCTCAGGGGTCTAACCTCCAACCCCGGGATTCTTACAAAATGACGTGCCATCGCTGCAGCAACACAGGGCATATTGCCCGTTATTGCTCTTTGAGATCAGCCAATAACAAATGGAGGCGCACAACACCCCACACAGAGACCCCGCCATCACGTCCCTCTGCTGCTCACTGCCTGAAAATCAAAGGGAGCCCTGAGGAGTGTTTGGGAATCTTGTATGAGGCCAACCCCGTACAGGCTGCCTCCCCGGATAACCGCCAGCATCACCGTCAAGAGGTGCGTGTGAATGGACAGATAGCACAAGGCTTAAGAGACACTGGCGCTACCATCACTTTGGTGCAGAAACATCTCGTGAAACCAGAACATGTATCTAATCGTACCGTTGCTGTTCGTGTCGCAGGGGGGGCTGTTTTTCGCTTACCCACCGCCCAGGTACACTTGGATTGGGGAGTCGGGTCGGGAAAGACCACAGTAGGCATCATGGATAATTTACCTGCTGAGGTTGTGCTGGGCAACGATATTGGCCCTCTAGCCTCAGCCTTTTTACCCACGACTGCTGCTGCTTGTCCCGTGACCACCCGCTCACAGACCCGTACCGAGGACGTTCCTACAACAGGTCGGGAGACCCAGGTAAGCCACAAGCAGACACTTAGCACTACCGCCACAGAGAGACCCATAGCGTGGGACACCCCCGAAGAGCTTGTGAGGGAAACTAGACAGGACCACACCCTCCAAAAGTACCGAGCATTGGCCGACGATAGAGGGGATGAGCGGGAACGTTTTATATGGAAAGTGGTTTCTATGGGACAGAGATTGTGGCCCACCCTTTGGACACTGGGATCCTGGACTGTTGGGATGGGATCCTGGATTTTTTTGGGTGGGTGTACAGGGGGAGAACAGTGGGCCCTGTGCAATAGCGGCCCGACCACGAGCTGGGGGAGGAATGTACTCTACAACTTGGGATGGTTTTGCTAAAGGACTTCAGTTCATTTGGAAGGCTGATGCTTTTCTGCCTAATTATTTAATTGTCTGAAACCAGTTTGTAAAATGTATTTTCCCTCTCCTTGAAATGTTTATTGCAGTAATGCTGATGGGTTGTCAAACTAGAGAATTGACCAACAAATACTTTTGTCCGGACATCCCCAGGCCGATCCGTTGGGATCAGACCGTGTATGCCGGCTTATGGTCACGGGGGAGGTGTGTAGCGGAACCCATCACTGTTTTAAACTGTTTTATGATTATTATGGTTAAAATATGATCCTACTATATATATATTGGTTGATGTTCTACAGAATATATTGGCTCAGAATATTAGCCAGACTTTTGCAGACCTAGGCTAATAGATAATCCTGTTACAGAGATTCAAGAGATAAGAAAGTTGTAAAGGATCCTTGCATTTTCCAAAGTGTTTTCATTCTCTGATAAGAACAAAGAATGATCTAATTAAGGTCTGATTGTATCCAAGTTGCCAGGGAGGTGTGACTCACCTATTGTCCTATATGTGTATTGTGTGGGGGATATGTGCAATGTCTGTGTGTTATGTGTAAAAACATACTTTTACTAACTTTTGAACCCCTGGTCTGATTCATGCCATTTTTGTATATGTTGTTCCCCTGGGTGAGAGATATTGAATGGTGCGGGACTTAAAGGTGTACCCCCTGTATTTGGGGTACATCCAGAATGTGGTTAAAATTGTGTCTGTTTTAATTGTGTTACCTGTTATCTGAGGGGAGGAGACGTGGGGGTTGAACCATGCAGATAATTGGCTGTTGTGATAATTATGTGGGTGTAGCCCTTCAGAGGGCAACATTGGATAAAAGGAGATTCCCTGTCATTAAAAGATAGTTCTACTTGACCCTTCAAAACGTAGCATCGTCTCGTTCTTTGGGGGGATTTATGGTACCGTTACTCTGCCACATTTTACAGCACTCCTGGATTATACAATGGGATATCGTGGAGGGGAATAAGCATTTCATTACTGCACAGCACCTTGCTTAAGAAAAGGACGTCTCCAACGGCTGGTACCCTCTCACTACCGGGGTAGCCGTTACATAAGGCCTAGCCACCTAATTTTAACAAAATGTCTTCATTGTAAATATGTATTTTTGCACAACTGTTGTGTTATGCAAGACTGTTCAATATGCTTTCTTTTCCATTACATGCCGTACGCCTTCTGGCATAAAAATTGAAATTCAAAAATTAGATATTGTTGCAGCCGCTGCTGTTGCAGCGGCCAGAAAAATTGACCTTTGTTCCCCAGGCAGAAAGTGCCATAAAACATTGCGTCTTTTTGAACCCTAGTTGGTGGCGGATAATTCACGCAAGTCATCCGGCATTCACAGATAACATACAGCAGCGTGTGGACCATTTATAGCCGAAGGCAGCTCATCTCATCAGGCCTTTTTCAGTCGAATGTATCGCCCAGTGTCAGTCCCTTCGGGATCCATCCCTCATTCATCTTTATAAAGGTGAGGCAATCTAGACTTTTTTGCCCTAGGCGACTTCTCTTCTCGGTGACAAAACCTCCTGCTGCACTGAAGGTCCTTTCTGACAGGACACTTGAAGCGGGGCAGGCCAGAAGTTCAATTGCAAATTGGGATAGCTCAGGCCACAGGGCAATCGTGCACACCCAGTAGTCAAGGGGTTCATCGCTCCTCAGAGTGTCGATATCTGCAGTTAAGGCGAGGTAGTCTGCTACCTGTCGGTCAAGTCGTTCTCTGAGGGTGGATCCCGAAGGGCTGATGCGATGCGTAGGACTGAAAAAGGTCTGCATGTCCTCCATCAACAACACGTCTTTTAAACGTCCTGTCCTTGCCGGCGTGGTCGTGGGAGGTGGATTACTTTCACCTCTTCCCCTGTTATATTGCCCTTGTGCTGTGACATCACCCTTATATGCTGTGTAAAGCATACTCGTTCATTTGTTTTGGACCTGCTGCATCCTTTCTGACTTGCGGTAATTTGGTAACAAATCAGGCACTTTCTGCTTATACCGGGGGTCTAGTAGCGTGCACACCCAGTACAGGTCGTTCCCCTTCAGCCTTTTTATACGAGGGTCCTGCGACAGGCACGACAGCATGAAAGACCCCATTTGCACAAGGTTGGATGCTGAGCTAGTCATGTCCCGTTCCTCGTCCTCAGTGATCTCGCTGAAGATATGTTCTTCCCCCCAGCCACGTACAACACCACGGGTACCAGATAGGTGACAACGAGCACCCTGGGATGCCTGTTGTGATTGGTCTTCCTCAAAGCCACATTCCTCCTCTGACTCCTCTTCCTCACAATCCTCTTCCAGCGTTGCCGCAGGTCCAGCAAGCGATGCTGATAAGGCTGTTTCTGGTGGTGATGGTGACCACAACTCTTCCTCTTCCTCGTCACGCTCATCTACGGCCTGATCCAGGACTCTTCGCAGGGCACGCTCCAGGAATAAATCAAATGGTATGATGTCGCTGATGGTGCCTTCGGTGCGACTGACAAGGTTTGTCACCTCCTCAAAAGGACGCATGAGCCTACAGGCATTGCGCATGAGCGTCCAGTAAAGTGGCAAAAAAATCCCCAGCTCCGCAGAGGCTGTCCTAGCACCCCAGTCATACAAATACTCGTTAATGGCTTTTTCTTGTTGGAGCAGGCGGTCGAACATTAGAAGTGTTGAATTCCAACGTGTGGGGCTGTCACAAATCAAGCGCCTCACTGGCATGTTGTTTCGCCGCTGGATATCTAAAAAGTGGTCCATGGCCGTGTAGGAACGCCTGAAATGGCCACACACCTTCCTGGACTGCTTTAGGACGTCCTGTAAGCCTGGATACTTATGGACAAAGCGTTGTACGATCAGATTACACACATGTGCCATGCACGGCACATGCGTCAACTTGCCCAAATTCAATGCCGCCAACAAATTTCTTCCGTTGTCACAAACCACTTTGCCAATCTCTAGTTGGTGCGGAGTCAGCCATTGATCCACCTGTGCGTTCAGGGAGGACAGGAGTGCTGGCCCGGTGTGACTCTCTGCTTTGAGGCAAGTCAACCCCAAGACGGCATGACACTGCCGTATCCGGGATGTGGAATAGTATCTGGGGAGCTGGGGGGGTGCCGTTGATGTGGAGCAAGACGCAGCAGCAGAAGAGGACTCAGCTGAGGAGGTTATGGAAGAGGATGGAGTAGGAGGAGTAGAGGAGGTGGCAGCAGGCCTGCCTGCAAGTCGTGGCGGTGTCACCAACTCCTCTGCAGAGCCACGCATTCCATGCTTGGCAGGCGTCAGCAGGTTTGCCCAATGCGCAGTTTAGGTGATATACCTGCCCTGACCATGCTTTGCCGACCAGGTATCAGTGGTCAGGTGGACCCTTGCCCCAACACTGTGTGCCAGAGATGCCATTACTTCCTTTTGCACAATTGAGTACAGGTTGGGGATTGCCTTTTGGGCAAAGAAATTTCGGCCGGGTACCTTCCACTGCGGTATCCCAATCGCTAAAAAATTTTTGAACGCCTCAGAGTCCACCAGCTTGTATGGTAAAAGCTGGCGGGCCAAGAGTTCAGACAAGCCAGCTGTCAGACGCCGGGCAAGGGGGTGACTTTGTGGCATTGGCTTCTTACGCTTAAACATGCCCTTGACAGACACCTGACTGTGGGGAGATGAGCAGGAACAGCAAGAGGCGAGAGACGGAGTGGTGGAGAGTTGAGAGGGGGCAAGGAGGACAGCAGTGGTTGATGTGGATGAAGATGCTGGACCAGAAGGAGGATGGCGGCTTTGAGTTTGTGTGCTGCTTGTACTCATGTGTTGATCCCATTGGCGTTTGTGCTGTGACATCATGTGCCTTCGCAAAGCAGTTGTACCTAGGTGGGTGTTGGACTTCCCACGACTCAGTTTCTTTTGGCACAGGTTGCAAATGGCATCGCTGTTGTCAGAGGCAGACACACAAAAAAAGCAGCAGCGGGTACATCATCATCATCATCATCATCACATCGTACGTACATGTGTGTAATGCTGACTGACTGAGACATATCCCTGTTATCTACATTCTCTGGCAATAATGGTTGCGCATCACTCATTTCTTCAAACTGATGTGTAAATAACTCTTCTGACTGATCAATTAAATTGGCTGTGGTACTAGTGTTGGTGGCGGCAGGCGGGCGAGTGGTAACTTGAGAGGTGCCCGAAGCTAAGCTGGAGGAGGATGGTGCGTCAATGTTCCAAGCGGAAGCTGTAGAAGATTGGGTGTCCTGTGTTAGCCAGTCAACTACGTCCTCTGAACTTTTCAAGTTCAGGGTAACTGTCCTCTGAACACTGGGCATTATTGTAGGGCCAAAGGGAATCACAGCACCACGACCACGACGGCCTCTGCGGGGTGTCCTGCCTCTGCCTGTCATTTTTTTTTTTAATGTGGACTGTTGGTACCCCAACTAGACTGGATTGGTTGAACTTGGCACAGTGTATTTTAAAATTAGGAGAAAACATTTTCTGTAAACTAAATAAAAATCATATTAGGAGGTTGAAAGAAAAAGAAACCGGATGGGGGGATACCGAGCAGAGCACACCATCTACAGCCCACTGGGAGACAAACTCATCCATTCCCCCAGTAGACAAAGCCAGGTGGTACTCTGCCCGGATACGGGAGCGCACCAGCACCCGGAACATGGCCTCAGGTGACAAGGGAACCCCCCCTATCAAACACTGCTTCCTGGACTTATATATAGCCAACTTGGCTAATGCCAGGAGCAGGTTGACGAGGAGGTCCCTGGCCTTATTGCCCCGGGACACTGGGCGCCCAAAAATAAAAATGTGAGGGGAGAAATGCAGCCAGAACTGCAGGAGGAGGCCCCTCAAGAGTGACAAGAGGGGCTGCAGTCTGGCGCAACTAAAATAAACATGATACACGGACTCTCCCTTGCCACAGAATGGACAAGTGGAGTGAGAGTCCGAGAATTTAGCTAAGTACTCTCCCTGCTCAGTGCACCATGGAGCACTCTCCAACTCAAGTCCCCGGTGGGTCGTGGAACTAAATCAGAATAAAGTTCCCTCCACCGGGGCCTCTTGCCCTCGTCAGCTGGTAGGACCCGCCTCCAGATGGTATCGGGATGGGTCACGAGGGCAAGGAAGTGCACTGTATGGAGCACGAGAGAATATAAGCTCTTCCTCGGCATGCCGCGAAAGCATGCCGAGGGTATGTCCCTCAACCTCGAGAGGTTGGGGACAGGAGGAGCCTGAGGGGAAACACGGGGCTTGTGTCCAATGCAAACAGCCGGAGAAGGGGTGTTGAAAGGTGCATGTGGCACTCCGGCCTGCAAAGCCCCGCGAAGGAAGGTGCGCGAGTCGGGGGAGATGGCATCTCTAATCTCCTGGAGCAAGCGCCCTGAGAATTTGGGCGTCACATATCCCAAACAGAGCGCAAGCTCCTGGGGTGACACCCAATCAGAACGCCCGTATTCCAGGAGATCCCCGACTCGGGTCATCCGTGCATGACTAAGGCGGCGGATGATACTGGGGGACTGTAACATTGGAGCCCCCACTGCTGGATTAAATAGCAGGGGCTCCGTGAATATTTCATCCCCCAAAGGCACGCCCTGCCTGGTCACGGAGACCATGCTCCAGGCCTTGAGGGTTTCCTGGTAGTATGCCGGCAACACAGAGAGGTCTCTCCCAAACCCCTCGGGCCTGATCAGAAATAATTGCCGGTCATACCCCAGGTTGCGCAACTGGCGATAAAAGCTGGATGCCAGTGCGCACCACTGCAGAGAGGGATCTGCATATAGGTATCTCTGCAGGTACTGAAGGCGGAAGGTGGACAACTGGGAGCACACACAAACTACTCCCTGTCCACCCTCCACCAAAGGCAGACTTGCCACCTCTGCAGAGACCCAATGCCTTCCCATCCAGAGGAAATCTAACAAATTCCTCTGGATATTGGTGACAAACTCGGGGGTCGGACTCAGACAAATCAGCCGGTGCCAGATCTGAGAAGCCACCAGCTGATTCACCACTAGAGTCCGCCCCCTAAGGGAAAGCATTTTTGCTAGACCCCTCCATCGTCCCAGACGAGAGAGGACACTGCCCTCTAACTCCCTCCAGTTGTCTGGGACGGAAGCGTCCGCAGCGGACAGGTAGACCCCCAGATATTTAATGACATCTGCCTCCCACGTGATGTCACAAAACGTGGGAGGCAAAGAGTCTAACTGTAAATTACCCTCTAAAAGGCCTGTGCATTTGGACCAGTTGATCTGAGCGGAGGAGGCAGCTGAATATACCTCCTGGCACTGTTTTGCCAGCTCAAGATCAACTGGATCCTGGGCCATGAGGAGCACATCGTCAGCATAAGCTGAAAGGACAATCCGCATGTCTGGATCTTTTAGCACCAGCCCTGTGAGCCTTTTCCTCAGTAGGCAGAGGAAAGGCTCGATGGCCAGTGCATATAACTGTCCAGACAAGGGACATCCTTGACGCACCCCTCGTCCAAATACCAAAGGTGCTGTTAGGGACCAATTGATTTTAAGTAAACACTCTGCAGAGGCGTACAACGTTCTTATAAAGCCCACAAACCGTGGGCCAAAGCCGTACGCTTGCAGAGTGGCTATGAGGTAACCATGGTCCACCCTGTCAAACGCCTTCTCTTGATCTAAAGAGAGAAAGGCGAGTGACAGACCAGTCCTGCGAGAATAATGCAATAGATCCCGGACCAGAAAGATACTATCAAAGATAGTCCGGCCCGGGATCGCATAGGACTGGTCAGGGTGAACCAATTCTGCCAGCACAGACCCAAGTCTAAGCGAGATGGCTTTAGCTACAATCTTGTAGTCCGTGCTGAGCAGAGAGACCGGTCGCCAGTTCTTAATAAGCCGGAGATCCCCCTTTTTGGGCAGCAGGGCAAGTACTGCCCTGCGACAAGACAGGGGCATCTCCCCGGTCTCCAGGGCTTCCCCAAGGACCAGATGGAAATCAGGTCCCAGAGTCTCTCAGAAAAATTGGAAAAACTCTACAGTCAGTCCGTCCAGTCCTGGAGACTTCTCACAGGACATGGCACGGAGGGCTTCAGAGAGCTCTTGAAAAGATAGTGGTATATCAAGCCGCTCTCTTACACCCTCACTGACTGTGGGGAGCCCCTCCCATAGCACCCTGCAGGCGTCTGGAGAAATGGGATCCGGAGAGTAAAGATCTTTATAAAAGTTCCGGGCTCTATCCCGGATACTCTCCGGATCTGTAAGGGGGGCACCGTCTTCATCTAGAAGACAGGTGATGTGCCTACTGTTACCCCCCTTTTTCTCCAGTGAGTAGAAGAGGCGCGAGCCGCGGTCTAGATCTTTGAGAAAACCTAAGCGGCTGCGCACGTATGCCCCCTTGGCCTGGTGTCGTTCCAGGTCACAGAGGACACCCTTCCTCTCTACATACTCGCTCTGCAGGGATTGGTCCCTACAAGTGAACAGCCTCTGCTCCAGATGGAGTACCTCCCCCGGAGTGACTCCAACTCAGCTTCGCGCTGCCCACTCGCACCCTTGGTATATTCCTGACACAGAAGTCGCAAATGAACCTTGCCCACGTCCCACCACAGTTTTAACGTGGCAAAGTCCCCCTTGCAACCCCTCCAGTCCGTCCAAAACTCCCGGATCAATGTCACGAGCCCCTGGTCCTTCAACAAAGCATTGTTGAAGTGCCAATAGGCGGCTCGTGGCGCTGTTGGCGTTAGCGCCACTGTCACAGACACACAGTTGTGGTCTGTGAACGGAGCCAGCCTAATGGCACAAGAACCGACTCGTGACATATAGTGACTAGATATATATAGTCTGTCGATCCGGGAGTGGGACACCAGACCGGCTCTCACCCTGACGTAGGTGAAACCGTCTGATGCCCCTGGGTTCTGCTCTCGCCAGATGTCCTCCAGGGAGAAGCGGGCGATGATCTCCCGCAGCGCTGACGCAGAAGGCGGGTACGGCTCTGGACTATTCCGGTCCAGAGCGTCGAGGGTGCAGTTGAAATCACCCCCGAGTACCAAACACTCATCTGCGTCAACCGTCTCCAAAAACTGGGACAGTCTGGCGAGGAACCTCACTCTCTCGAGCCCTCCAGCAGGGGCATATATATTAACTAGGTTAATGATGCTACCCTGCTCTCGGACCCGGAGGTGGATTAGACGGCCTGGGATAACAGCTTTCACAAGCAGCAGCTCTGGCTGAAAAGACTCTGAGAACAGGGTCACCACTCCACATGACGCCGATATGAAGTGGCTGAAGAAGACCCTGCCTCTCCACTCCAGTTGCCACGAGGCCTCAGCCTCTGGAGTGGTGTGAGTTTCCTGCAGGAAGCTCACAGAGTACCCTCCCTGATATAAATAGGAGAGTACCTGGAACCTGCGGAAACTGTCTTGACAGCCATTGGTATTTAGCGTGCTGATGTGCAAAGCCATTACTGCGTGTCAGGAATTGTGCGTTCCTCAGACCCTTGAGACTGCTGATAGGACACGCACATTTTATAGAATTTCCGGACGCGGAGATGCTCCGCAGTCCCAGAATTCTTGGCCCTAGTGCTGACCACTAGATATTGCTGGAGAGAGTGGAGAATAAACGACATATTCTTCCACCTCTCCAAGGCCAGCCGCACCTTCCTTTTCTTTTGTCCATGAAGGGTGCTCTCAAGGAATAGATCTATTTCCTTGACAGGGATAACCCACCCAGAATCTGATGTTCCTTCTAGTGGGTCACCCCTGGGCTCCTCTTGGCTGAGGGGTTTTACTCCATCCTCCCCGGCTTGAGTCAGTTTCCTCAGCTTTATTCTCAGGGACCCCCTCTTAGATGATACAGAAGGAGTCCCTTTAGCACCCTTCAAGGTAAATAATGGACCCTTGGATTGCTGCTGCACCCCTGTAGCTTCAGGAGTGCATTCAGGGGTAGCTGGCTGGACAGCAGTGGCTGGCATGGCTTCCTTAATGGAAGCCTTGGAGGCTTTATATGCCTCCTCTGCCAGTTCCACCGCTGCTTGCTCAGCTTGGATGGCACCGATGTTAGGGCCAGTGGACGGCTGAGGAGGGTAGACAGGCTCTCCCATGATGTTAACAGGAAAACCTGTTTTATCACCCTCCCCCATTTCCACTTCCCCTTGTGCCACATCCCCCCTGACAGACAAATCCATGGGGTCCTGAATGGGGGTCATGCCTATATTCCCCCCCTCCAGTAGTGACTCGGCCTGGGGCTCTAACAAAGCCCGAGGTATGTCACTAGAGAGTGACACTGGAGGAGGAGACTGACTGGTGCCCTTGAAGCTCAGCACCTCAGGGACACTGACTACCCATTCAGCAGGGGCTTTGTTGGGACCCCCCTCAAAGGCCAGAGGCAGAACCTGATCTTTCTTGTCTACCCCTGCCTCACTTGGGAGACCCTCTTGCCCCTGCTTTTCCTCCAGACCCTTTTCCACATTAACCCCTATAGGGTCTGGAGAGAGAGATGTGTGGTCTGGCACCGGCTGGCTGAGCTTAATAACCGGGCCAGACAATGTCACCGGATGAGGAGGAGATGTTTTGTTCCTCTTCTTGCTTTTAGAGGGAGGTGCTCCACTATAGAGCACTTCCCACTTATCAGCAACCTCCCTGTTGGTTTTATGCTTCCTCTTCCTGGGGACGTCACTCCTGGAAGAGGAGCTGCCACTAGCTGCCTCCCCTGCAGAGGGCTTATTATCCCTCTGCTTACACTGTGCCCCCACACTAACTGATGTAATTATGGTGGGGGCAGATTGGGACTTGGGAGATGCAGCTGTGACACTGGGAGGACCGGTGACATTCCTACCCTTTTTCCCCGTGTCTGCAGTCTTGCTAGAGACCACAGACACAGATGGCTTTTTTGGGGAAGAAGGGGGTTTGGAGGCCGTGGTGGTGGCTTGAGGAATGGCCTCCTTGCCTGAGCTCTGTGGGGGGCTATGACCCTTGAGGTCCCCGCTGTTATGGGCTCAGCGGGGATGGGTGCTGTACTGACGGAGGTGCCATTTGCTGGGGCTGGGGCATGATGCTTTACATTAGGACAATTCCTACGTGTATGCCCCAACCCCTTGCAATGATAGCACTGCACCTCCGTAGTGCTGTAAAAAATCCTGTAGAGCACCCCCTCAAATGGAACCCCAAAAGACCCCTCTATGTTTTCTGCGCCCTGAGGCAGGCACATTTGTACCTGCCTCTTGAAAGAGAGCACATGACGAAGTGTTCTCTCTCTGCACCCCAGGGGAATTTTAATAAATGGTGTTTTTACTTCCCCTAGGGTTAGCAGGTGGGGGCACAGGAGGGAGTCTGGTAGGAAGGGGGGCACATTAGACAGTGTTACTTTTGTGCCCAACCCTTCCAGGGGTTCTATTGGGACATATAATCCCCCCACTGTGATGCCTCTCTGTATAAGTATGTGAGAAGCAGCCAGCGTACGGGTAAAGAAAACTGCTTTCCCGTACATTTTGCTGGCTGCTACTATAACAGAGGGGCTGATGACATTAGCTGCAGCATGCAGATAGATATCAATGCTGTAGACCCCAGACATCTGACATTTAACCCCATGCTTCCTGGTAATCTGCCCCTCAGCCCCAGCGGTGGTATTACTGGGGCCAGCAGAAACCACCTGTGACCAGGTATTAGCCACAGGGGTAGGTCTGCTGGCAGAACCACCAGGAGCTGGGGCTGCCTTATCTGCCTTGGGCCTATGCTGTGCAGTGCTGCAGCTAGGATTTTCAGGGGCCATCATTCCCCCTTTTGACCCCTGAGGATTCTTAGTGGTCTTATCCCTCATGTTTAGACCCTTTTTTTTTTTTAGATAATTTTTTTTTTTTTTTTTTTGATTTTTTACTGTTTTCTTTTTAAAAAAAATATAAAAGTGTGAAAAAGAAACAAAAAGACAAAACTAAGGGAGACAAAACTAAGAGAGAGAGAGAGATGATGTTTGGCAGTGGAAGGGTTAATGGCCTGTTGCAAGTTGTTGCTAATTGCAACAACACAGAGAACACAGAGGCTTTTTAACCCCTCTGTGTCTCTGTGTCAGATGTTTAAAAAAAAAAAAAAAAAAGCCTTTTAAACAAAACTTCAAATTCTTTCCCCCCCCCCACTGCCTACAAAGATGTTACTTGTCTTCTCTCCCCCCAAAACATAAAACCCAACACCAAACAAACAAAACTTTAACAAAACCTGAAAAACTTAAAAAAAAAAAGTCAAAGTAAAAAAAGTTTCAGGAGTGAAGGTAAAGTGCTAGGGGAGGGGTGTGGCAAACTATCCAGGAGACAGCTCACTCTCCTGGGATAGAGAGTTGAGCCTGAGTCCCAGAAAACTAAAACTTAAATTAAACTAAGAAAAAAACCACAAAAAATCCCAAAAATGAACAACACCGTGCACAAAGTGCTTATAAACAGAAAGGTGTTAAAATAAAACTTGTATTTGAGGGACTAAGACCCTAAAAAGCCTTTTGTTTGGAGCTTAAGCATGCACACAACATGCTCTCTTGCACAGTACTTGAAAGCAGGACACACACTATGGGTAGCGGTCAAGCAAATGAACTTTAAATGACGGTAAGTCAGGCAAATGCACTTACATTTAAGAAAAAAAAGTTTGTTTTTTTTAAAAGTAGACAACTAGTAAACAATATTATATTGTATGCGTTGTGCACACACAGTATAATGAAATTAGATTACACAGAAAAAAAAATGATGTTATAGCCCTAAAAAGGGCTTTTTGGGGTGCTGTGTTTACAGCAGAGATCTGATGAGTCCTTCAGCACTGCACTGGACACTGAATAAACTTGCCTAGCTATGGTTTTCCCTATTGATGCAGCATCATCCAAACTGTCCCTCCTCTCTGTAAGACTGCAAGTTAATTATGATTCCAAAATGGCTGCTGTCCATGAGGTAGATGGCTCTGGAATGGAGTGTATGCTGCTGATTGGCTGGAATGTGTCTGCTGACTGTGACATGCAGGGTCAAAGTTTGCTCAATGATAAAGTATTGGGGGCGGGTCGAATCTCGTATATGTTTGCTGTTCGCCGCGAACGCGAACATGCTATGTTCGCCGGAAAAAGTCCGCCGGCGAACTATTCGCGACATCTCTACCTGTCAGAGAAACCGTGGGACTACCTGGATGTCTGCTTGGAGGAGTTACTTCATGATACGAGGAGCCTGGTTGACTGGATGTTTTGGTGGCAAGGGCATATAAAAGGATATATACAATAAAAGGATTATACAATAAAAATGTGTTGGTTATAAAAACAGATGAGTATTTTGTATATAAACAGTACCGGTGTTTACTTCGTCCATCAACCTCTTTATTCTATTTCTTTCATAGTGAGTTATCAGTTTCCATATTAAGTGCTTCTGAGGCTCCTGATCTTAGCTGGTCTCATTATAATAATCCATTAGTAGTACAAATGGCAGAAGACCGTGGCTTCACATTTACTTAGTCACACATTGAACTTGAACTTTGTTTGCTACAAGCCACCATAAACTAACATGTTTTTAGACACACCGTTATTTTTTTTTTCATGTGTTATTGATAAAGTATTCAAATTCTATAAAATAACAGTTACATTTCTGTATTTATTTATAAATATTAGTTACTGTAAAAAAGAGGGACCAGCTGGACCGGCCAAGGCGGGTTTTTGTGCATCGGTGCTCGAGATCCCCATTCCTCTGAGCTGAAATAACACTAAATCTACAGTTGTTGCATAGTTGTGTAACTTTCAATGTTTGGGCACTCCATTATACCGTGGGGGAGCAGAGGGTGCAGCATAGGAGATACTGTTGTCTTCTAGGACTGACAAGGACAGGATAAGGATTCATATTGAGGTTTGGAGTGAGGGAGCCTGGACATAATGAGGCTGAACAGCACTTAGTCTCCTGAAGACAGCTAATGTTTTCGATGCAACTGTCACTGTTGCAGCAGCAACCTGCAACACCACTGTTAACATGGGAGATAATCTAGAGCTGAAGGTATCACAGTTACATTATTCTTCAACAACATAAATCCTAAATGTCACAACCCCCTCTTTGTTGGGCTTAAAAAAAGGCTAAGGAGACCAATCCTAGCCTCGGGTCGATCAGGTTCTGCACAAAGGACAGCTTATACAAATGATTGGACAAGTGGTAGATTCTCAGGCCTTGTTATTGGGTTCCAGGACAAATTGCAGAAATGAATCTGATTTAGAAAAACAATAATCTTTATTGGTCAGTTCACCCTTTTTTAGAATTTCTTACATGCCCAAATCAAAGTCCAGTTGCCCAGACACAATTCAAGTTTTACAGTTCTCAGTACGTTAATTGCCCCATGTTGCCTGAAACGTCCATCAAGGGGCCAGCCTTAGCCTCTCTACTTCCAGAGCCAAGTGCTGAGGAGTCTAAAGCCCCTCCGGGTCCAAACTGAGTGGGAAACCATAAATCCAGGGTAGACAGGTGTCTCCGGGAGGAGGCCTACCATCTAGCAGAGGGTTGTAGACTTGCTAGCGGACCCATGTTATCCAGTGAGCTGGAAGATATATGTCTTGGGGAACTGTTGGTTCGGTGTGTTCACTCTCTAGCATACCTTCTTGTGGGTAGTAATATCTTTATTGAGTCTGAGGAGAGCCAAGGGACTTCAGGGGTGAATTCACCAGGGCTCTAATAACATTTATACCAATTTGGGTTCCCGATAACACTGAATTGGTGCTAAGGAACAATGACTAAGGCCAAATATTTTCTAATTTGTGGTTAACCTCAAGACAAAGGATCAAAGGGTTCTTCCTTTATAAACACTTTACACTAGTTGACCCTTGTCTATGGAAACAAAGGGTTTCAATTGCTGCCTGCACAAGTGAAGAAGCATGGAAAAGAACTGAAAAACATGTAAATGTAAACTAAACAGTAAAGTAGAAATAATACAATTTCAATTATAAGGAATGGGAGAACTCCTAACTGAAAGGTATGTTGGAGGATAACTTTCTTGAAAGGAGGGAAGAGTGCATGATTTTATGAAGGTCTTGTGTTTCTTAGGTGGTAGTGGAACAAAATATAACTAACAAAATATCCTTTTTATTTATACTTGAGTCACACTGGAGCCAACAAAACCTTGTAATCATGGTTTAGGTGGGAGTTAGTCCATGGGCCATATTAAATTTGAAGCACGTAGTGGCACCGGTACACCCGCAAAGCCTGCGGGCTTGTAATTCAACGGAGTTACAAAGCTATAATATTCAACCATGCCGCGACCAACGGGCCGACGGGTACCTGGCCAATTTAATGGCCGTAAGTGTAGCGGCTCCGTTACCGTCTATGGGTTTTCACGTTGGGGGAATTTAATAGGACTGCATGTATTTTAATCCATCAAGTCATCTGATCCTTGTATTATGCGATTTCTTTATTGATCTAGAACAATCAAGCAGAAAACTTATTAAAACATTGCCTAGTCCACATAAGGGGAAGTATCCTTCCTTATCCCAAATACTGGTAATCAAAAAATGTCTTGTAACAATATCCTTGCTATCCAACATAAACTTGTATACCCTTTTATTAAAAAAAGTATCCAAATTCTTAAAATGATCTATTAAATGTGGTGTAATAGAGTTGTTTGGTAGTGAGTTCCACAATCTGACTGTTCTTTCTGATAACAATCTTTAGCAAAATGGCAGTATTAGTCAATCTTTAACAAAATAGCAACGTGTCACTCAGATTTACACCAGTCACTATTTTTTTCTTATTATTTTGCTCCTTTTTAGCTGTATAGATACATTTTCTCATATCTATTGATTTTTATAACAGTAGAAATAATTTGTTCAATGTGCAACACTTTTTTAATTGATCCTTTTTAGCTTTAGAATTAATTTTGCTGTTTTTAATCAATCTTTGACAAAATAGCAGTGTCACTGTATATGAAATTTGAATAAAAGTTTAAGGAGCTCAGATTTAAGGCCCCCTCAGAATAATTACTCTCTCAGGCCTCCTCCAATCTGGGATAATTCTTAGAAATTCTAACGTTTGCAACACAACTGGTATTACGAACAGGACTATGGAGCATGACCCATCTTGACTTGCTAATACCTTCTCCTCCTAATTCTTTACCATCTATGTTGCTGTCATTCTCATTCCTCTCTCTCTCTGTTCTGTCACTTCCTCCATATTTTCTCTCGCTCACACCATTTCTCATTTTTTACAGCACTTTGAAATCACCATCCAAGACTCCTCTGATCACACGTGGAGGTATGAACATAACTGTAAAACCTGATCCATCTCAGAAGCCAGTAACATTATTAATATTACTACTACTACTGTATGCCTTTTATACATTTTTGGGAGATAGAAAGTATATGTCCAAATTCTTTACCATTTTCATCTCTCCATCGATGTTTCTCTGTACCTCACACTATCTTCCATTCTTCTTTTGGAAATCATCATCTAGGCCTTCTCTGATCTGGGATAACAGCATCCATTTAAGTCTATGTAACAATAATCAACAATTGAAAATGTATACTTTTAGCAAGGAAACACTGCCTGGCTGATATTTCAGTGGCTTGCAGAGAAATAAGAGTAATTATATGTAATGACAGTTGTACATTCAATGCCAAGGGCTTATAAAGCATCAGCACATCATATGAATCCCAACAAATAACTCTTTTGGTATAAGATAATGACAATGGGCTCATCAATCACTTTAATTTATTAGAAATATCTATAATTTAAATCATTATCATTCTACATATTATAGTATCAATTATAAACTGAGTATGTACACAATTTTTGACAGTTTGTTATAGACAGCTCATCATTTTTTTTACAGCCCATAGACTCAATACCTTGGTTCCTACAACAAACCCCATACAGAACATAATAAAATTAAGGTGAAAAGCTATTGAGGTTGAAAAATATTTTATTAAAAAATTAAAACAAAAAAAAACTATACAAACTAGTTTACAGGTACACAAATTGATTATGATTGCTCAGCAAGATGGCTTAGAGCAAAGTCCATAATTTCAGGGTCCCTTAAATCAAAATACAATTGGTAACCAAGCAGATAGCAGCGATGCACAGAACCAGCGCCGCCTCCTAGTATGTCTTATAATAAAACAAGCTGATACACCAATAGAATTTACTCAAAGAGCAGCACTGCTGAAAAGTTCTTTACAACTCAGATATCCATTGTGTGGGACCACATATGTTAGACTAAATATATTTCTATGAGATTGTCAAATGCTTTTGATTAATTACATTTATATAATGTTGGTTGAATTGCATGATATGTAATGTAGATATGTAACAGTTGATCAAGATTAAGCATTTCCCACAATCAAAACATACAACTGGCCTTTATCATGTGTGTTTTCTTTTGTCATTTGAGATTTCACTGAAACACTTCTCACAATTATCTTTACCCTGTGTGTGTTCTCATGTGTTGATTTAGACTTGTGGCCCAAGTGAAACATTTCCCACATTCAGAACAAACAAATGGTCTTTCTCCTGTGTGAGTTCTCTTATGTTTTTTAAGATATGAAGCATGACCGAAACATTTCCCACAATCTGAACATGCAAATGGCTTTTCTCCTGTGTGAGTCCTCTTATGTACATGGAGCTGTGAGGCCTGACTGAAACATTTTCCACATTCAGAACATGCAAATGGTTTTTCCCCTGTGTGCGTTTTCTTATGAATTTTAAGACATAAAGCATGACTGAAACATTTCTCACATTCAGAACATGCAAATGGTTTTTCACCTGTGTGAGTTCTCTTATGCACACGGAGATGTGTAGCCTGACTGAAACATTTTCCACAATCAGAACATGCAAATGGTTTTTCGCCTGTGTGGGTTCTCTTATGCATATTAAGCCTTGAGGCCAAACTGAAACATTTCCCACATTCAGAACATGCAAATATATTTTCGCCCGTGTGAGTTCTCATATGTTGATTGAGATGTGTGGCAATACTGAAACATTTCCCACAATCAGAACATACAAATGGTTTACCTCCTGTGTGAGTTCCCTTGTGTTCGTTAAGACTTGAGCGTTGATTGAAACATTTGCCACATTCAGAACATGCAAATGGTTTTTCTCCGGTGTGTATTCTTGTATGTTGATTGAGTGTTTGGGCCACACTGAAAGATTTCCCACATTCAGAACATATAAATGGTTTTTCCCCTGTGTGAGTTATCATATGTCGATTGCGACTTTCAGCCAGATTGAAACATTTCCCACATTCAGAACATTCAAATGGTTTTTCTCCTGTGTGAGCTATCATATGTCGCTTGCGACTTTCGTCCCGATTGAAACATTTCCCACATTCAGAACATACAAATGGTTTTTCGCCTGTGTGAATTCTCATATGTTGTTTAAGATAAGAGGCCTGACTGAAACATTTCCCACATTCAGAACATACAACTGTTTTCCCCCCCTTATGAATTTTCATATGTCGATTAAGATGTGAGGCCTGATTGAAGCATTTCCCACATTCAGAACATGCAAATGTTTTTTGTTTTGAGTAAGTTATTGGCTTTGCTTCCAGATAACTATGTGATACACTGAAATCTTCCAATACACAATCTGGTAAATTAAGGGAAATGTGGTCCTCTTCAAGGGTATTCCATATCTTAGATCCATCTGTTGGGGGTAAAAGCACCAGGAGTAAATTATTTAAATCTGGGAGTTTTCAAAAGAAAATTATCAAATACATTCATATGAACCCATATGTAATTATCCAGCAAAAAAATATTTCCTAATTCAAAGCATTATGTCAGACAAACTAATTGCTGATACACAGGAAATTATCCACCAAACCCCATATTATATACTCAGGGTTTATAATTAGTCCAAAATGTATATCAACTCAGTGGTCTAGAGGTTATTCAATGGCAGATACAGTGGATATAAAAAGTCTACACACCCCTGTTAAAATGTCAGACTTCTGTGCTGTAAAAAAATGAGACAAAGATAAATAATTTCAGAACTTTTTCCACCTTTAATGTGACCTAATGGCTCTCTGTGGACCATGGATTTTGCTGTGGGATTGGACTAATTTCAGGAAAGACCAACTAGAGCAGCTGAACTTTATTTGGGGTTAATCAGAGGCACTTTAAATGATGGCAGGTGTATGCTGACTCCTATTTAACACGATTTGGAATGTGATTGCTTAATTCTGAACACGGCTACATCCCCAGTTATAAGAGGGTGTGCAGACTTATGCAACCACATTATTTTTCTTTTTTATTTTTCTTCCCTCCACCTAAAAGATTTCAGTTTGTTTTTCAATTGAGTTGTACAGTTTATAGGTCACATTAAATGTGGAAAAAGTTCTGAAATGATTTATCTTTGTCTCGTTGTTTTACAGCACAGAAACCTGACATTTTAACAGGGGTGTGTAGACTTTTTATATCCACTCTATAATCATTTATTAAGGAAAGAATAAGAAAAAGGCCACTGTTATATTAATAACAAAAACTTGGGTTCAGAGGTGTTTAGGCTTGGAAGACTAGGATGTACAAAATCAACCCAAACAAAAATATGGTAAAAATTGCATATTTAACACAATTATTATAGAGTAAAAAAAAATCTTATTAATAAGATAATATTTATAAAAAGCAACTACATTAATTAAAAAATTACACTATAAAATCATGATAATGTTGCACTTGTCATCCAGACTTATAGTGACTATGTACCACACATTTCCAATATCGGGCCTACCTGTATGCCACTAGAACGCGACCTGGCGACTACGGCAAGCTATAAGTCTGGATGACAAGTTCAACATTATATTAGATCTTTTCCTCACCTTCCCTGATATTCCCAGGACTCTCCTCCTCCTTCACCTGCTGCTCATCTCTTATGTTCAGCTCTTCTTGTTTAACCTTGGAGACAACTGGAGGCTTCACATCTAATGGCCGTAAACAGATAGAGATAAACTGCTTATAGACTTACACAATTTGATTTATTCAATATCAGTCTAGTGTTTGTGTCTTAAATTTTTTTTTAAATCCTTTAGTTGAAAGTTGCACAAAGACAGAAACAGACAAATGCTGTTACTTGGTATGGACAGAAGACCAAATATTGTGTCATTGGGTAAAAAATCACATTTGCTGTGAGCTGCGTTTCTTGTAAAATAAATACAACTGGTTTATGGGTCGGTTTACAAGGAAATCAACCAAGACTTCTTGGTTGGGTGACAAAGAATACATACACCTCAATAAAGACTGAAGTGAGTGATAATTCCCCAGAAGTCACACACACACACACTATTTTGAACGAATGGACTCATTTTTGGATACAAAAACCTTAAAACAAAAAAAAAGAATGAAAAACAATGATTAAATCAAAAAACATAGAATTTGACTTCACTTTTAACTGTACTGAAAGGACTTGAGGGCCCAATGAGATAGTGTTGATGTAGATTTGGAGAAGGAGGAGACAGGTTATTGCTTGGAAGAGAATATACACTTTGGTTCTTGAAGACGAAGGCTGCACTTTGATTATTGCAGGCACAGACTGGTCTTGTAGGAACTAACTACTCTATGCCACTTTATTCCGCTTCCTGAAAGACACGATGCAGGGTGTCGCAAGCGTGTCAAGTTCCAAGCCAAGTTTACTCAGTGAGACAAATTGAGTTTCGTAAACGATGAGAACCGAGGTACCACTGTATGTATGTATGTATGTGTATATATATATATATATATATATATATATATATATATATATATATATATATATATATTTATATTATTTCATTATATTCACATTTAAACATGTAAAAAAAATTGTAAAGAAAATATAGAAGAGACCTCGGTCATTCCACATCAAATCAATGCAAAAAACAAGGATTTCGTCACTCTCCGTCTCCGATTTTGATGAGACTTGGTGTACACTCTCCCTTATGGTTGAAAGAAACCCCCTTAAATGTTTTCCCTCTATCTCAAACAGTTTTAATTTTATAGCACTTCAAAGTTTCACTAAATCTGGGTTGTCTGTTACTCTTGAGACTCTCGGCACAAGATACCTGTGCGTACATTTTTTTTTCTTCTCCATAACCAATGATCAGATCTCTTTGAAATTGTACACAGAGCTCAATAAAATTATGAGGATTTCAGAAAAAAATACACAAGCACTCAAAAGATTTTATAAATGCCTAAAAAAAATGTATAAATGTACTTGTAGCTTTGGTTTTTTGGTAGAAAAACTAGGTTTAGAAAACCTGAATTTTCAGCGTGTGGGCACGATGGAAACAAAATGTTTTGATGTTGAAAATTATTGCAAAGACATGCTCTTTCTAGACTAAGAATGCAAGTTTCCTCCAATCCGTAGCTGTAATAGAAAAAATGAATGACAACGCAGATTTAATGAAACTTTGAAGTGCTATAAAATTGAACCGTTTGAGATAGGGGGGGAAATGTAAGGGGGTTTCTTTCAATCATAAGGGAAGGGTGTACAGCAAGTTTCATCAAAATCCGACACAGAGGGTGACACGACCGCGTTGAATTGAAGTGG
>CM050163.1:5838090-5855590 GCA_027410445.1 Discoglossus pictus
CATGATTTTAAATGTGATTCGGGAGGCTATGGGAAGCCAGTGGGGTGATTGACAGAGAGGAGCTGGAGACACTGATCGATGGTATGGAAGATGAGTCTAGCGGAGGCGTTCATTATGGATTGGAGGGGACACAGATGAGAGATGGGTAAGCCAGCAAGGAGTGAATTGCAGTAGTCGAGTCGAGATATGATGAGAGAGTGTATTAGAAGCTGTAGTAGAGGGTGGAAAGATTAGGAGTTCAGTCTTAGACATGTTGAGTTTGAGTTGACGGGTAGACATCCAGGAGGATATGCTAGAGAGGCAGTTGGAAACTTGAGCTAAAGAGAGAGGGATAGATCGGGTGCAGAGAGGTAGATTTGAGTATCATCTGCATAGAGATGATATTGAAATCCAAAAGATTTTATGAGGGTGCCAAGGGAGGAGGTGTAGATGGAGAAGAAGAGGAGGGGGCCTAGGACGGAACCTTGGGTAACGCCAACAGACAGAGAGAGAGGTGAAGAAGAGGTGCCAGAGAAGGAGACACTAAATGTACGATCTTTAAGATAGGATGTGAACCATGAAAGAGCTGTGTCCTGGATGCCAAAAGAGCGGAGAGTTTGTATTAGAAGAGGGTGGTCAACTGTGTCGAAGGCAGCAGAGAGATCCAGGAGAATTAGCATGGAGAAGTTACCCTTTGATTTGGCAGTTAGCAAGTCATTGGTGACTTTTGTGAGGGCTGTTTCTGTAGAGTGTTGGGCCCGGAAACCAGATTGGAAGTGGTCAAGAAGGGAATTGGAGGAAATAAATTGAGTGAGGCGATTGTAAACAAGCCTCTCAAGCAGTTTAGAAGCCAGGAGAAGTAGTGAGATAGGGCGATAGTTGGAAAAAGAAGCTGGGTCAGAAGAGGGCTTCTTGAGAATGGGTGTAATTATGGCGTGTTTTTTAAGGAGGATGGAAACCTGCCAGTGTTTAGGGAGAGGTTGAATAGATGTGTGAGAGCTGGGATAAGTGCGGTGGATAGGGGAGGGATTAGCTGTGATGGAATAGGATCATGAGGACATGTGGTAAGGTGAGAGGTTGATAGTAAAGTAGATACTTCATCCTCAGTTACAGGGTCAAAGGAGTCCATAGTGGAGGCGGGATTGGGGAAGGGTAAGGGCTGGGTGTTGTCGGCTTGTGGAGAAGATGGTGGGATAGAACCAAGCTGGGAGGAGAGCTCATTTCGGATAGTTTAAATATTATTTTTAAAATGGCTGGCAAAGTCATCAGTAGTGAGACAGTAAGGGGCAGGAGGTGGGGGTGGGCAAAGGAGGGTGTTAAATGTAGCAAATAAACGTTTAGGGTTGGAGGACAGGTTTGATATTAGTGATGAGAAGTAGTGTTGTTTGGCAAGATTGAGGGCAGAGAAGTAGGAGCGCAAGGTAAACTTGTAGTGGAGAAAGTCTGCTGAAGTGCGAGATTTCCTCCATAGTCGTTCTGCAGTGCGTGAGCATCTCTGTAGATAGCGTGTTTGTGTGGTGTGCCATGGTTGTGGTTGAGAGCGAGGGCGTTTGCTTGTGATTATGGGGGCATGAGAGTCAAGGGTGGAGGTTAGAGTAGCGTTGTACTGTGAAGTGGCGACGTCAGGGCAGGTAAGGGTGGTGAGGGGGCTGAGAAGGGGTTTTAGTATATTTGAAAATTGTTGTGGGTTGAGTGCTTGCAGGTTTCTGCGGGTTCTGGTGGCAGGATTTGAAGAAGGGTGGTGAGCGGAAGATGAGGTGAGGTTGCAGGTTAGCAGGTGGTGGTCAGATAGGGGAAGTGAGGAGATGTCAAGGTTGGAGATGAGTGCAGAGATTGGTGAAAATAAGGTCAATGGAGTGTCCACCATTGTGAGTTGCGGAATCTGGTTATTGTGAGAGGCCAAGGGAAGAGGTAAGTGCAAGTAATTCTGCAGTTGTTGGGGAGGTGGGAGTGTCAGTGGCTATGTTGAAATCGCCAAGAATAAGTGAAGGTATATTGGAGGAGAGAAAGTGAGGGAGCTAGCTGACGAAGTTGTCCAGAAATTGAGAGGGTGATCCAGGCGGGCGATAGATCACAGCTACTCGCAGAGGGATGGGAGAGAAGATGCAGATTGTGTGGACTTCAAACGATGAGAATTGGAGGAAGGGAACAGGGGGTATGCAGTGAAAAGTGCAGCGAGAGGATAGCAGTATGCCCACACCTCCACCTTGTTTGTTCCCAGGTCTAGGAGTGTGGCTGAAGTGTAGACCACCATAAGAGAGCGCGGCAGGGGAGGCAGAGTCAGATGGAGTGAGCCAGGTTTCTGTGATAGCCAGTAAATTGAGGGAGTTGGAAATTAAGAGATCATGAATGAAGGTAAGTTTATTGCAAACAGACCTGGCATTCCAGAGAGCACATGACCGCAGTCCCAACATAGGTGGTCATAACAACACATAGGGCCTCATTCAAATGGCTGTAGGAGCTGTGTGGCCCCTGCGGCTGAGGGAGTAGTATAAGTACCCCCCTGGCACCTAAAATAAACCCCATCACTCATGGGAGTCAATATTAACCCCCATGAGACTAAAATTAACCCCTTCAGTCCAATATGACACTATTAACCCCTAGGTTAACCCTACAAGTACCGTGAGGGTCCTCCACTACTCTATGAACCCTAACTATACCCCATTAACCCCTTAACCCTAACTATACCCCATTAACCCATACTAACCCCTATTTAACCCTAACTGGACCTAATAACCCTAACTGGGCCTATTTAACCCTAACTGGGCCTATCTAACCCTATCTGGACCTAATTACCCTAACTGGGCCAATTTAACCCCTTCTAGACCTATTTAACCCTAAGTGGGCCTATTTAACCCATTCTAGACCTTTTTAACCCTAACTGGGCCTATCTAACCCTATCTGGGCATATCTAACCCCATCTACTCCTATTTAACCCCATCACGCCATTTTACAACACTAACTTACAGAATGCGGAAGTACACAGCTACACAAACGGCTTCCCCTTGCGCACGCAGCCTATTTACACTACACACATTGCTGACACTTACACCTCAGCTCAACAACAGTGCAAATCTACATTGTATGCTGCAGGAACATCAAAACAGATTGTTAGCTCTTCAGCACATTGCTTGCTGCATATATTAATTACAAATAGGTAAAGTATATTAATTTATGATTTAATTAATTAATTAATTATCATGAAAAAATACATATACAGAAAAAAACACACCACAGTATCGCAATAAATGACAAAGGCCTTCACAGCGCGCCTCACAAGGAGCGCCAATGGTGGTCATAGGACACTAAGTACACCAGGGGAGAGGCTTGCAATAAGCTCCAAAATGAGACCAGCGCGGACCTTACTATGAACGCAAAAGCGCCTCTGATAACAAAAAATACACCAACCAAGAGGCTCGCAATAAGCGCCGAAGGATCTCAGACGACCAAAACACTTACTGTCTGCGGCAAACAGCATTACCTGCCTTACAATTTTATTGCCCCGTCATTTTTGATGGGCAAGTCGCTAGTATTATTGTTATAATAAATACACAATATGAGGCCCTGGGCATAGTGAGGTATAACAGGTACTTTATCAGGAGCCTCATCCAGACAGAGCCGGTCACAGAGATCTCTTATAGTCATCTTTCCCTTTCTTGTAGGCCTGAAGACACCATCCGTTGGTGTACAATAAGAAGAAGATGTCTGAGAGGATCCCGAGTCATATCCTGGAAATCCTCACCCTGCTGACTGGAGAGGTAAGGCATACTGGAAATGTTACCTGTTATTATCTGTCCTTTCATCTGTACATCTAAATACAATTTACAGACTCTGTGCTATTAGTGATGTATTAGATATTGGTGTAAAGGGCATAGAAGATCTAAGTATTTATTGTCTTTTTTATTGCAATAGAAATGTACTTGGAGTTGGAAGGGGGATGGATGCCACTCCAAGGAAGTGTTTAGCACTGTGCTAAGTGGGCTAATGGCGGCAGTGCTCTTGGAGAGTCCATGAATGCTAGACACAGGGCTTGTCTAGTAGTTTTGGTGCAAACCTCTTGGCGGGATATACCCACTTTTACCATTTATGCTCCTGAATCTAGTCTTGCATTAGACTACAGATTACAGCGTCAGTGTCTAGCTTCCGCTGGTAAAGCTGAAGTAAGCTGAAGGAGTTGAAAGAGCTGAGGTGTGGTCGCTTGCAGGGGGGAGCAGCTTGTTCCTGTACCCAATCCTAGAGGCATCCACTTATGGTGTTTAGTTTGGGTCTTACAGCGGTCTTATTGTATGGATGTGTTTTGCTCCTCGCGGAGGTCTGGCTTCAGACTGGCTATACATCGGCTATATTGGCAATACATGCATTGGCTAGATACCTCCATGACCAACTATACCTGCTACCTGCTACATACTTCTCTGTTTTAAATGTATATCTAGTCCATACCTGGTGGACTAGATATACCTGTCGTGGGTCAGGCTGATTTTATCTTGCTTTGAGTGCTGACAATTATGACAACTACGACTACGTTGCTCAGTGGACCTCAGCTGTCTTCAGAATACCACAGTATATCCGGTGGTGAGATTTGGCTGTTGCTGTCAGTGATGGCTGGTTGAGTAGCGGGGTCCTCCACCTGGGTGTTCCGTCTGGCTGCAGAGTTGTGGGAGGAGAGCATCAGAGTTGGCACAAGCTCCGGGCCCACATGTCACGTGAGTGGTGACAAGCTGTGGGTGCTTGGAGCTTCCGTGTCGCAGAGGGCTGGAGAGGGCTGTAGTACTGGTCTCTAGTCACACTCAGTCGCCGCAGAAGGGAGGTCCGGGTGCGTGGCTGCTGTGAGAGAACGGTCTGTTGACGCTCCCTGAGGCCTCTAAGAGCGGCGGCTTGCTAACTCTGCAAACTTTGCTAGGTGAGTACTAGGAGAGCCACTGTAGGTTGGACTCCTGGTCTCCCAGACACCATACCTCTTTGGATGTCCTGGATGCCCTTTGCCCTCGGCAGGGGAGGAGGAAAGGAGGGGGATCAGTGAAGATCAACTGACTAGTCCTATGGACATTTGAACACGCAGTCTGACCGCTTTAATTTGTGGGCCTGTAATGCACTGATACTTCTCCTACCTAGTTAGGCCGTGGACTCTTAAAAGGTCTAATACATATGGACACAATATGGACACAATATGGTACTAATATTCTCTGTATAGCCATTGATAGAAAAAACGTGAGATAGAACAAACTTGGAGATTTAGTAATGTTTTGATAAGACTTTGACATCGCGGTGCTTTTTCCACTCATTCAGATATTTTTCCAAGGTCTTTGGTTTCTTTGATTAGGAACTAAGACAACTTACCTTGTTTTAAGGTGGTTGTTCCCTGTTATTTCCTGTTATTATTGAGGTTAACTTATAGGCCCCTTTTCAAATGTTCGGATAATTCATATTTTAAAACTGCATTTTCTAGCGCCTCTCCTTAAAGAGTCTGGAATTTTATCTACGTGACAGGGCTATAATTGTTTTGTTTTGTAGGAGCCTTCATTAGGCTATCCCTGTTGATTCACACTGTATAAGTCAAGGGGTGCAGTTGCCTGTTATTTCCCTCCTTTTAATAGGGGTGCATGACACCTTTGTATTATCTTTTCATTGAGAATATATAAATTCCTTTGAAGTGCTTCATATCTGCTGGTTAACTGTAGTACCATGCTTGGATAAAGCTGGGGCTTTGTTTTTATTCTTTTTGCCTTCGATTACATTTTTATAACTAGTTTCTGCTCGTAGTAAGTTTGTGACAAGTTCAGTATGAAGAAATCTTTGCAATCTATGAGAGCTAAGAACAGGGGTAAAAAAATATAGATAAATCACAGGATAATTTATTTATGCCCTTTAATAAATCTCCCTCTAAGGAGAAATTATTATCTGTCTCTACCACTATGGGTCAGATGGACTCCTTGGTTGATCAGGGAAATACTGAAGATAGTTTTTCCCCAGAATCTGCTGAGGAAAAAATAACCCTTGCCATGATGAAAAATGTATTTGCTGATTTTCAAAATCAGAATTAGAATTAGCCTCAGAAATTGGTATGGATAATGAACATCTAAAACTTCTGAATGAGATAAGGACGTTAAGATAGGAGGTTTCCGTATTAAATCAAAAACGCACTAACTTGGAGGACCACTCCAGACACAATAATCTGCGTATTAGGGGTATTTCGGAGGACATCTCTTACAGACATTTAGGGCCCCACGTTGGGGAATTTTTTAAAGTAATCCGGGGCTTAGATAAGCCTATTGAAGAGCTCTTGGATAGAGTTCACTGAATCCCCCTTTCAAAAAATACAAAACGTGACTCTCCCAGAAATGTTATTGTGAGGATTCATTACTTTGCACAAAAACTAATCCAGAGCAAGGTACAGCGTTAATCACCAAATGGAATTTGGTAGATAGGGTGGTTTAAGATCTGACCCTTTTACAATTAGTTTCATATGCTTCGGGGAACGTTCACTTGGTATGAGATGCTGGCTTAGTAGTATTGTTCTTAATATAAGTAAGAGAGGACTCTGGATGTGGCCCTATAAAAGGCTGTGGGGAAGTCAGCGTTAAAACTTTCCTCTCTTCCTTCTGCAAATTTTGTTCATCCAGCTTATTTATTTTGTCTGTTCTTTGTTCTCTTTTTTGGGATAATACTCCCTGGGAGCCTACTGCCGCCTACTGCTGCCTAGTCATCCTTTTAACTGTTTTTCAGTTTTTTTGGTGCTGCATAATCGTCCCTTCCCCTTGAGTTTCTTAGGGGGGGTGATGTGGCGGGGTATGCGGCCCCAAATTCCCTATTATACATGGTCAATAAAAAGGGAAAGTGAATTAGTTTGTTGTGTTGTGTTTATGTTTTTATTTTACATAGTATGTAATGCTGATCTGTGGTCATTGGGGAGCTGAGTTGGGTGGTGGTTGGGTTGGTCAGGAATATTTAGTATTCTTTTTTGTTTTTAATGGCCCTTAAATTTCTCAGTCATAATGTGCAGGAGTTAAATTCGGCTTCAAAGAGACTTGCAGCTTTTAATCGTTATAAGAAAGAGAAAAGAGCAATAGTCTGTTTAGAGGAAACACATTGGAAGCATGGTTTGGCCACCGAAAATAGTTTCCCTATTAGCTATAATTCTACCTTTAGGAAAAAAGCCAGATCAGATTCAATTTTTTTTAGTAGTGGCCTACTTTTGGAAGAAGTAATGGTTAAAATTGATAAAGAAGGCCATTACATTTTGTGGATAGGTAAAATTGATAAAGTTTTGTTTACAATTATGAACATTATACACCTAATCAAAATCAAGCCAACTTTTTAAAACACGTATTTGGGTTGTTCAAAAGGTTCTCACAGATCCAATCCTCTGCTAATGCACTGGGTTTGGATGCTAGACTTAAAAGTCAGGCTGATGTTCTCTGCGGGAAGTTGGTGGAGTCTGGGCTTTATGATGCATGGAGAGTGCTCCATCCCAAAGAAACGGACTACACCTACTTCTCGCTCAGGCATCAGTCATACTTTAGAATTGACTTGGATCTGGTTAATTTCGCGGTACTTGAGAAGATTTCCAAAGTAGCTATAGAACCTATTGTGTGATCCGATCATGCTTCGATTAGGCTAGACATATTGGTTGGCACATTTTTGGGCTACATACCCCAGTGGAAATTCAACAACCGACTTTTGGAGGAGGATAGCAAGAGGCATCTGCTCTGTCAAGAGATTGAGTCGAATGTTACTCTATGGTACTCTCTAAAAGCCTCAATCAGAGGCTATTTAATTAAGTTGTCACTGCTACATGTAGAAAATAAAACAAATCTGTTATCAAGTCGTATCGATGAAATTAAAGTTATTCAGCCTCAAATAAATCAAATTAATTAGTTGGTGGCTGATAAGTCGCTGTTCCGCCTTCAACAAAATATGTTTCATCAAGGATATAAAATAGGGAAGTTATTGGCCAAAAAATTTAAGAAGAATTATGCAAATCAAAGGATTAACGTGATTAGGCATGGGTCCATTTTATCTTCCACTCCTAAGAGTATAGCGGAAGCGTTCGCCGACTATTATAAAAAAATTATACAATTTAGACTATGAGCAGGGTTTGTTTTTTTGCCAGGGTGCAAGGAGTTTTGGACAAATTAAATTTGCCTAAGATTTCAGATAAGGATTTGTCGTCTTTAAATTTGCCAATTTTCCTTGAAGAAATTTCAGTTGCAATTAAAAATTCCAGAGTTCAGTCAGCAGTGGGCCCTGACGGTTTTAGTAAAATTTTCCTTAGAGTTGCACTCCCAGTAATTGTTGAACCTTTGTCAATTTTTTTTTAATGAAATAAAGGACACTGGGGTTGCTCCTAGGGAAACCTTGTCAGCAAATATTATTACTATTCCGAAAATGGATAAGGATGTAGTTGAATGCAGTAGCTACAGGCCAATATCCCTTCTCAACACTGATTTGAAAATGTATGCTAAAATTCTGTCTAACAGAGTGAACAGGGTAATTAATCAGTTGGTCAAGAAGATCAGACAGGTTTTATCCCGGGGAGACAGGAGGTGGGAAACTGCAGGACAGTACTAAACCTTATCTCCGTTGTTAAAGCAAGGAAGATCCCTGCAGTTTTCCTCTCCTTGGAATGCTGAGAAAGTGTTTGACCGGCTGAATTGGTCCTTTATACAGAAAATTTGGCTTTGCCGACTTTGGGGAAAAGGTAATTGGAGCGCTTTGTTCAAATCCATTAGCCTCGTTTGTAGGGGTTGGTTTTGAATCTAGAGTGTTTACGATTGCAAATGGCACGAGGCAAAGTTGCCTGTTGTCCCCGCTATTGTTCGCGTTAATGATTGAACCCCTGGCAGAACTTATTAGAACGTCCCCTCGAATTTGTGGCTTAAAAATGAATAAGGTAGAACCCAAATATATTCTATTTGCAGATGATACATTACTTTGCCTGACCAATTTCATGACAACAGTCACCATCTGCAGAGATCTTTAATCCAAGGAAAATAAAATCTGTCAATGCCTCCACTTCTTCCCCGTCTATTTGCCAGGAAATGAGATAGCCATTTGTCATGATCTTCGTCTTTTTAACGTTGAGCAGCAGGCCAACTTTTGCACTCTCTTCTTTTACCCTTATCAATAAGTTATTTAGTTCCTCATCACTTTCAGCCATCAAAGTAGTATAATTGGCGTACCTGAGGTTGTTGATATTCCTTCCAGCAATATTGATTACGCGTTTGGATGATGTTCACATGATGTACTCTGCATATGTTGAATAAATAAGGTAACAACATACAACCTTGTCACACTCCCTTTTCCGATCTTGAACCATTCTGTTGTCCCATGTTCGGTTCTGACCGTGGCTTCGACATACAGATTCTTTAGGAGGAGGATGAGATGATCTAGTACTCCCATCTCTTTAAGAACATGCCACATTTTGTTGTGATCCACACAGTCAAAGGCTTTATAATAGACTATGAAGCAGAATTAATGTTTTTTTTTTAACTCTCTTGCTTTCTCTATTATCCAGCGGACATTGGCAATTTGATCTCTTGTGCCTCTTCTTGTGCGGAATCCAGCACATCTTATAGTTCCTGGTTCATATATTGTTGAAGTAGAGCTTGTAGAATCGTAAGCATTACCTTGCTGGCATGTGTAATTAATGCAATTGTTTGATAATTGGAGCAGTCTTTGGCACTGCCTTTTTTGGGGATTAGGATGTAGACTGACCTTTTCCAGTCTATTGGCCATTGTTGAGTTTTCTAAATGTATTGGCATAAGGCCAACAACACTCTCACAGCAGCATCCTGTAGAATTTTTAATAGTTCAATTGGGATTCAATAACCTCCTGCATCCTTATTATCAGCAAGACATCCTAGGGCCCTTCTCACTTCGTTCTCCAAGATGTCTGGCTCCAGCTCATTGGACACACTACTGAGGTCATCACTGCTGTTAAGATCCTTCATGTATAGATCTTCAGTGTATTCCTGCCACCTCTTCTTTATCTGATCTTCGTCTGTTAAGTCCCTACCATTTTTGTCTTTTATGATGCTCACTTTGGCATGAAAGGTGCCTTTTTAGGTTCCCAATTTTCTTGAAGAGATCTCTTGACTTTCCTATTCTGTTATCTTCTTCAATCTCTTTACATCGCTCATTGTAGAATGTCTCCTTGTCTCTTCTTGCTATCCTCTGGAATTCTGCATTCAGTTGGACAAAATCTTTTCTATCTCCACTACCTTTCACTTTCCTTCTTTCCTGGGCTACTTTCAAAGCTTCATCAGACAGACAGTTTGACTTTTTACTATTCTTTCTTTTAGGGATATTCTTTGTTGCTGTTTCCTGGATAATGTTGCAAACTTTGGTCCAGAGTTCTTCAGGCATTCTATCTTCCATGTCTAGTCTCTTAAATATATCCTTTACTTCCACTGGATATTCACAAGGGACATTATTTATTTTGTATCTACTTGGTCTGATGGTTTTCCCTCCTTTCTTCAGTTTAATTTTCAACTTTGCAATAAGAAGCTCATGGTTTGAGCCGCAGTCAGCTCCAGGTCTTGTTTTTGCTGACTGTATACAGCTCCTCCATCTTTGGGTGCAAAGTATATAGTCAATCTGATTTCTATGTTGTCCATCTGGTGATGTCCATGTGTAGAGTCGTCTCGGAGGTTGTTGGAAGACGGTGTTTACTACAACCAGAGAATTATCTTGACAAAATTCTACTAATCTCTGACCTGCTTCATTTTGTACTCCAAGGATAAATTTGTCAGTTGTTCCAGGTGTCCTTTGGTTCCCTACTTTAGCATTCCAATCTCCTATGATGATAGTAACATATTTTATTGGTGTTATATCTATGATGTGTTAAATGTCTCCGTATAACTGGACAACTTCAGCCTCTCCAGTATCTGTGGTTGGGGCATAGACTTGGATCACTGTGATATTAAATGGCTTGCCTTGAATTCGAATTGAATTCATGCTGTCATTTATGAGGTTGTAACCGAGCACTGCTTTGGCCACTCTTTGATTGATTACGATGGCTACTCCATTTCTTCTGCAGGATTAAGTACCACAGTAGAAGATCTGGTGGTTGTCTGATGTGAAATGTCCCATTCCAGTCCATTTCCCATGATTTCAATGTTTAACCTTGTCATTTCATCCTTGACCACATCTAGCTTGCCTTGGTTCATAGTTCTAACATTCCAGGTATTCTGAATTAGACTTTGCAGCAGCGGAGTTTCCTTTCCCCTTCAGACACATCCGCAGCTGGGTGTCCTTCTGGCTTTGGCCCAACCACTTCATTAGATCTGGTGGTACTTACCCTCTGCTCTTCCTCAGCAATGTGGTAGGCACCTTCTGATGTGAGGGGCTCATCTTTTAGTGCCATATTGTTGTCTCTGATTATGCCGGTCCATAAAGTTTTCTTAGCAAAGTTACTGAAGTGGGTTGCCAGTTGATTCTCCAGTGGACCGCAATTTGTCTGACCTCTCTGCCAAGACCTTGGCTAACCCACGACAAGCTAGCGATCCAAAAGGGTTAGAAGTGACTAATTATGTAACCCTGTTCTTCCCAGAAGTTGGACCTGAAGTAAAGAATGATGAATAAAGAGTGACACTGAAGGTCATCTGACCATAATACAGATAAAGACAGATTCTTATTTCTCTGATTATCTAAACATTGTTAAGGTCTTTTCCAGATCTTATTTCCAGTACACAAACTAAAGTACCAACCTACAAATTTTTAAAGGGGCATGGAACTCATGGAAACTGACATTATAGACGAATAAGATCACCTCAAGAGCCTAACTCAATAATGCTTAGAATAAGCATAATACATGGCAATGGCAGTTATATTATTTCACTGGCGTTATTTATCATTTTTCCAAGACTAGGATCCTATGAGCTTTTAGCAAACATCGATTTTATTATTTAGTAAATAATCATAAACAATGAAGGGAAAGAAAAAGAGAAAAGATGGTCTTGTGCTGTTAGTAGCGATATGAATACAATAACATGTTAACTGAAATTAAAGGAGCCCATCGGTTGTGCAGTCTAGCATGTCCTTTCATATCTTGTTAAATGTTATATTGAGAGTGTACAGTAGTAACTTTCTTCATTGTATAAAAAAAGCAAATTCTTTCAATTATCTGAGATATGAATGGAGGCTGCTGAAATAGTGCACCTTATGTTTGATCATCTCTAATTTGTGTCTATGGATCATTTTAAACCAAAATGTTTGTATGTATGGATAAAACCAATAATTGTGATACATGAACCCAACTTGCCCGCAATGACTCCAACACAAGGGATACATGTTCAGATAGATCTTATGAAGGTGTTAAGGGGTCATATACCAATGTGTTAAGATCTTATGGACATTTTCTTTAATTGTTGTACAGATAGAAGATGAGGCCCACAATTCCTGCCACTCTGCAATGTTTCAACCCCTATGTGGGGTTTTTTCACAAGATAATATATATATGACCATCTACAGCTTTATATACATTGCTGGGCAGTACAAAAATACTCCCACAATGATGTAATTCATTAATTAAGCATACAGGTGATATTTAAAATATTGAGATCATTGTGCTATATAAAAATAAACTCCTCTGTCTTAAATCATACATTTCATCCATTTGGTCATCACAACATTGTGCCAATGAAGACCTCCAATCAGTAATAGCACAGCTTAATATTTCCACAAAAAATCTCCCTCGGTGCAGAGCCTTCACCAACAATATTATTACAGACCAGATTTGAGGATAAGAACAAGGTTAAGTGGGAGGATAAAAGGATTAATTTGGGGATGGGAGAGATGAAGATGATATAGGTGGAGGCAGATAGAGGGATATGAGGGGCAGGGAGAAGGATATTAGTGAAAGAAAAATAGAAGGATAGAGTGGATAGTAGAGAGGTAGAGATTGAATTAGTTGAAAAGAGATGGTGAGGGGAGAGAGTGAGGGGGAAATAGGAAATATAAGAAAGTGTTGGAAGGTGAGTAGAAGGGGAAGGGGTGAGAGAATGAGGAAAAAGTGAGATTGGGTAAAGAGATTACAGGTAGAGAGGGTTAGGAGAAAAAGGATGGAGGAAAGAAAGAGAGGATGAGGAAGAGAGAGAGAATTATTATTTTATATGGACCTACCATTCAGCTTACTCTCTTTCCCCTTCCCCCACTCTGTCCCCTTCATCCCAATGCCCCTCCCCCTTTTTCAATCCATCCACTTCCCTCTTCCACCTCTCTACCCCCCCCCTTTCCACCCTCTCTCTCTCTGTCAAAGTTAAAAAAAATATTTAAAATGTTATTAGAAAAAAAACTAAAAAAAATATATAATTTAGTTTACAGGTTCACAAATGTATTATTATGGTTTAGAGCAAAGTCCATAATTACAGGGTCCCTTAATTGAAAACACAATTGGTAACCAAGCAGATAGCAGCAATGCACATAATCAGTGCAGTCTCATATTATGTCTTCTAATAATTCAAACTGATATAATAATAGAATTTACTAAAGCGCAGCACTGCTGAAAAGTTCTAATGTACTTTACAACTCAGATATTCATTGTGTGGCACCACATATGTAACATTCAATATATTTTTTATCAGTTTGCTAAATGCTTTTGATTAATGACATTTATATGATCATGGTAGAATTTCATGATGCGTCATGTAGATATGTAATAGCTGACTACAATTAAATATTTCCCACATTCTAAACATACAAATGTCTTTATCTTTCTTCTGTCTTTTGAGATCTGACCCACATTCAGAAAACACAAATGGTGATTATCCTGTGTGAGTTCTCATATGGCGATTGAGATGTGTGGCCCGACTAAAACATTTTCCACATTCAGAACATGCAAAGGGTTTTTCTCCTGTGTGAGTTCTCATATGTTGATTGAGATTTGTGTCAATACTGAAACATTTTCCACAATCAGAACATGCAAATGGTTTTTCTCCTGTATGAGTTCTCACATGTCGATTTAGATTTGTGGCAGTACTGAAACATTTCCCGCATTCAGAACATGCATATGTTTTTTCTCCTGTGTGTATCTTCTTATGTTCGTTAAGACCGGAGTGTTGACTAAAACATTTCCCGCATTCAAAACATACAAATGGTTTTTCTCCTGTGTGAGTTCTTATATGTCGATTGAGAATCTGGGCCTGACTGAAACATTTCCCACATTCAGAACATATAAATGGTTTTTCACCTGTGTGAGTCCTTTCATGTAAATGGAGATTTGTTGCCCTACTAAAACATTTCCCACATTCAGAACATACAAATGGTTTATCTCCCGTGTGAGCTATCATATGTCGCTTGTGATTTTCGGCCCGACTGAAACATTTCCCACATTCTGAACATACAAATGGTTTTTCCCCAATGTGAGTTCTCATATGTTGATTAAGAATTGTGGCCCGACTAAAACATTTCCCACATTCAGAACATGCAAATGTTTTTTGTGCTGTGTAATTCTGTGTTATTGTCTTTGCTTCCAGATAACTATGTGATCCACTGAAGTCTTCCAATGCACTATCTGGTGAACAAAAGGAAATTTGGTTCTCTTCAAGGGTATTCCAAATCTTGGTTCCATCTGTTGACAAAAAAAACTGCAGGAGTAAATTATTTTAAAATCCGAGAGCTTTAACATACTTGTGAATAGAAATACAGTATCTAGTCTAAGTCTGAGACCAATTTACAGTTAAAAAATGGTCACTTTGGTTGATCCTGTGCATTATAACCAATTATGAACAATAGCTTTTTACCAATTGAATAGTTTTGTTTACTGTACAATATAAATGTATTACATTGTTTTTGTTTAATAAAATCCTGCCTCCCTGCTAGGGCGATGAATCACAGTAAGAACTCCCCCTGTCATGTTGTAAGTGGGGCCAGTCCAGTTGTGTGGATGGCTCATTCCCATCAATAATATCATCTCTCCAGCTAAACAAGATGGAGGGATATAAATGAAAAAAATTATTACCTTGTTAATAAAACGGACACTAAGTTTTGTAAGATAACTTACAGTATGAAATAAATCGAACAAAGTATTTAAAGGGTACTTGGAATGCCCGACCCACCAAGACAAAATGGGAACAACAAAGTAAGAGACAAAATATCCCAGTGGTTACTAATTTTAATACAATCTCCTTGGCAGTAAGTAAAGATGTGAAGTCTAACTGGATTGATTTACACAGTGACCCTAGAATAAAATGTTTTGCAGATACTCGTCCTCTAATGGGATATCGGAGAGGAAGGAACTTGAGGGACTTGTTGGTAAAAACTGATAAAATATAGACAAAAATACAAAGATACTAAAACTTTAAAACCTTGGGCTTCCACGTGTAGTTACTTGTTGGCACTAAGTTTTCTAATCCTCCTCATTCAGGCGAAAGAATAAAGATGAATTATCTATTTCCTGTACTACCACGTGAGAAGTGATCAGACTCTACCTGCTCCTAGATATATGGCAATAGACTAAATTCTAGAACCTGAGAGAAGGTGAATCAGGAATAAATTATTATTGCAAAAAAAAGCAGTGCATACATTGCCTGGACAATATATCCCCTAAGGGTGATTATCCTAGGATGATTATCTTCAATTTGTGAGGTTGTATCTCATACTGGGGCCGGGCTTTGCAGATAGTGACAACCCCACAGTGCATCTCCCACTATGTAATTGTGTTATATATCAGATATTTATCACACTAGTGGAGGGTCACTCACCGTCACTGATATTAATAGGAATCTCCTCCTCCTTAATCTGCTGGTGACTCCTCACATTTGTCTCTTCTTCTTGGTAAAGGTCTGATTCCGATCTTTCGCTGCCTGTACAAAAATATATAAGATAATTATATTTGTATTTACTTGTTTATAACCAGCACGGACGACAAAGCTAGATATGAAACAAATATATAACAAATGAAGGATTTTTTCCTTACTTTTACCAATCATACTGGAAAACATCTGAATAAGTAATCTGGATGGGTCAGAAGACCAGTAAATCTATTTAGATTATAGATTTAGGGTCTTATATGTAAATAGCAAAAAAAAAAAAGAATTAATTGTTAAATGGGAGCTCCTTCTGGAGACTTGAAAATTCCATAGAGTTTTATAAAAATATTTTAGACTCAGAAGATATAATTTAACAGGTAATGCTCATTGGATTTGTATAATTAGATGAAGGGTTCTTATGATAGGACTATTTTATAGTCACTCCCTTTACAAGAAATTAGATTTTAGTATTATTTATATTGCTATTAAGGGGCCATAGACAAGATCCCCCACTGGATGATGGGAGCACAATGGAGGCCGTCACTTACAGATGATGTATTTACCAATATAGGGTGTGAGGTAAGTGGTGTAATTGTATGTGTAGTGTCCATAGAGTGCCCCATTGGATGATGGGAGGACACAGGACACCGTCGCTTACAGGTGATGTATTTACTAATATAGGGAGTGAGGTAAGTGGGTGATGTATGCGTAGAGTCCATAGAGTGCCCCATTGGATGATGGGAGCGAACAGGAGGCCATTACTTACATGGGATGTACTTACCAATATAGGGAGTGAGGTAAGTGGGTTATTGTATGTGTAGTCCATAGAGTGCCCCATTGGATGATGGGAGCACACAGGAGGCCGTCACTTACAGGTGATGTATTTACCAATATAGGGAGTGAGATAAGTGGGTGATGTATGCGTAGAGTCCATAGAGTGTGTCTGTGTGCAGGAGGTGCTGAGATCACAGTTTAATAATAAGAAATAATAGCTCATCACAGGCCCCGCAATGAGCATTGCAAGCCTCTCCCCCTCCCCCCCCTACTTCCTTTACAAGGTCGTGCACACGCGCCCTTCGGGGGATCCTGTTAGTCACGAGAGAGAAGCTTCTGGGTTTGTACAGATTTACACAACTATCTGACATAAATATCTACAAAAACAGACTCAGGGTGTAAATATACAGACTGGGGATTTAATAATATTTGTTTAGGACTAATGTAAAAATATCTGTATGAAAATTGGCAACATTATTTAATTAATTCAGCAATATAATTAATACATTTATTCTGTACATTTGCTGTGTGGATGTGTTATAGACTGATATTAGTAATGATTAGCAAGTATTACATTGTAGAGACCCCCACCCACCCTTATCAAGCAGTCTGAGCCATACATTACTATAGTGAGCTGCACAAACAATGCTGTATATCTTAAGAATTATTTACTATAGAGCTATTATAATATTTGGATGACAGTATGGTCTTTAAATACATTTTGTATCAATTCCTCACCTTCCCTGATATTCCTAGGACTCTCCTCCTCCTTCACCTGCTGCTGATCTCCTATATTCGGCTCTTCTGGTTCAACCTTGGAGACAACTGGAGGTCTCACATCTAAAGGTCCTACACAGATATAGAAAAGCGGGTTATAGACTTTCACCATTGTAAAAAAAAAAACAATTTAAATAATTTAGTTGAAAGAAGCACAAACAGAAACAACCAAATGCTGTCACCTTGTACGGGCAGAAGACCAGATATTGTGTCATTGGGTA
>CM050163.1:5865590-5975670 GCA_027410445.1 Discoglossus pictus
TGCTCCGCTATTTAACTCTACCCACAAACATTCAACATTATCACTAGGTCCAGCATAAATACAGTGCCTTGCAAAAGTATTCACCCCCTTGACTTTTTACCTATTTTGTTACATTACAGCCTTAAGTTCAATGTTTTGTTAATCTGAATTTTATGTGGCGGATCAGAACACAATAATCTAAGTTGGTGAAGTGAAATGAGAAGAATATATACATACAACTTTTTTTTTTAGAAATAGAAAACAAAAAATGGTTATGTGCGTATGTATTCACCCCCTTTGTTCTGAAACCCATAAAAAGCTCTGGTGCAACCAATTACCTTCAGAAGTCACATAATTAGTGAAATGATGTCCACCTGTGTGCAATCTAAGTGGCACATGATCTGTCATTACATATACACACCTTTTTTGAAAGGCCCCAGAGGCCAAATTCATTTGGGCTGGGGAAGGTCACAGAGCAATTTACTGGGCCTGAAGGGGAATTCATTGGGGCTGGGGAAGGTCAAGGGTTAATTTACTGGGGCTGAGGCAAGTCACAGGGCAATTACCTGGGGCAGGGGAGGTGAAGGGGCAATTACCTGGGGCTTGTGGAGGTGATGGGTTTAATTCTCTGAGGCTGGAGGGCAAATCACTAGGGCTGGGGCAGGTCTCGGGGAAATTACCTGGGCAGAGGGAGGTGAAGGGGCAATTACCTGGGACTTGCCTGCAATTCACTGGGCTGGGGGAGGTCACAGGGCAATTCACTGGGGCTGGGGCAGGTGATGGGACAATTCACTAGGGCTGGGGAAGGTCAAGGGACAATTCACTAGGGCTGGGGCAGGTCACGGGGCAATTCACTGAGGCTGAGGCAGGTGATGGGGCAATTCACTGGGCTGGGGGAGGTCACAGGGCAATTTACTGGGGCTGTAGGGCAAATCACTGGGGCAGGTAATGGGGCAATTCACTTGGGCTGGGGCATCACGGGGCAATTCACTGAAGCTGGGGCAGGTGATAGGGCAATTCATTGGGGCTGGGGGATGTCACAGGGTAATTCACTGGGGCTGGGGTAGGTTATGGGGGCAATTCACTGGGGGTAGGGGGTCACGGGGCAATTCACTGGGACCGGGGCAGGTGCTGGGGCAATTCACAGGGGCAGAGCAATTTACAACAATGGACAACATATAAAAACTTACTAAATATACATACACATCGGCATATACCATGTGGAAATAAAAGTAAAAGGAGTAAATCCCATCCAATGTGGCTTAACAATGATTTAAAGATGAAGATGAGGAGTAAAAAACAGACATTTATATTATACAAACAAGAGGGACAGAGACGGCTTTACGGGAGTACAAGGAAATCACCAAGGAAAGGGCGATTAGACTGGCTTAAATAGAAAATGACAAGTTATATGTAAAGGAGAGTAAGACTAACCCTAAACGTGTATAATTATATTAATGGGAAGAAGGCGAGGAAGGAAGCTATAGGAATATTACAATGTGACACAGGACGCCTGATAATTAGTGACCAGGAAAAGGCAGATGAGCTAAATAGGTTCTTTTCTTCGGTATACACAAGGGAGGTACCAGTGGTTGGGACACTGCAACATAATGGGGCTACACGACCTTTGCCAAATAATTGGTTAACGCAGGAAGAAATCCAAAAGAGGTTGGAAAAAATAAATGTTAATAAAGCCCCGGGTCCTGATGGAATACATCCAAGGGTACTAAGGGAACTGGGTTCTGTAATAACCAAACCATTATATCTAATCTATGAAGACTCACTCAACACAGGGTCTCTACCAGATGACTGGAGAAAAGATGATGTGATACCTATATTTAAAAAGGGAGCAAGAGCAAATCCGGGGAATTATAGACCAGTGAGCCTCACTTCTGTAGTGGGGAAGCTTTTAGAAGGGTTAATAAGGGATAATATACAAGAATATGTCTATTTGAACAGGATTATAAGTAGGAGCCAACATGGATTTGTGAGGGATAGGTCATGCCAAACAAATCTAATTAGTTTCTATGAGGAGGTTAGTACGAACTTGGATCAAGGCAACTCAGTGGATGTGGACCGTTTGGATTTTGCAAATGCTTTTGATGCAGTGCCACATGAGAGACTATTGTGCAAACTAAGGGATACAGGAATTGCAGTAAATATCTGCTCATGGATTGAGAGCTGGCTAAAAGACAGGAAGCAAAGGGTTTTTGTAAATGGAACATACTCCGATTGGACTAATGTGGTAAGTGGGGTTCCTCAGGGTTCAGTATTAGGTCCTCTCCTTTTTAACATATTTATTGATGACTTAGAAGTAGGATTGGAAAGTAGTGTCTCCATTTTTGCTGATGACACGAAGGTGTGCGAGGTAATTAAATCAGATAATGATGTACTTTCCCCCCAAAGGGATTTGCATAAATTAGAGAAATGGGCGACTAAATGGCAGATGAGATTTAATACGAATAAATGTAAAGTTATGCATCTTGGAAGGAAAAATAGCCATGCAATTTATAATCTTAATGGAGCAAATCTAGGGGTATCAGATATTGAAAGGGATTTGGGAGCTTGTGGACAACCACCTAGGTAACAGTGCTCAAAGCCAAGCAGCAGCTGCAAAGGTAAATAAAATACTAGCATGTATAAAGGAGGGTTTAGTATTTAACCTGATGATGCCAGATGCTGTCTCCACTCTCTCCGCATCACACTAAGGGTTGCATCACATATCAGTATTGCTTCAGACTTGATAAAGAGAGGTTGAACCTTTCGAAAGCTCGTCATTATAAATAAGACATTTGTCCAACACAAAAGGTATCAAATTATACTGCAATCTATATGTATATCACATATAATAATTGTCATTTCTCATCACACTTGCCCGCCTCGTAGAGCAAGGTGAAGCAGCCGCCCACCACTTAGGCAGTCGCGCAGCAGTTAGGCTGCAATGAGCCCCGAAGGCGCTCATTGCAGCCAGCAGCGACGTCACACATGCGAGCCTCGCAAAGTGAGGCGAAGCAGCCGCCCAGCACTTAAGCAGCTGCTAAGAACATAGGCTGCAATAAGCACCGAGCTCATACAAAGCACGAGGGGAAACACAGGAAGCCTGGAAGTGAGGTTGCAAGCGAATTAAACGAAAAACGCAAAAAATCTGAAACTGGATGAAAACGAGGCTCACCAATGCCAAGCATGCGGGACTTAGAAAATTCACGATGGAGAACCCAGTAACACTTACACGAACAACACCAGGCACGCAACACTTTGAAATTATACAAGGGAGAACGCAGTGAGTGGCCTGTACAGTAGGTGGG
Source organism: Discoglossus pictus (assembly GCA_027410445.1). NCBI lineage: Eukaryota > Metazoa > Chordata > Amphibia > Anura > Alytidae > Discoglossus > Discoglossus pictus. Next base: position 5,868,875 of record CM050163.1, read on the forward strand.
AGGAAAGGTACACAATGAGCACCAAAGGCACTTATTGCGAAAAACACGATGAGTGCCGACGTCGCTCATCGTGGGGCTTGCAATGAGCGCCGAAGGTGATCATTGCAAAGTAGGAAAGTTAAAGTACCAGAGGAGAGAGGGGAGCAATGAGTGCCGAAGGTGCTCAGAGGAGCAAAAGCCTCACATTGTGTGGCAAACAGCATTGCCTGCCTTCAAAGTGTATTGCCGACATATTTGACGGGCAAGTCGCTAGTATATATATAAAAATGACTAGATCACTGGACACTCACAGCTGTATCACTCTCCAATTACAACTGAGTAAAGATGCCTATTTTCCATGGGCACCAAATGTCTGATGATTCCATGTTGGATTTTTTACAACACACCCAGCTATGGTACAGCTTCATCGATGATATTTTGGTATTTTGGATGGGAACCTCTCAAGAATTCCAGAACTTCATCAATTTGTTGAACAAAACCATATTTGGCTTAAAATCTACCTGTGAAAATCATGATTCATACATCATGTCCTGGGTCTCTCAATAACAAAGACACTATGGGAAATATAGAAACCTCCATCTTACAAAGCATTGGCACTGGCCACCAGCAGATGAGGAGTTAAATTCAGTGGAACCATCACAAGTATCTGTAACCTAAGAAGAAGCCAGAAGATACAAGACAAACTAACTCCAGGAGGAAAAGAATCACTAAAAGGGACGTTTGTATGTGTACGGTGTAAAGCATGTAACCATATAGCGCCATAACACAATCCACACGTCCCATCACATGTAACACATATCTACTAAAAGGGACGTTTGTATGTGTACGGTGTAAAGCATGTAACCATATAGCGCCATAACACAATCCACACGTCCCACCACATGTAACACATATCTGCTAAAAGGGACGTTTGTATGTGTACGTGTAAAGCATGTAACCATATAGCGCCATAACACAATCCACACGTCCCACCACATGTAACACATATCTGCTAAAAGGGACGTTTGTATGTGTACGTGTAAAGCATGTAACCATATAGCACCATAACACAATCCACACGCCCCGCCACAGGTAACATATCTACTAAAAGGGACGTTTGTATGTGTACGTGTAAAGCATGTAACCATATACCGCCATAACACAATCCACACGTCCCGCCACATGTAACACATATCTGCTAAAAGGGACGTTTGTATGTGTACGGTGTAAAGCATGTAACCATATAGCGCCATAACACAATCCACACGTCCCACCACATGTAACACATATCTACTAAAAGGGACGTTTGTATGTGTACGTGTAAAGCATGTAACCATATAGCGCCATAACACAATCCACACATCCCACCACATGTAACACATATCTGCTAAAAGGGACGTTTGTATGTGTACGGTGTAAAGCATGTAACCATATAGCGCCATAACACAATCCACACGTCCCACCACATGTAACACATATCTGCTAAAAGGGACGTTTGTATGTGTACGGTGTAAAGCATGTAACCATATAGCGCCATAACACAATCCACACGTCCCACCACATGTAACACATATCTGCTAAAAGGGACGTTTGTATGTGTACGTGTAAAGCATGTAACCATATAGCGCCATAACACAATCCACACGTCCCACCACATGTAACACATATCTGCTAAAAGGGATGTTTGTATGTGTACGGTGTAAAGCATGTAACCATATAGCGCCATAACACATTCCACATGTCCTACCACAGGTAACACATATCTACTAAAAGGGACGTTTGTATGTGTACGGTGTAAAGCATGTAACCATAGAGCGCCATAACACCATCCACACGTCCCACCACATATAACACATATCTGCTAAAAGGGATGTTTGTATGTGTACGGTGTAAAGCATGTAACCATATAGCGCCATAACACAATCCACACATCCCACCACATGTAACACATATCTGCTAAAAGGGACGTTTGTATGTGTACGGTGTAAAGCATGTAACCATATAGCGCCATAACCCAATCGACACGTCCCACCACATGTAACACATATCTGCTAAAAGGGACGTTTGTATGTGTACGGTGTAAAGCATGTAACCATATAGTGCCATAACACAATCCACACGTCCCACCACATGTAACATATCTACTAAAAGGGACGTTTGTATGTGTACAGTGTAAAGCATGTAACCATATAGCGCCATAACACAATCCACACGTCCCACCACATGTAACACATATCTACTAAAAGGGACGTTTGTATGTGTACGGTGTAAAGCATGTAACCATATAGCGCATTAACACAATCCACACGTCCCACCACAGGTAACATATCTACTAAAAGGGACGTTTGTATGTGTACAGTGTAAAGTATGTAACCATATAGCGCCATAACACATTCCACACGTACCACCACATGTAACACATATCTACTAAAAGGGACGTTTGTATGTGTACGGTGTAAAGCATGTAACCATATAGTGCCATAACACAATCCACACGTACCACCACATGTAACACATATCTGCTAAAAGGGACGTTTGTATGTGTACGGTGTAAAGCATGTAACCATACAGCGCCATAACACATTCCACACGTCCCACCACATGTAACACATATCTGCTAAAAGGGACGTTTGTATGTGTACGTGTAAAGCATGTAACCATATAGCGCCATAACACAATCCACACGTCCCACCACATGTAACACATATCTGCTAAAAGGGACGTTTGTATGTGTACGGTGTAAAGCATGTAACCATATAGCGCCATAACACAATCCACACATCCCACCACAGGTAACACATATCTACTAAAAGGGACGTTTGTATGTGTACGGTGTAAAGCATGTAACCATATAGCGCCATAACACAATCCACACGTCCCACTACATGTAACATATCTACTAAAAGGGACGTTTGTATGTGTACGGTGTAAAGCATGTAACCATATAGCGCCATAACACAATCCACACGTCTAATCACATGTAACACATATCTGATAAAAGGGACGTTTGTATGTGTACGGTGTAAAGCATGTAACCATATAGCGCCATAACACAATCCACACGTCTAATCACATGTAACACATATCTACTAAAAGGGACGTTTGTATGTGTACGGTGTAAAGCATGTAACCATATAGCGCAATAACACAATCCACACGTCCCACCACAGGTAACATATCTACTAAAAGGGACGTTTGTATGTGTACAGTGTAAAGTATGTAACCATATAGCGCCATAACACATTCCACACGTACCACCACATGTAACACATATCTACTAAAAGGGACGTTTGTGTGTGTACGTGTAAAGCATGTAACCATATAGCGCCATAACACATTCCAAACGTCCCACCACATGTAACACATATCTGCTAAAAGGGACGTTTGTGTGTGTACGGTGTAAAGCATGTAACCATATAGCGCCATAACACAATCCACACGTCCCACCACATGTAACACATATCTGCCAAAAGGGACGTTTGTATGTGTACGGTGTAAAGCATGTAACCATATAGCGCCATAACACATTCCACACGTCCCATCACAGGTAACACATATCTACTAAAAGGGACGTTTGTATGTGTACGGTGTAAAGCATGTAACCATATAGTGCCATAACACAATCCACACGTCCCACCACATGTAACACATATCTGCTAAAAGGGATGTTTGTAAGTGTACGGTGTAAAGCATGTAACCATATAGCGCCATAACACAATCCACACGTCCCACCACATGTAACACATATCTGCTAAAAGGGACGTTTGTATGTGTACGGTGTAAAGCATGTAACCATATAGCGCCATAACACAATCCACACGTCCCACCACATGTAACACATATCTGCTAAAAGGGACGTTTGTATGTGTACGGTGTAAAGCATGTAACCATATAGCGCAATAACACAATCCACACGTCCCACCACATGTAACATATCTACTAAAAGGGACGTTTGTATGTGTACGTGTAAAGCATGTAAACATATAGCGCAATAACACAATCCACACGTCCCACCACAGGTAACACATATCTACTAAAAGGGACGTTTGTATGTGTACAGTGTAAAGTATGTAACCATATAGCGCCATAACACATTCCACACGTCCCACCACATGTAACACATATCTACTAAAAGGGACGTTTGTATGTGTACGGTGTAAAGCATGTAACCATATAGTGCCATAACACAATCCACACGTACCACCACATGTAACACATATCTGCTAAAAGGGACGTTTGTATGTGTACGGTGTAAAGCATGTAACCATACAGCGCCATAACACATTCCACACGTCCCACCACATGTAACACATATCTGCTAAAAGGGACGTTTGTATGTGTACGTGTAAAGCATGTAACCATATAGCGCCATAACACAATCCACACGTCCCACCACATGTAACACATATCTGCTAAAAGGGACGTTTGTATGTGTACGGTGTAAAGCATGTAACCATATAGCGCCATAACACAATCCACACGTCCCACCACATGTAACACATATCTGCTAAAAGGGACGTTTGTATGTGTACGGTGTAAAGCATGTAACCATATAGCGCCATAACACAATCCACACGTCCCGCCACAGGTAACACATATCTACTAAAAGGGACGTTTGTATGTGTACGGTGTAAAGCATGTAACCATATAGCGCCATAACACAATCCACACGTCCCACTACATGTAACATATCTACTAAAAGGGACGTTTGTATGTGTACGGTGTAAAGCATGTAACCATATAGCGCCATAACACAATCCACACATCCCACCACAGGTAACACATATCTACTAAAAGGGACGTTTGTATGTGTACGGTGTAAAGCATGTAACCATATAGCGCCATAACACAATCCACACGTCTAATCACATGTAACACATATCTGATAAAAGGGACGTTTGTATGTGTACGGTGTAAAGCATGTAACCATATAGCCCCATAACACATTCCAAACGTCCCACCACATGTAACACATATCTGCTAAAAGGGACGTTTGTGTGTGTACGGTGTAAAGCATGTAACCATATAGCGCCATAACACCATCCACACGTCCCACCACATGTAACACATATCTGCCAAAAGGGACGTTTGTATGTGTACGGTGTAAAGCATGTAACCATATAGCGCCATAACACAATCCACACGTCCCACCACATGTAACACATATCTGCTAAAAGGGATGTTTGTATGTGTACGTGTAAAGCATGTAACCATATAGCGCCATAACACAATCCACACGTCCCACCACAGGTAACACATATCTGCTAAAAGGGATGTTTGTATGTGTACGGTGTAAAGCATGTAACCATATAGCGCCATAACACAATCCACACGTCCCACCACATGTAACACATATCTACTAAAAGGGATGTTTGTAAGTGTACGGTGTAAAGCATGTAACCATATAGCGACATAACACATTCCACACGTCCCACCACATGTAACACATATCTGCTAAAAGGGACGTTTGTATGTGTACGGTGTAAAGCATGTAACCATATAGCGCCATAACACAATCCACACGTCCCACCACATGTAACACATATCTGCTAAAAGGGACGTTTGTATGTGTACGTGTAAAGCATGTAACCATATAGCGCCATAACACAATCCACACGTCCCATGACATGTAACAGATATCTGCTAAAAGGGATGTTTGTATATTATAACATGTGAGTGAAAAATAATACATTAGATCCAGAGACGTGTACTAGAACATATATGTGCCATCAATAAAGGTTATGACACTCCTGGGGAAGACATAATAACATGAGATTGCGCTTCAGATTCGCGTGTTACACGGAGTGACACTAAGTCCTAGAAAAGGGGATCGTGATAAAGTGCAGGAATGTAGAGTCATCTCTCAAGTCTCAGGAGGCCTCAATGGCGGCTTTACTGTTAGCGCCATCTTGTAGACATGTCATTTATTTCCAACTCAAATGTCACAAGAGATTCATTTAAGTTCACATCCATTAGTCGTGTAAGATCACATCCATTAGTCGTGTAAGATCACATCCATTAGTCGTGTAAGTTTACATACATTAGTTGTGTAAGATCACATCCATTAGTCGTGTAAGTTTACATACATTAGTCATGTAAGTTTACATCTATTAGTTGTGTAAGTTCACATCCATTAGTCGTGTAAGTTTACATGCATTAGTCATGTAAGTTTACATCTATTAGTTGTGTAAGTTCACGTCCATTAGTCGTGTAAGTTTACATGCATTAGTCATGTAAGTTTACATCTATTAGTTGTGTAAGTTCACATCCATTAGTCGTGTAAGTTTACATACATTAGTCGTGTAAGATCACATCCATTAGTCGTGTAAGATCACATCCATTAGTCGTGTAAGATCACATACATTAGTCTTGTAAGTTTACATCCATTAGTCGTGTAAGTTTACATAAATTAGTTGTGTAAGATCACATCCATTAGTCATGTCAGTTTACATACATTAGTCGTGTAAGTTAACATACATTAGTTGTTTAAGTTCACATCCATTAGACGTGTAAGTTTACATACATTAGTTGTGTAAGTTCACATCCATTAGTCGTGTAAGTTTACATACATTAGTTGTGTAAGATCACATCCATTAGTCGTGTAAGTTTACATGCATTAGTCATGTAAGTTTACATCTATTAGTTGTGTAAGTTCACATCCATTAGTCGTGTAAGTTTACATACATTAGTCGTGTAAGTTTACATCTATTAGTTGTGTAAGATCACATCCATTAGTCGTGTAAGTTTACATGCATTAGTCATGTAAGTTTACATCTATTAGTTGTGTAAGATCACATCCATTAGTCGTGTAAGTTTACATGCATTAGTCATGTAAGTTTACATCTATTAGTTGTGTAAGATCACATCCATTAGTCGTGTAAGATCACATCCATTAGTCGTGTAAGATCACATACATTAGTCTTGTAAGTTTACATCCATTAGTCGTGTAAGTTTACATACATTAGTTGTGTAAGATCACATCCATTAGTCGTGTAAGTTTACATGCATTAGTCATGTAAGTTTACATCTATTAGTTGTGTAAGTTCACATCCATTAGTCGTGTAAGTTTACATGCATTAGTCATGTAAGTTTACATCTATTAGTTGTGTAAGTTCACATCCATTAGTCGTGTAAGTTTACATACATTAGTCGTGTAAGATCACATCCATTAGTCGTGTAAGATCACATCCATTAGTCGTGTAAGATCACATACATTAGTCTTGTAAGTTTACATCCATTAGTCGTGTAAGTTTACATACATTAGTTGTGTAAGATCACATCCATTAGTCATGTCAGTTTACATACATTAGTCGTGTAAGTTAACATACATTAGTTGTTTAAGTTCACATCCATTAGACGTGTAAGTTTACATACATTAGTTGTGTAAGTTTACATCCATTAGTCGTGTAAGTTTACATACATTAGTTGTGTAAGATCACATCCATTAGTCGTGTAAGTTTACATGCATTAGTCATGTAAGTTTACATCTATTAGTTGTGTAAGTTCACATCCATTAGTCGTGTAAGTTTACATACATTAGTCGTGTAAGTTTACATCTATTAGTTGTGTAAGATCACATCCATTAGTCGTGTAAGTTTACATGCATTAGTCATGTAAGTTTACATCTATTAGTTGTGTAAGATCACATCCATTAGTCGTGTAAGTTTACATGCATTAGTCATGTAAGTTTACATCTATTAGTTGTGTAAGATCACATCCATTAGTCGTGTAAGTTTACATACATTAGTTGTGTAAGATCACATCCATTAGTCGTGTAAGTTTACATGCATTAGTCATGTAAGTTTACATCTATTAGTTGTGTAAGTTCGCATCCATTAGTCGTGTAAGTTTACATACATTAGTCGTGTAAGTTTACATCTATTAGTTGTGTAAGATCACATCCATTAGTCGTGTAAGTTTACATGCATTAGTCATGTAAGTTTACATCTATTAGTTGTGTAAGATCACATCCATTAGTCGTGTAAGTTTACATGCATTAGTCATGTAAGTTTACATCTATTAGTTGTGTAAGATCACATCCATTAGTCGTGTAAGATCACATCCATTAGTCGTGTAAGATCACATACATTAGTCTTGTAAGTTTACATCCATTAGTCGTGTAAGTTTACATACATTAGTTGTGTAAGATCACATCCATTAGTCGTGTAAGTTTACATGCATTAGTCATGTAAGTTTACATCTATTAGTTGTGTAAGTTCACATCCATTAGTCGTGTAAGTTTACATACATTAGTCGTGTAAGTTTACATCTATTAGTTGTGTAAGATCACATCCATTAGTCGTGTAAGTTTACATGCATTAGTCATGTAAGTTTACATCTATTAGTTGTGTAAGATCACATCCATTAGTCGTGTAAGTTTACATGCATTAGTCATGTAAGTTTACATCTATTAGTTGTGTAAGATCACATCCATTAGTCGTGTAAGATCACATCCATTAGTCGTGTAAGATCACATACATTAGTCTTGTAAGTTTACATCCATTAGTCGTGTAAGTTTACATACATTAGTTGTGTAAGATCACATCCATTAGTCGTGTAAGTTCACATCCATTAGTTGAGTAAGTTCACACTCATTAGTCGTGTAAGTTTACATACATTAGTCGTGTAAGTTCACATCCATTAGATGTGTAAGTTTACATACATAAGGCGTGTAAGTTCACATCCATTAGTTGTTTATGTTCACATCCATTAGTCGTGTAAGTTTACATTCATTAGTCGTGTAAGTTTAAATCCATTGGTCGTGTAAGTTCACATCCATTAGTTGTGTAAGATATCATCCATTAGTCGTGTAAGTTCACATCCATTAGTCGTGTAAGTTCACATCCATTAGTCGTGTAAGTTTACATACATTAGTCGTGTAAGATCACATCCATTAGTCGTGTAAGATCACATCCATTAGTCGTGTAAGTTTACATACATTAGTTGTGTAAGATCACATCCATTAGTCGTGTAAGTTTACATACATTAGTCATGTAAGTTTACATCTATTAGTTGTGTAAGTTCACATCCATTAGTCGTGTAAGTTTACATGCATTAGTCATGTAAGTTTACATCTATTAGTTGTGTAAGTTCACGTCCATTAGTCGTGTAAGTTTACATGCATTAGTCATGTAAGTTTACATCTATTAGTTGTGTAAGTTCACATCCATTAGTCGTGTAAGTTTACATACATTAGTCGTGTAAGATCACATCCATTAGTCGTGTAAGATCACATCCATTAGTCGTGTAAGATCACATACATTAGTCTTGTAAGTTTACATCCATTAGTCGTGTAAGTTTACATAAATTAGTTGTGTAAGATCACATCCATTAGTCATGTCAGTTTACATACATTAGTCGTGTAAGTTAACATACATTAGTTGTGTAAGTTCACATCCATTAGTCGTGTAAGTTTACATACATTAGTTGTGTAAGATCACATCCATTAGTCGTGTAAGTTTACATACATTAGTTGTGTAAGATCACATCCATTAGTCGTGTAAGTTTACATGCATTAGTCATGTAAGTTTACATCTATTAGTTGTGTAAGTTCACATCCATTAGTCGTGTAAGTTTACATACATTAGTCGTGTAAGTTTACATCTATTAGTTGTGTAAGATCACATCCATTAGTCGTGTAAGTTTACATGCATTAGTCATGTAAGTTTACATCTATTAGTTGTGTAAGATCACATCCATTAGTCGTGTAAGTTTACATGCATTAGTCATGTAAGTTTACATCTATTAGTTGTGTAAGATCACATCCATTAGTCGTGTAAGATCACATCCATTAGTCGTGTAAGATCACATACATTAGTCTTGTAAGTTTACATCCATTAGTCGTGTAAGTTTACATACATTAGTTGTGTAAGATCACATCCATTAGTCGTGTAAGTTTACATGCATTAGTCATGTAAGTTTACATCTATTAGTTGTGTAAGTTCACATCCATTAGTCGTGTAAGTTTACATGCATTAGTCATGTAAGTTTACATCTATTAGTTGTGTAAGTTCACATCCATTAGTCGTGTAAGTTTACATACATTAGTCGTGTAAGATCACATCCATTAGTCGTGTAAGATCACATCCATTAGTCGTGTAAGATCACATACATTAGTCTTGTAAGTTTACATCCATTAGTCGTGTAAGTTTACATACATTAGTTGTGTAAGATCACATCCATTAGTCATGTCAGTTTACATACATTAGTCGTGTAAGTTAACATACATTAGTTGTTTAAGTTCACATCCATTAGTCGTGTAAGTTTACATACATTAGTTGTGTAAGTTCACATCCATTAGTCGTGTAAGTTTACATACATTAGTTGTGTAAGATCACATCCATTAGTCGTGTAAGTTTACATGCATTAGTCATGTAAGTTTACATCTATTAGTTGTGTAAGTTCACATCCATTAGTCGTGTAAGTTTACATACATTAGTCGTGTAAGTTTACATCTATTAGTTGTGTAAGATCACATCCATTAGTCGTGTAAGTTTACATGCATTAGTCATGTAAGTTTACATCTATTAGTTGTGTAAGATCACATCCATTAGTCGTGTAAGTTTACATGCATTAGTCATGTAAGTTTACATCTATTAGTTGTGTAAGATCACATCCATTAGTCGTGTAAGTTTACATACATTAGTTGTGTAAGATCACATCCATTAGTCGTGTAAGTTTACATGCATTAGTCATGTAAGTTTACATCTATTAGTTGTGTAAGTTCGCATCCATTAGTCGTGTAAGTTTACATACATTAGTCGTGTAAGTTTACATCTATTAGTTGTGTAAGATCACATCCATTAGTCGTGTAAGTTTACATGCATTAGTCATGTAAGTTTACATCTATTAGTTGTGTAAGATCACATCCATTAGTCGTGTAAGTTTACATGCATTAGTCATGTAAGTTTACATCTATTAGTTGTGTAAGATCACATCCATTAGTCGTGTAAGATCACATCCATTAGTCGTGTAAGATCACATACATTAGTCTTGTAAGTTTACATCCATTAGTCGTGTAAGTTTACATACATTAGTTGTGTAAGATCACATCCATTAGTCGTGTAAGTTTACATGCATTAGTCATGTAAGTTTACATCTATTAGTTGTGTAAGTTCACATCCATTAGTCGTGTAAGTTTACATCCATTAGTCGTGTAAGTTTACATCTATTAGTTGTGTAAGATCACATCCATTAGTCGTGTAAGTTTACATGCATTAGTCATGTAAGTTTACATCTATTAGTTGTGTAAGATCACATCCATTAGTCGTGTAAGTTTACATGCATTAGTCATGTAAGTTTACATCTATTAGTTGTGTAAGATCACATCCATTAGTCGTGTAAGATCACATCCATTAGTCGTGTAAGATCACATACATTAGTCTTGTAAGTTTACATCCATTAGTCGTGTAAGTTTACATACATTAGTTGTGTAAGATCACATCCATTAGTCGTGTAAGTTCACATCCATTAGTTGAGTAAGTTCACACTCATTAGTCGTGTAAGTTTACATACATTAGTCGTGTAAGTTCACATCCATTAGATGTGTAAGTTTACATACATAAGGCGTGTAAGTTCACATCCATTAGTTGTTTATGTTCACATCCATTAGTCGTGTAAGTTTACATTCATTAGTCGTGTAAGTTTAAATCCATTGGTCGTGTAAGTTCACATCCATTAGTTGTGTAAGATATCATCCATTAGTCGTGTAAGTTCACATCCATTAGTCGTGTAAGTTCACATCCATTAGTCGTGTAAGTTTACATACATTAGTCGTGTAAGATCACATCCATTAGTCGTGTAAGATCACATCCATTAGTCGTGTAAGATCACATACATTAGTCTTGTAAGTTTACATCCATTAGTCGTGTAAGTTTACATACATTAGTTGTGTAAGATCACATCCATTAGTCATGTCAGTTTACATACATTAGTCGTGTAAGTTAACATACATTAGTTGTTTAAGTTCACATCCATTAGACGTGTAAGTTTACATACATTAGTTGTTTAAGTTCACATCCATTAGACGTGTAAGTTTACATACATTAGTTGTGTAAGTTTACATCCATTAGTCGTGTAAGTTTACATACATTAGTTGTTTAAGTTCACATCCATTAGACGTCTAAGATCACATACATTAGTCTTGTAAGTTTACATCCATTAGTCGTGTAAGTTTACATACATTAGTTGTGTAAGATCACATCCATTAGTCATGTCAGTTTACATACATTAGTCGTGTAAGTTTACATACATTAGTTGTGTAAGTTCACATCCATTAGTCGTGTAAGTTTACATACATTAGTTGTGTAAGATCACATCCATTAGTCGTGTAAGTTCACATCCATTAGTCATGTAAGTTTACATCCATTAGTCGTGTAAGTTCACATCCATTAGTCGTGTAAGTTCACATCCATTAGTCGTGTAAGTTCACATACATCCATTAGTCGTGTAAGTTCACATACATTAGTCGTGTAAGTTCACATCCATTAGTCGTGTAAGATCTCATCCATTAGTTTTGCAAGTTTACATCCATTAGTCGTGTAAGTTTACATACATTAGTTGTGTAATGTTATAGTTGTGTAAGTTCACATCCATTAGTCGTGTAAGTTTACATCCATTAGTTGTTTATGTTCACATCCATTAGTCGTGTAAATTCACATCCATTAGTTGTGTAAGTTAACATACATCCATTAGTCATATCATTTCACATCCATTAGTCGTGTAAGTTCACATCCATTAGTCAAGTAAGATCTCAAACATTAGTCGTGTAAGTTTACATACATTAGTTGTGTAAGTTCACATCCATTAGTCGTGTAAGTTTACATCCATTGGTCGTGTAAGATCACATCCATTGGTCGTGTAAGTTCACATACATTGGCCGTGTAAGTTCACATCCATTAGTCGTGTAAGTTTACATAGATTAGTCGTGTAAGTTCATATCCATTAGTCGTGTAAGTTTACATCCATTAGTCGTGTAAGTTCACATCCCTTAGTCGTGTAAGTTGACATCCACTAGTCGTGTAAGATCACATCCATTAGTCGTGTAAGTTGACATCCACTAGTCGTGTAAGATCACATCTATTAGTCGTGTAAGTTCACATCCACTAGTCGTGTAAGATCACATACATTAGTCGTGTAAGTTTACATCCATTAGACGTGTAAGTTCACACCCATTAATCGTGTAAGATCACATCCATTAGTCGTGTAAGATCACATCCATTGGTCGTGTAAGTTCACATACATTGGCCGTGTAAGTTCACATCCATTAGTCGTGTAAGTTTACATAGATTAGTCGTGTAAGTTCACATCCATTAGTCGTGTAAGTTTACATCCATTAGTCCTGTAAGTTCACACCCATTAGTCGTGTAAGTTGACATCCACTAGTCGTGTAAGATCACATCTATTAGTCGTGTAAGTTCACATCCACTAGTCGTGTAAGATCACATACATTAGTCGTGTAAGTTTACATCCATTAGACGTGTAAGTTCACACCCATTAATCGTGTAAGATCACATCCATTAGTCGTGTAAGTTCACATCCATTAGTTGAGTAAGTTCACACTCATTAGTCGTGTAAGTTTACATACATTAGTCGTGTAAGTTCACATCCATTAGATGTGTAAGTTTACATACATAAGGCGTGTAAGTTCACATCCATTAGTTGTTTATGTTCACATCCATTAGTCGTGTAAGTTTACATTCATTAGTCGTGTAAGTTTACATCCATTGGTCGTGTAAGTTCACATCCATTAGTTGTGTAAGATATCATCCATTAGTCGTGTAAGTTCACATCCATTAGTCGTGTAAGTTTACATCCATTGGTCGTGTAAGTTTACATACATTAGTTGTGTAAGTTCACATCCATTAGTCGTGTAAGTTTACATCCATTAGTCGTGTAAGTTTACATCCATTGGTCGTGTAAGATCACATCCATTGGTCGTGTAAGTTCACATCCATTAGTTGTGTAAGATATCATCCATTAGTCGTGTAAGTTTACATCCATTAGTCGTGTAAGTTTACATCCATTAGTCGTGTAAGTTTACATCCATTGGTCGTGTAAGATCACATCCATTGGTCGTGTAAGTTCACATCCATTAGTTGTGTAAGATATCATCCATTAGTCGTGTAAGTTTACATCCATTAGTCGTGTAAGTTTACATCCATTAGTCGTGTAAGTTTACATCCATTGGTCGTGTAAGTTTACATACATTAGTTGTGTAAGTTCATATCCATTAGTCGTGTAAGTTCACATCCATTAGTTGTGTAAGATATCATCCATTAGTCGTGTAAGTTTACATCCATTAGTCGTGTAAGTTTACATCCATTAGTCGTGTAAGTTTACATCCATTGGTCGTGTAAGTTTACATACATTAGTTGTGTAAGTTCATATCCATTAGTCGTGTAAGTTCACATCCATTAGTTGTGTAAGATATCATCCATTAGTCGTGTAAGTTAACATCCATTAGTCGTGTAAGTTTACATCCATTAGTCGTGTAAGTTTACATCCATTGGTCGTGTAAGTTTACATACATTAGTTGTGTAAGTTCACATCCATTAGTCGTGTAAGTTTACATAGATTAGTCGTGTAGGTTCGCATCCATATATTATAATTCTGCCACTATACATATCCCTAGTACGCCCTCATTTGGAATATGGAGTACAATTTTGGGCACCACTTCATAAAAAGGACATTTTAGAGCTGGAAAAGGTACAGAGAAGGGCAACAAAACTAATAAGGGGAATGGAGGGGCTAAGTTATGAAGAAAGACTAACCAAATTACACTTATTTTCTCTAGAAAAAAGACGTCTAAGAGGAGATATGATTACCTTATATAAATACATCCAGGGTCAGTATAAAGATGTGTCAAGGGAGCTTTTCTGCCAAGAGGTTTTCAATTGATAAGAGGACATCGCTTGATGTTAAAAGTAAAAAGATTCCACCTTAAAGAAAGAAAAGGGTTCTTTACAGTAAGGGTGGTTAACCTGTGGAATTCTCTACCAGAGGAGGTGGTGACAGCGGATTCGATAGATAACTTTAAAAGGGGACTGGATTTATTTCTAATTAAAAAGGGAATTCAGGGTTATCATGGATAATTAGAGAGGCAGTATTGATCCAGGGAGAAGTCCGGTCACCGGTGTCTGTGATCAGGAGGGAATTGATTATTTATTTATTTTTATATATAACTAATTACCGTATATACTCGAGTATAAGCTGAGTTTTTCAGCCCTTTTTTTAATGCAAAAAAGGGCCCCCTCGGCTTATACTCGAGTCACTCTCCCCCTGTGTCTCTCTAACCGCCCTGTGTCTCTCTAACCCCCCCCCATGTGTCTCTAACCCCCCCGTGTGTCTCTAACCCCCCGTGTGTCTCTCTACCCCCTGTGTCTCTTTCCCTCCCCCTCCTCAATCTAAACCCCCCTTCTCACACCCGCCTGATTTGGGGGACCACGCTCACCCCAAATCTCTCTCTCTCTACGGTCACAACTTTTTGTTCAGATCTCGACACCAGCAGACACTTCAGATGACAGCATCATTACCGCAGACACAGGCAGCATCAGAACCCTATTCTTAGGATCTAAGAATCACACACCATGTACCTTGGATTAGTACAAGAAGACTCTGACACCACCTTTTGTTAGTGTGTCCAAAGTCAGACTGGCCACTTCTTTATTGTTACAGAGATATATATCAACATAGAAAGATTACACAAAACACCAGACCTCCCCCCAGTTCTAGCCCATCCTCCTAGGCAAATAGCTTTGTTATCCCCCCTCACCCACATGATTTCCAGATGTATAGAAGCATCTGGCTTTCTTCTAATTACACCTTTTGTTTTTCTCCTCTTACAGAGCCATAAAACTAGTTCCCCCTTTAATGAATAAAGCCAGAGCCTTTACACGTGGCCGATTGCAGGGCCATAACGATTCTATAGAAGATTAACCCTTTGTCACATAAGTGACTACAGTATTTTTTCGATAATTCTAGCATCCTAGGGCCTACTTCTATCACAGATGCATTATTACAGTGCATATAACATGATCTAGTAACCACCAAATGAATTATTGTAGTTCAGTCCCCAACAACAAGTTTCAGGTCCGTTGTAATAGTTCTTGACATTAACACCCAGTGTGCCAGCATTCCAAATAGCAGAGTTACTTGTGGGTTGCAAGGGGTCCCATCATGGCCCCAAATCGTTCATGACACCCCTCAACCCCCCTCCTCCACCTAAACTCCCCTAAATACCTCCCCCCTCTCCCCTCACTTACCTGCTTGTGCTCCGGCCTCCGCTCCTTGACCCGGCGCCGGCTCGCATGTGACGTATACCGGGTGCCGGCACGACTTAGATTAGTTAATATATAGATAGCATTTATTGTATGTTAGCTAGGTGTATGCGTTTTATATAGATAGCATAGGATGTATTGTAGATAGATTGTGGTATTTATTTAGATAGATTGGGGATGTATTATTATATAGATAGGATGTATATTAGATTATGGTATTTATTTAGATAGATTGTGTGATGTATATTAGATAGGGGTGTATTGTATTGTATTGTAATTGTATGTATTTGTATTGT
Organism: Discoglossus pictus; assembly: GCA_027410445.1. Classification (NCBI taxonomy): domain Eukaryota; kingdom Metazoa; phylum Chordata; class Amphibia; order Anura; family Alytidae; genus Discoglossus; species Discoglossus pictus. Next base: position 5,885,427 of record CM050163.1, read on the forward strand.
ATGTATTTGTATTATATGTATTTCCTTTTCAGGTGTGTATTTTTTTTTCTGTAGTGAGGGGGGGGGGGGGGTTGTAATGTTTTTTATTTTTTGTGACTTAGGTTTTTTTATTTTCTGTAATGTAGTTTATTTTTTTTGTGAGTTAGGTTTTTTATTTCATATAATGTAATGCAATCGGGACCCCCACTGCGATGGTTAATGTGGGGTTAATGCAGGTCTCCGAGCTTATCTCGGATCCCCTGGGGTTAATGCGGGTTTCCGAGCTTATCTCGGATCCCTTCTTGGCTAATTTGTACGTGGCTGGGCTGTGAGGTTCTCGTTTTCGTTTTTTCCGGCGGCCATTTTTTCTCTCGCTTAGGGGATTTTCATGTGTCTGAACTCGGGAATTTGGACTTAAATGGAGGTGTAACTTCACTTTCAGAGGTCCTGGGTGCCCCCCTTGCTATGGGTAAGCTTTTTATGTAGTTTGTGTGAGTAATTGGTGTGTTTTCACTGTTTTTAGTTGCGCGCGGGTCGGCCGTTGTAGTCGGATTCTTAGTGCGTGTGGGTGTTTGTTACGTTAAGGTTGGTTCCGAGGTGTGTTTTTTTTCTAAGTCATGCGTGTGACATGTTTAAAGGCTCGCCTCGCTATGCGAGGCTCGCCAGCAATGAGCGCCTGCGGCGCTCATTGCCTCATTGGCTAAGTGCTATGATTTAACGGCTCGCCCGCAATGAGCACCGCAGGCGCTTATTGCCTAAGTGCTACGGTTTAACAGCTCGCCTCGCTGTGCGAGGCTCGCCGGGCAATAAGCGCCTGCGGCGCTCATCGCTAAGTTGTATGCACCACGCAACACAGCGTGACGACGAATCGTAGTTGGACAAATATAATATGTGATGTGTGATATCACAACTTCCCAGCATCCTTCAGTCCTTATATAATAATAATGGTGTAATTCCTATATTTAGTGATCTCAGGTCACTGTTACTATTATTACACAATCCCAGAAGGAACATCCAGATATGTTTATACTTTGTATTAGTACATTGTATCCTTATGATGATCCCAGGTGCTCATTGCAGGCACTGCGATGAGCGCTGACTTAAAACGGACGAATCACAGAACTCGAAAGACCACCAAAAAAAGGCCTAATAAAAATAATCAAAATAAAGTAGTAACACTTAGCCGAGCCCAGTAAAAACAAACCTTAGCCGAACCACGCAAGCAACGGCACTCATTGCGAGACACGCAAAATATCATCAGAGACACAGAGGAAACAGAAACAGGGGAGGGAGAGTATGGAAAGAGACATGGAGGGGTAAGAACAAAAGACACAGGACAGGGAGAGGAGGGAGAGTGGGAACAGACACAGGGGTCAGAGAGTGGGGATAGGCTTGTAATGAGCGCCGAAGGTGACCACTGCAAAGCACGAAAGATGTCGGTTGCCAAGGCCTGCAAGGAGCGAGAGGCCCGTCAGTAGATGGGGAGAGGCTCGCGATGAGTGCCAAAGGTACAGCATTCCCAGCCTTAAAATGTTATTCCCGTCATTTTTGACGAGCAAGTAGCTAGTGTGTGTAATAATAATAAGCCCCAAGCTGTCACTGTGCTCTGTGTCACCTCCTATGGTCACTATATAACATGTGTAGTATATGTCACAGTGTATAATGTCACACAGGGATGAAGACGCCACCCTGGGACACACTGCGGACATTATATATCTCTATCCATGGCTGGGGGTTTATCTGAGGTGATGATTGGCGCGTCTGGTAGTATCGTGCTCTCTGATTGGACACTAGTAGCCCATTGGCTGTCACTGTGTGCTTATGGCTGTTACTATAGTAACACTTGTGTATCGCTGACAATAAGAGCACGGACCAATCAGTGACGTTACTTTACATCTATGGATTGGATATTTTCCCTGGTGCTAAGCATCATGGGTAATAGAAAGAAGGCTCACAGAGCAAATATAATTACTACTAGCGAATTGCCCGTCAAAAAATGACGGCAATGAAATTGTAAATGAGCTAATGCTGTTTGGTGTATAATAATACATTAATAAATTAATATACTTTACCTATTTTTAAGTAATATATGCAGGAAGCATTGTGTTGAAGAGCTGACAATCTGTTTGATTTTGCTGCAGCATTAGTGGTGTGGAGCTGCTGTGTAAGCGTGATGAATGTGTGCAGTGTAATAGTGTGCATGCGCGAGACCAAACCGTTAGCGTAGTTGTGTACTTCAGCATTGTTGTAATATGGCGGGTAATGTGTGGTATGCGTCTTTGTGGAATATCCGTAGGTCTTTTGTGGTGTTTTGCGTGTTTCTTGTGGTGTTTTGCGTGTTTACAGTGCTGTAGCCTCGTTTTCGTTTTGTTCGGCGGCCATTTTTTCTCTCGCTTAGAGAATTTTTGAGTGTCTAAACTCTTTTGAGGTGTAACTTCATTTTTTGAGGCCCTGGGTGCTCCCTCTTGCTGTAGGTAAGCTTTTTATGTATGTGTTGTGTGTATTTATTGTGTTTTTCATTTTTTCATGTTCGCGGGTTGCAGACGATTTTTGCGAGGTCGTAATGTGTGGTAACGTGTGTCGTATGTTGTTTGCGTTCCGATATAAAGTTTGCGAGGGTCGCAGTTGGTGGCATGGAGCTCCTTTGGCGTCGTGTGTCGTATGTTGTTTGCGTTCCGACGTAAAGTTTGCAAGGGTCGCAGTTGCTGGCAAGGAGCACCTTCGGCGCTCCTTGCCAGCAACTGGGGCCCTCGCTATGCGAGGGCCGCGGCTCGCTGTGTGAGCCCGCAAGCGTTAGCAACAACTCGTATGCTCACAACTTATATAATAATTTACACATAGCAGGGAAAAAGTGCACGTATGCTTTTAATATATTGTAATCCACCTTAAGTGAACAGAAGAGGAGAGAGGCAGGGGTGGGACTTTGTCTGAATGCTGGTCCCAGAGGATACAGGATCTGATGGGATACTGAGTCTCTTACTACAGTAGCACTGCAGGAGATAATTTACACATAGCAGAGAAAAAGTGCATGTATGCTTCAATATATAGGAATCCACCTTAAGTGAACAGCAGAGGAGAGAGGCCCCTGCGTGATGTCATTAACATATGCCGAACGCTCACAGGAAGAAGACATGCTGCTAGGGAGAGAAGGTGCTCACATCAGAGTAAGGAGAGAGGGGAAAGGAGAGGGGGGGGGGGGGAAAGAAGGAGGATAACGGGGAGGGAGGAGGATGATAATGGGTGAGGAGGAGGATGATGCGGGGAAGGAGGGAGCATGTTGTCAAACTGCGATTTGTCATCCTGCAAGGCCGCAAGTGTGACCTCAACTCGCAGTTAGACAATTATAATATGTGATAGTAAATGTTGTGGGAGAGAATGTGCCAGAATAAGACAGAGAGAGGGAGAGGCAGACATAGAGGGAGACAGAGAAAGGGAGAGGCAGACATAGAGGGAGACAGAGAGAAGGAGAGAGAGAGAGAGAGGCAGACAGAGAGAAGGAGAGAGAGAGACAGACATAGAGGGAGACCGAGAGAAGGAGAGGCAGACATAGAGGGAGACAGAGAGAGGGAGAGGCAGACATAGAGGGAGACAGAGAGAGGGAGAGTCAGACATAAAGGGAGACAGAGAGAGGGAGAGGCAGACATAGAGGGAGACAGAGAGAGGGAGAGGCAGACATAGAGGGAGACAGAGAGAGGGAGAGTCAGACATAGAGGGAGACAGAGAGAGGGAGAGGCAGACATAGAGGGAGACAGAGAGAGGGAGAGGGAGACATAGAGGGAGACAGAGAGAGGGAGAGGCAGACATAGAGGGAGACAGAGAGAGGGAGAGGCAGACATAGAGGGAGACAGAGAGAGGGAGAGGCAGACATAGAGGGAGACAGAGAGAGGGAGAGGCAGACATAGAGGGAGACAGAGAGAGGGAGAGGCAGACATAGAGGGAGACATAGAGAGGGAGAGGCAGACATAGAGGGAGACAGAGAGAGGGAGAGGCAGACATAGAGGGAGACAGAGAGAGGGAGAGGCAGACATAGAGGGAGACAGAGAGAGGGAGAGGCAGACATAGAGGGAGACAGAGAGAGGGAGAGGCAGACATAGAGGGAGACAGAGAGAGGGAGAGGCAGACATAGAGGGAGACAGAGAGAGGGAGAGGGAGACATAGAGGGAGACAGAGAGAGGGAGAGGCAGACATAGAGGGAGACAGAGAGAGGGAGAGGCAGACATAGAGGGAGACAGAGAGAGGGAGAGGCAGACATAGAGGGAGACAGAGAGAGGGAGAGGCAGACATAGAGGGAGACAGAGAGAGGGAGAGGCAGACATAGAGGGAGACAGAGAGAGGGAGAGGCAGACATAGAGGGAGACAGAGAGAGGGAGAGGCAGACATAGAGGGAGACAGAGAGAGGGAGAGGCAGACATAGAGGGAGACAGAGAGAGGGAGAGGCAGACATAGAGGGAGACAGAGAGAGGGAGAGGCAGACATAGAGGGAGACAGAGAGAGGGAGAGGCAGACATAGAGGGAGACAGAGAGAGCGAGAGGCAGACATAGATTTTAGACAGAGAGAGGGAGAGGCAGACATAGATTTTAGACAGAGAGAGGGAGAGGCAGACATAGAGGGAGACAGAGAGAGGGAGAGGCAGACATAGAGGGAGACAGAGAGAGGGAGAGGCAGACATAGAGGGAGACAGAGAGAGGGAGAGGCAGACATAGAGGGAGACAGAGAGAGGGAGAGGCAGACATAGAGGGAGACAGAGAGAGGGAGAGGCAGACATAGAGGGAGACAGAGAGAGGGAGAGGCAGACATAGAGGGAGACAGAGAGAGGGAGAGGCAGACATAGAGGGAGACAGAGAGAGGGAGAGGCAGACATAGAGGGAGACAGACAGAGCGAGAGGCAGACATAGAGGGAGACAGAGAGAGGGAGAGGCAGACATAGAGGGAGAAAGAGAGAGGGAGAGAGAGATGGAGGGAGATAGAGAGAGGAAGAGGGAGAGATGGAGGGAGACAGAGAGAGAGAGAGAGAGAGAGATAAAGGGAGAGGCAGACATGGAGTGAGATAGAGAGAGATATAGAGATCAGAGAGAGGGGAGGGCGAGAGAGAGATAAGGATGGAGAGGGATAGATAGAGGGAGGATGGAAATAGAAATAGAGAGTGATGGAGGGATATAGGAGAGGGAGAGAGTTAGAGAGAAAGAAAAGGGAGGGAGAGAGATGAAGTGATAGAGGGAGAGAGATAGAGGGAGTGCTGGAGGAAGATAGAGGATGGAAAAAGTTATAGAGGGTGTGATTAAGGGAGAGAGAGATAAAGAAAGCGATGAAGGGAGAGAGGGGAGATAGGGAGAGAGAGGTAGAGAGAGTCATGAAAGACGATAGAGAGGGGAGAGATAGATTTACAGAGAGAGACAGACAGAGTGATGAAGTGAGAGAGTTAGATAGAGATATATAGGGAGTGATGGAGAGAGAGTTAGAGTGAGTGCTGGAGGGAGATGGAGAAGGCAGGGAAAGAGTTAGAGAAAGAGGAGGGAGAGAGACAGAGAGGCAGGGAGTGAGAGTCGCAGAGGAGGGGGCGAGAGTCGGAGAGGAGGGGGTGAGAGTCGGAGAGGAGGGGGCGAGAGTCGTAGAGGAGGGGGCGAGAGTCGTAGAGGAGGGGGCGAGAGTCGGAAAGGAGGGTGCGAGAGTCGGAGAGGAGGGGACGAGAGTCTGAGAGGAGGGGGCGAGAGTCGGAGAGGAGGGGCGAGAGTCGGAGAGGAGGGGGCGAGAGTCGGAGAGGAGGGGGCAAGAGTCGGAGAGGAGGGGACGAGAGTCGTAGAGGAGGGGGCGAGAGTCGTAGAGGAGGGGCGAGAGTCGGAAAGGAGGGGGCGAGAGTCGGAGAGGAGGGGGCGAGAGTCAGAGAGGAGGGGGTGAGAGTCGGAGAGGAGTGGGCGAGAGTCGGAGAGGAGTGGGCGGGAGTCGGAGAGGAGTGGGCGGGAGTCGGAGAGGAGGGAGAGGGAGTCGGAGAGGAGGGAGCGGGAGTCGGAGAGGAGGGAGAGTGGGAAAGGAGAGATGGGACTGAAAGGACAAGGAGGACTGATTAAATAAAGACGGCTAATGTAATAGAAACACTAGTAAAGACTAGTTCATTAATAAGGACTGATTAAATAAGAAGATCTAATTAAGTAATAAGAACTGATATAATAGGAAGAAGTAATAGGATAAGAAGGTCTGGTAAAATATGAAAGACTGATATAAGATGAACTGTTATAATAAGAAGGAGTAATACAATAGGAAAGACTGTTGGGATAAGAAGGACTAACAGGGACATCCTAGTGTGAGCAGTGATGTGACGTCTATTACTCTCCATCTTACCTTTCTGAGGAGACATTACCAGGACACTTATACTTTGTTTCTTGCACTTACTGTAATAGTCTGATAAGGAATATCTGCCTGTTTATAAGGATATCCCAATGGGGACTAACATGATGCAGCTACTGGGCCAGGACTGGGTTGTGGAAATGTCCCACTAGTCCCTCACACTCACATTGTCCTCACATCTTATAGTAACATTTCCTGGGTTAGATCTTGATCTTCCAGTTTCCATTTTGTATGACCAGGCCAGACCCTGAGGTGATTCCTTCAGATGTTTCCATTGAGCTTTGTTGTGTTTTTGTAATGATCAGGGAGACAGATTAAGGGACCCTGCACAATGAATATATCCTTTCCCACAATTATTTTACTTTCATCAAAGATACCTACCTACAGATGATGGGGACTGCCATGGGTACCAAAATGCTCCACAATATGCCAATATATATTTGCTCAAACACTGGAGACCGTGATAAAAATGTAACAACACTGTCTGAATCTTTCAAACAAAAGTGTTACAAACCCCTTATTATTACCCAGAAAATAACCACTGCCATCAAAATACCCTGTACAAAACAAAAGAAACTACTTCACGTATACCTCTAGTGACCACATACCATCCAATTTTAGAGAAAATACAGAAAATAATCAAAGATTTACAACATTTTCTAACAGAAGATGCCCAATTTAAAGATATGTTCCCCAAACCTCCCATCCGTGCATTTAAACAACCACCAAACAAGAAACAAAAACTTGTCATCAGAAAATTAGACAATGAGCAACTGAATACAAAAAATGGAACTAAACCTTGTAACAAACGTGCCTGTAAATTATGCCAACACATTTGTAATGATGACACAGGCACACGTAACAACAAAAGCTATAACATCAAAGGATTGAATTCATGTACATCGTCCAATGTGGTTTACTTTATGTGACACAGGCTGTTATATTGGAGAAACCAGCCAAAAACTGTACTTAAGGATGAATTTACACAGGCATTCAATAAGAAAGCATAATGAAGACAGTTATTGTACCCCAATGGGACATTATTTTAGCCAGAATGATCACCCCATCCAAAACACAAAAATCTAAATACTTACATTTTTTTTTAAAACATCCAAGAGAGAAAAGCATTTGCAATACAGATCACATTCTTCAACACTAAAAATACAGGACTTAATATGGACTTGGGTTTTCTAACACATTATCACAAGTTCATGTGAATTTATCTTATTTTATAATAACAGGCTGCCACTCTTAGTGAGATGTTTGTCCAAGAGGAAAGATATCACTGTGGCTACAGTGCTCTGCTTTTTCATGTATATACTGATGTGTATATGTATATAGTATGTGTATATGTTTCCTTTACTATGTTGTGTTTATTCCCCATATATGTATTTACCTGATGATGTCAGAGGCTGTCTCCACTCTCTCTGCATCTGCTGTTTTTATCCAAAATGAGTGTGCCAAAATGAGTTGATAAAGAGAGGTCAGACCTCCCGAAAGCTCATCACTATAAATAAGGAGTTTGTCCAATACAAAAGGTATCAAATTATATTCCAATACTCATTATATATTTATTTAGATTATTAATTACTAAAATACTATATATATATATATATATATATATATATATATATATATACAGTTGCAAGCAAAAGTATGTGAAGCCTTTGGAATGATATGGATTTCTGCATAAATTGGTCAAAAAATGTGATCTGATCTTCATCTAAGTCACAACAATAGACAATCACAGTCTGCTTAAACAAATAACACACAAAGTATTAAATGTTGCCATGTTGTTATTGAACACACCATTTAAACATTCACAGTGCAGGTGGAAAAAGTATGTGAACCCTTGGATTTAATAACTGGTTGAACCTCCTTTGGCAGCAATAACTACAACCAAACGTTTCCTGTAGTTGCAGATCAGATGTGCACAACGGTCAGGAGTAATTCTTGACCATTTCTCTTTACAGAACTGTTTCAGTTCAGCAATATTCTTGGGATGTCTGGTGTGAATCGCTTTCTTGAGGTCATGCCACAACATCTCAATCGGGTTGAGGTCAGGTCTCTGACTGGGCCTCTTCAGAAGGCGTATTTTCTTCCGTTTAACCCATTCTGTTGTTGATTTACTTATATGCTTTGGGTCGTTGTCCTGTTGTAGCACCCATCTTCTGTTGAGCTTCAGCTGGTGGACAGATGGCCTTACGTTCTCCTGCAAAATGTCTTCATAAACTTGGGAATTCATTTTTCCTTCGATGATAGCAATCCGTCCAGGCCCTGACGCAGCAAAGCAGCCCCAAACCATGATGCCCCCACCACCGTACTTCACAGTTGGGATGAGGTTTTGATGTTGGTGTGCTGTGCCTCTTTTTCTCCACACATAGTGTTGTGTGTTTCTTCCAAACAACTCAACTTTAGTTTCATCTGTCCACAGAATATTTTGCCAGTACTGCTGTGGAACATCCAGGTGCTCTTGTGCAAACTGTAAACGTGCAGCAATGTTTTGCTTGGATAGCAGTGGCTTCCTCTGTGGTATCCTCCCATGAAATCCATTCTTGTTTAGTGTTTTACATATCGTAGATTCGCTAACAGGGATGTTAGCATATGCCAGAGACTTTTGTAAGTCTTTAGCTGACACTCTAGGATTCTTCTTCACCTCATTGAGCAGTCTGCGCTGTGCTCTTGCAGTCATCTTTACAGGATGGCCACTCCTAGGGAGAGTAGCAGCAGTGCTGAACTTTCTCCATTTATAGACAATTTGTCTTACCGTGGACTGATGAACAGCAAGGCTTTTGGAGATACTTTTATAACCCTTTCCAGCTTTATGCAAGTCAACAATTCTTAATCGTAGGTCTTCTGAGAGCTCTTTTGTGTGAGGCATCATTTACATCAGGCAATGCTTCTTGTGAAAAGCAAACCCAGAACTGGTGTGTGTTTTTTATAGGACAGGGCAGCTGTAACCAACACCTCTAATCTCATCTTATTGATTGCACTCCAGTTGGCTGACACCTCACTCCAATTAGCTTTTGGAGATGTGATTAGTCTAGGGGTTCACATACTTTTTCCACCTGCACTGTGAATGTTTAAATGGTGTGTTCAATAACAACATGGTAACATTTAATTATTTGTGTGTTATTAGTTTAAGCAGAGTGTGATTGTCTATTGTTGTGACTTAGATGAAGATCAGATCACATGTTATGACCAATTTGTGCAGAAATCCATATCATTCCAAAGGGTTCACATACTTTTGCTTGCAACTGTATATATATATATATATATATATATATATATATATATATATATATATATATATATATGTATGTAAACTTTGAGCCTAACAGGATACTTAAGTAGAAAGTAGATACTAAAGCTATTTTATAATTACACAATAATACACTTAAAAGCTTTTGCAGGACACTAGATAGGACCATGATACATTGGTGGAAGTTGTGTGTGTGTGGGTGTGTGTTGATGCAACATGCTGCGTCTAGGCCAGTGAGAGGGAATTGGTGTGGTGTTAACTTCTTTTTTTCCCAGTTATCAATCAAAGGCTCCACTGATAACTACAAACACTCCTATCACCCAGCTCTCAGGATGTGATGTAACAAACACAAAATGGATTCCTCTATTAACAGAGTCTTCAAACACTCAGTTTCCCCCACAACATATTTTATGTCCTCGGCTTACTGCTAATATATCATTAGTTTTATATATATATATATGACAAGCAAGTGTCTTTTTTTCTTGAACTGCAGTGGTTCTTTAATATGTCCTGTCTAGAATTATTTTGAGATCATGTGACCCACTCTGGGACCGTGTTTTGGGCCCTGAAGAGCCAAGTTCTCAGGCCATGAGAGGCCATAACTATTTGATCTATAAAATGGATCCATGTCTTAATCAGTTTTGGATCACATGATATAAAAGTGCACCGTCTATACCTACCGGCAGGGTCTTTTGTCTCTTTCTTGCAGAATCCCAGTAACTCCTGGACTATAAACAAGATGAATAAGGACAAAAAGAAAATGGAGAAGGTCGCTGAGAGATTCCTAAATCAGGCCCTGGAGATGATCTACCTGCTGACTGGAGAGGTGAGAGCTGCTGTATGATGTCATAATGACATCACTGGTATTGTCTATATTCAATCGGTATGTTGATACTGAACCAATGTCCAGTAATAAAGGTCACAAAGGAAAACAAATGGCTGAATATTATATATTTTTTTTTTTATTCAGTTTTCAACATACACAAATATATCCACATATAACAAATCAGACATATCATTCCAGTTGGGTTAACAAGAAATACACAAAGAGCGGACTAAAGACATCAAAGTTGAGGATCCAATCTTATAGTTATTGGTCTTAACACATTATTCATACAAACAAAATTAAAAAGAAAACCTATTTATGTATGCTCTGGTCCTCCCCCCAAGACCAGAGCCCGTTCAGTGTGGGGAGAAGGAATCGCACCCATTGAGGTCACCTTGTGCGTATCCCACACTTGCCATTTGGAATTTTCCTGACTAATCAGTCCAACGGAACAAAGATCTTTTTCAAGTGCTCTGTATCGCTTGCCAATAGTTATTATCTCGTTCCATGAAGGGACTGCCTGTATTTTCCACTTATGGGCGATAAGCGATTTACTTATCATCAAAATTAACACTACAAAAGCCTGATTCTCTCTATTTAGATACACAGACAACATGTGAAAGATAACCATTTGAGGAGCGGGGAAAATCTCCTTATTAGTTATACCCAATATATTATGGAAGCATTCAATCCAAAACTCTTGAATCCATGGGCATTCCCACCAGATATGTAAGTAGGAGCCAGTTTTACCACAATTTCGCCAACATAGTTTATCCTCCTCCTTCTCAGAGATGGAATACATTTTTTCCGGGACATAATGCCACCTATTTAATGTCTTGATGTAAGTTTCTCTATGTGAGGAGTTTTTAATATATCTATTAGTTATCTTGAAGGCTTTTCTCCAAACTTAAATGGAATATGAATTCTTTGAATCTTTTTCCAAGGCCTAGATGGTCACTGATTTGTTTTCACAATTTTGCTTTCTCAATAGCTCAACATTTTTTGATTTAAGATGATAGGACATTTCTCTTTATGGCGCCAAAGCCAGATTTTTCTAGAGTAGATCTAATACTCAGAAATAAAAGCCAGTCTTCAGAGCCTACATTATAAAGTTTTTGCAATTGAGAAAATTATATCCAATTTCCCTCCAGGAACAGGTTATTCAGAGAATCTATCCCTTTTGAAAACCAGTCTTTCATAGGGGGTAGTTAGCAGTGGGAAGATCTTTGAACATAATGCCCGAATTTGGATATGGCAATAATTGCAATTTGTTGTTCAATTTAAACCAGAAAGAGAGAATTTTCTAACCGTTCTAACATTGGATAGGGAAATAATTTAGGATGAGGGTACCAGATAGATTAATTGGTTAAGTGATCCCTCCTTTAAAGACGAATTCTCTATTTGAACCCACGAATAATTAAAACAGGATTCTGTCCATTTTATAATATGGGCTATCATAACCGCATCATGGTATAATTTCAAATTTGGATACCCAAATCCCCCATCTTGAAATTTTCCCATTAGGATAGATCTCCTTATCCTTGTTTTTTTTCCTTCAACAATATAAGCAACAATCATAAAATTACCGGGGGCAGGGGACATCCCTGCCTGGTGCCATTACATATAGGGAAGTTTTTAGATTTAAGACCCAATCCAGAGTCAATAGCTTCTGGATCAGTGTATAGTGCCCCTATGACCCTTTTCGGCGTCAAGAGACAGGAGTAGGGTGGGAGCACCTCTTATAGAGAAGTAATCTATTAAGCCAATCAACTTTGGGTATTATCTGTACCTTGGCGACCGGGAATGAAACCCGATTGATCAGCATCCACTACAGTCTTAATCACACACGATAAGCGTGTCTCCAAAATCTTAGTAGAGTAGTATGGGTCTAAAATCTTTACATTCTAGGGAGTCTATTTTTTTTTTTTGAATAGTAATTATTGCTGATGTCAAAAATTCCTCCAAAACCCTCCCTGAATCCTTTATTTCATTAAAGAAGTCTTTGAGAATGGGGGCAATACTTGGTGAACACATTTTATAGAACAAGTTTGAATACCCATTAGGGCCAGGAGATTAATACAATTCCAGACCATGAATTGCCTTTTCTACTTCTTCTAAATGATTTGGCTTATTGAGGTCTTCTAACTGACCCTTTGTAAGCTTAGGAAGTTTAAGATTTTCCAAGAATTTTCCTATAAGTTCAATACTAGGTTTGTTAAAATTTGACTGTGACTTTAGATTGTATAAGTCATAATAGAAATTAGAAAAAGCATCCGGAATATTTTGCAGCTTTCTCAATAGCTTGTCTCCTACCCTAATAAGTTCAATTCTATTACTGGCTTGTTTGTCCTTCAAATTATTGGCACGTAATTTACTTATTTTATTCCCAAACCAATACAGTCTCTGTTGGATTTTCCAAAGTGATCTGTCCGAAATTGCTTGATTTATCACTTTAAACTCATCATATTATGTTAAAAAGAGATAAGAATGAGCAGAAGTAGAGACCAGTCACAGACCAGCAAACAGCTCCGGTGACTGAATTTGGTGGAGGAGAAGCGTGAATGGAGGAGATAGTGATACATTATAATGTGACCTCGGCCATTTGGCTGCACATAAGTCATGCTTAAGTTATACTATCTATGTGGCGCAATATAATAAGCTGCCTGAGGAGATGGTGAGGTGTGTGACATCTGACATGTCCCTCTCTCATCCTGTAGGAATACACCATCATAAAGAAGAATTCCCCCCACATTCACCACCGGACTAGAGAGGTGAGCACTGCTGGACAATGTGACATTATACCAGGACACAGTGACCCCATTTACTGACCAAGCTCTATCTGGACATGTGACTGGAGAGGTGAGCACTGCTGGACAATGTGACATTATACCAGGACACAGTGACTCCATTTACTGACCAAGCTCTATCTGGACATGTGACTGGAAAGGTGAGCACTGCTGGACAATGTGACATTATACCAGGGCACAGTGACCCCATTACTGACCAAGCTCTATCTGGACATGTGACTGGAGAGGTGAGCACTGCTGGACAATGTGACATTATACCAGGACACAATGACTCCCATTACTAACCAAGCTCTATCTGGACCTATGACTGGAGAGGTGAGCACTGCTGAGCAATGTGACATTATACCAGGACACAGTGACTCCATTACTGACCAAGCTCTATCTGGGCCTGTGACTGGAGAGGTGAGCACTGCTGGACAATGTGACATTATCCCAGGACACAGTGACTCCATGTACTGACCAATCTCTATCTGGACGTGTGACTGGAGAGGTGAGCACTGCTGGACAATGTGACATTATACCAGGACACAGTAACCCCATTACTGACCAGGCTCTATCTGGTCCTGTGACTAGATAGGTGAGCACTGCTGGACAATGTGACATTATATCAGGACACAGTGACCCCATTACTGACCAAGCTCTATCTGGACCTGTGACTGGAGAGGTGAGCACTGCTGGACAATGTGACATTATACCAGGACACAGTGACCCCTTTACTGACCAAGCTCTATCTGGACCTGTGACTAGAGAGGTGAGCACTGCTGGACAACATGACAATATACCAGGACACAGTGACTCCATTTACTGACCAAGCTCTATCTGGACCTGTGACTGGAGAGGTGAGCACTGCTGGACAATGTGACATTATACCAGGACATGGTGACCCCATTACTGACCAAGCTCTATCTGGACATGTGACTGGAGAGGTGAGCACTGCTGGACAATGTGACATTATACCAGGACACAGTGACTCCCTTTACTGACCAAGCTCTATCTGGTCCTGTGACTGGAGAGGTGAGCACTGCTGGACAATGTGACATTATACCAGGACACAGTGACTCCATTTACTGACCAAGCTCTATCTGGACATGTGACTGGAAAGGTGAGCACTGCTGGACAATGTGACATTATACCAGGGCACAGTGACCCCATTACTGACCAAGCTCTATCTGGACATGTGACTGGAGAGGTGAGCACTGCTGGACAATGTGACATTATACCAGGGCACAGTGACCCCATTACTGACCAAGCTCTATCTGGACATGTGACTGGAGAGGTGAGCACTGCTGGACAATGTGACATTATCCCAGGACACAGTGACTCCATGTACTGACCAATCTCTATCTGGACGTGTGACTGGAGAGGTGAGCACTGCTGGACAATGTGACATTACACCAGGACACAGTAACCTCATTACTGACCAGGCTCTATCTGGTCCTGTGACTGGATAGGTGAGCACTGCTGGACAATGTGACATTATATCAGGACACAGTGACCCCATTACTGACCAAGCTCTATCTGGACCTTTGACTGGAGAGGTGAGCACTGCTGGACAATGTGACATTATACCAGGACACAGTGACCCCTTTACTGACCAAGCTCTATCTGGACCTGTGACTAGAGAGGTGAGCACTGCTGGACAACATGACAATATACCAGGACACAGTGACTCCATTTACTGACCAAGCTCTATCTGGACCTGTGACTGGAGAGGTGAGCACTGCTGGACAATGTGACATTATACCAGGACATGGTGACCCCATTACTGACCAAGCTCTATCTGGACATGTGACTGGAGAGGTGAGCACTGCTGGACAATGTGACATTATACCAGGACACAGTGACTCCCTTTACTGACCAAGCTCTATCTGGTCCTGTGACTGGAGAGGTGAGCACTGCTGGACAATGTGACATTATAACAGGACACAGTGACTCCATTTACCGACCAAGCTCTATCTGGACATGTGACTGGAAAGGTGAGCACTGCTGGACAATGTGACATTATACCAGGGCACAGTGACCCCATTACTGACCAAGCTCTATCTGGACATGTGACTGGAGAGGTGAGCACTGCTGGACAATGTGACATTATACCAGGACACAATGACTCCCATTACTAACCAAGCTCTATCTGGACCTGTGACTGGAGAGGTGAGCACTGCTGAGCAATGTGACATTATACCAGGACACAGTGACTCCATTACTGACCAAGCTTTATCTGGGCCTGTGACTGGAGAGGTGAGCACTGCTGGACAATGTGACATTATCCCAGGACACAGTGACTCCATGTACTGACCAATCTCTATCTGGACGTGTGACTGGAGAGGTGAGCACTGCTGGACAATGTGACATTATACCAGGACACAGTAACCTCATTACTGACCAGGCTCTATCTGGTCCTGTGACTGGATAGGTGAGCACTGCTGGACAATGTGACATTATATCAGGACACAGTGACCCCATTACTGACCAAGCTCTATCTGGACCTGTGACTGGAGAGGTGAGCACTGCTGGACAATGTGACATTATACCAGGACACAGTGACCCCTTTACTGACCAAGCTCTATCTGGACCTGTGACTAGAGAGGTGAGCACTGCTGGACAACATGACAATATACCAGGACACAGTGACTCCATTTACTGACCAAGCTCTATCTGGACCTGTGACTGGAGAGGTGAGCACTGCTGGACAATGTGACATTATACCAGGACATGGTGACCCCATTACTGACCAAGCTCTATCTGGACATGTGACTGGAGAGGTGAGCACTGCTGGACAATGTGACATTATACCAGGACACAGTGACTCCCTTTACTGACCAAGCTCTATCTGGTCCTGTGACTGGAGAGGTGAGCACTGCTGGACAATGTGACATTATACCAGGACACAGTGACTCCATTTACCGACCAAGCTCTATCTGGACATGTGACTGGAAAGGTGAGCACTGCTGGACAATGTGACATTATACCAGGGCACAGTGACCCCATTACTGACCAAGCTCTATCTGGACATGTGACTGGAGAGGTGAGCACTGCTGGACAATGTGACATTATACCAGGACACAATGACTCCCATTACTAACCAAGCTCTATCTGGACCTGTGACTGGAGAGGTGAGCACTGCTGAGCAATGTGACATTATACCAGTACACAGTGACCCCATTACTGACCAAGCTTTATCTGGGCCTGTGACTGGAGAGGTGAGCACTGCTGGACAATGTGACATTATCCCAGGACACAGTGACTCCATGTACTGACCAATCTCTATCTGGACGTGTGACTGGAGAGGTGAGCACTGCTGGACAATGTGACATTATACCAGGACACAGTAACCTCATTACTGACCAGGCTCTATCTGGTCCTGTGACTGGATAGGTGAGCACTGCTGGACAATGTGACATTATATCAGGACACAGTGACCCCATTACTGACCAAGCTCTATCTGGACCTGTGACTGGAGAGGTGAGCACTGCTGGACAATGTGACATTATACCAGGACACAGTGACTCCATTACTGACCAAGCTTTATCTGGGCCTGTGACTGGAGAGGTGAGCACTGCTGGACAATGTGACATTATCCCAGGACACAGTGACTCCATGTACTGACCAATATCTATCTGGACGTGTGACGGGAGAGGTGAGCACTGCTGGACAATGTGACATTATACCAGGACACAGTAACCTCATTACTGACCAGGCTCTATCTGGTCCTGTGACTGGATAGGTGAGCACTGCTGGACAATGTGACATTATATCAGGACACAGTGACCCCATTACTGACCAAGCTCTATCTGGACCTGTGACTGGATAGGTGAGCACTGCTGGACAATGTGACATTATACCAGGACACAGTGACCCCTTTACTGACCAAGCTCTATCTGGACCTGTGACTAGAGAGGTGAGCACTGCTGGACAACATGACAATATACCAGGACACAGTGACTCCATTTACTGACCAAGCTCTATCTGGACCTGTGACTGGAGAGGTGAGCACTGCTGGACAATGTGACATTATACCAGGACATGGTGACCCCATTACTGACCAAGCTCTATCTGGACATGTGACTGGAGAGGTGAGCACTGCTGGACAATGTGACATTATACCAGGACACAGTGACTCCCTTTACTGACCAAGCTCTATCTGGACATGTGACTGGAGAGGTGAGCGCTGCTGGACAATGTGACATTATACCAGGACACAGTGACTCCCTTTTCTTACCAAGCTCTATCTGGACCTGGGTGTGTTTTTCTATCTTCTGTGTGTTTCTCTGCATGTTCTCAGTAACATTATCCTCCTCTCCTGTCTCTATCAGTAGAAGACTCTGACAGAACCAGTCTCTGTGTCAGCTCTGAATGGGTCTGTGTGTGATCCCTATAAAGTGTGATGATGTTGCCGTCTATTTCTCTATGGAGGAGTGGGAGTATATAGAAGGACACAAGGAGCTTTACCAGGAGGTGATGACGGAGAATCACCAGACACTCAGGACTTTGGGTGTCTCTACAAACAGGAGCTCAGGTGACATTAGGATGTTGGAAGTAGATATAAATCATCCCAAGATGTTTCTATGAGACGTTGGACACACTATCCAGGAATGTCCGTCAGTATCTAAGTCCCAGAGCACGTCCTCCCACTGACAGCAGAAGACACACGACTGACAAGTCTTAGAGAATTGTGAATTTCCTATTGTTTGTTTGTTTGTTTGTTTTGTTTAATAAGACTTTAATTTATTGAATGTAATAATACCAAATTAACTCACTTTATCTCCTGTTTGTGTTAATAGGGCTCCCTGATGATAATCTAGACATGAGGTCAGTTATAGAGGAACAAGAGGATGAGAGAAATGGAAATGATCATCAGCAACAGGAGATCCAATCTGAGCCCGGTGCAGGTGGGTGATATGTATAATAAGAATATATATATAATACAGATCTACTTGTATCAGTCATATCATTATTAATTCCCCTGTTGTCCAGGCCAAGAGTATCTAAGATTTTCTCTATAAATGATTTAACTCTGCAAGTGTATAGAGGCTGCCATGGGAGAACTTATTTGTGTTCAGTCCAGTCAGTTACATATGTAAACAAAAATATTTGATTTAATTTGTCAGTTAAAAAGCACATATTTCAGAAATGCATTAAGTATTTCAACCTGGTTTTAGGATATCTTTACTGTGGTGTGGTCCACATTGTGCTGAATTAAGTGGTCCTTTAATTAAACATTTATAGCCTTATTAAATTGCAATTCGGCACATTTTTAAAGCCTCTATATAAATACATAGCATATTTTTTTTACAGAAGTGTTTAGTCAGTGAACTTCTATCCAAACTAAGGTCTTCACTAACTAAAAACTTCAGTAAAAAAATATATGCTCTGCGCTTATAGAGAGCCCTTTAGAATTTGCCGAATTGCAATTTAATAAGGCTGTTACTGTGCATTTAAACAATGATATACTATTTTTCAGTCATGCTCCCAGACTGTATAAGCTCTACGTCTCTAGATTACTGAATGAAGTATTGTATCTGGATTGGAGCAATGAAGGGGAGGGGCTAAAGTGTCATAGCCCAACTGCAGTATGATAGTGGTGGTGACTACAAAATATGTTTGTACATGACTAGTGGCCGGGGTAACCTGGTACTAATTTGTGTTTTAGAGAAGGGTTTCAGTTTAACACATCCCCTTTGGTGGATCCACTCCAGCCACAATACTTCATTAAAAGGCTGTAGAGAACTGGAGCTTATACACACTAGAATGATCATTGGAAAAATATTAGATAATTATTTAAATATACAGTATGTGTTTTAAAATAGTTTTTTTAATCCAGTCTTACTAAACTATTCTTAAGAGACCCCTTTATAAGACCACTCAAGTAGTCTTTTAAGCAGCACTCTTTCTTGTGGCCCCTGGTACATCACTTATTCCTCGGCCTCTCTGGTGCTGATGATGATGGTGGAAATCAGAAGATCAGAAAATGAAGAGCACTAATGTCAATGTGAAATGTATATGGTAATATGAGGCTTATAAGAGCACAGAGACCAAACTAAAATAGTTTCATGTGAATAATGTCCTAGTATAAATACACCAAATAAAATATACAAAGACATTTAGTACATATATTACATTTAGTATCAATAAAACTGGTGGAAACTAAGAAGGTCCTGAACATTAGTTATGGCTACAAGGCCGGGGTATAGGTGGATTTATCCCTGATTTCCAGGCATGATTGTAAGCACCGAGGGTAGAGCTCTCCTTACTTTTCTTTGACATCGCTTTTCTTATTGCATTCAGCTGGTAAAGGAACAGCCTGAGTGGCCAGGGGACCATAAGTCATACATCGAGAATTGACTGCAGGAAGGCTGTGACCCAGTAATCCCGGACACCTCTTGTGATGTCTTATTCACAGAAAGCAGAGAGTTGTTAGGAATGTGAGATCCCTAACCGTGCGGCCATGTCTTATGGTCTCCATGACTTGGCATCACAGGCAGATAGTGGCATTGTGGATGCATTGGTGTTATAGAGTGGCGTTATAGAGTGGCGTTATAGAGTGGCGTTATAGAGTGGCGTTATAGACTGGCGTTATAGACTGGTCGTTATAGACTGGTGTTATAGACTGGTATTATAGACTGGTATTATTTATTGGTATTTGTATTATATATTGATAGTATAGATTGGTATTATAGATTGATATTATAGACTGGTATTATATATTGGTATTTGTATTATATATTGATATTATAGATCGTCGGGTTTCAGCTGAATCAGATGTTTCTCTATATTTGAATCGCACACTTTTAGAAACGAACATTTAGCCCACATCAGATCTAGTTCTTCAGAAGAGCAGATGACAAATAAAGGACTACAGTGGTCTTTACGTGTTACAGTAGAATATAATAAAAATTACCATATTTGAAGGTTTATTTCTTATTGAATTATGTGCACAGGTGATGCCAGGACTGAGATTGTGCCAAGCTCTGAACAAATACAAGAAGCTCAGGAGCAGGAAATCCAGGGAGATCCCTGTGTGGGTGAGTGGACATATATTCTATGTCGGAGAGATGGATTATACAGGGTAGACTAACCCTACACACTAAATTAAATGGCTATCGGTGAACATTTTATACTTTCAATAACTCTTCAATAACTATATTGGATAAAAAAACTTCTAGATAAGCTCTTATCAAGCAAAACAATCTCCATAATCAATTACATTTTATAGTACAATACAAACGTCCTGACTATGCCCGGGGAGGATCTCAGACACAGATGATGCCTCATGGCTGGAGCTTTAATCCAGACCACAGAATACTTTGATATCATAATTCTAAAGCATTCACATCAAGGCAGCCTCCCAGCTTCTTATCTTAACAATTCTTATAATTAATGTAATCCATGTGAGCTGAAGTAAGAATTTACTTGTTACTTATTTTACTTTTTTTTCATCCACACCTCTTAAAATGGGGTCATCCAATACTAGTTGCTTCCTTCTTTGAGAGTCTGCACCTGCGTGTATCCTTCTATTTTTCTTAGACATCTCAAGATCGACAAATTAGATGTAAGTTGCTCTATAACAGGGTCCTTAGAAGTATAAAGGATCGGGGATTGGGTTTAATTAGACCACAATCCGTTAGGTCTAAGCACAAAGGTTGATCTTCCAGTGGTGGTTACAGTGGTCTGCTGGGCACCACGGTTACTTAATGTGTTGGGCGGGTGTATGACTAATATATGTGGTTTGCAGGTGTGCCGCTGTCTCCCAAGACACTGTTCACGCGGGTGTCCTATACATATGCACGAGAAGAGAGTGGGGGAAGACTGTATAGCGCACAATCTGTAGTGTATCTGATCCGATGGTCACCTCTAATGACCCTAGTAAATCAGTTCTGAGATAGTGTGTCATATACTAAATGCCAAATGCCCAATATATTTCTTTCTGGGTCGGCTCGGGATAAGTATACCGAGGTGTATACTCTTACTCAGTCCATTGTCTTGTGCTTGTCAAGCGTTAGTGTGGTCCTAAGCACAAGTATTCACAGACGGTATCCAAAAGAATAAATCTTTATTGATAATGTATGAGTTCAATTCCAGTGGTAAAAACCATTGATGAATACAATAAAATGTGTCAGACGCGTTTCGCTGCTGTGGTTCGCAGCTTCCTCAGTGACAAATCCTGGCCAAATTGCCCCTCCAGCGGTGTCCAGCCATGCCCTGGTCTTCAGTCTTCTATCCCAGGAATGGCCCCTCCAAAAATGTCCAGTTGTCCTGTCACAATTGGCCAAAATGCCCCTCAAACAAAGTCCCGACGTTCTGTCACACCTGTAACAATCTGGGAAGTATAAGTCTGAATACTTCGGATGGTTTCTGCAAGAGCAGCACATGATTTGTGTAATTATGTAGACAAATATATGGGACATGTTATTTGTCTGCATTCCTTAATCTGCCACAATCAAAAAGTCTCTTATTCCCTGATACCGATCTGAGAATGACGTTCAGCAATCTGTCCCTGGAGAAACTTCTTCCTTACTGGGCAGTCCTCACATCTCCAGGAAGTCCTTGTTATACTGGTGGGACACTAATATCTTACTTGTACAGTTATTGTATTTCCAACTCGAAATTGTGTTTTAATGGTATCTTTTCATATTGAATGTACAAATCTCCTACATTATGTTTCAAAATAACATAGGTATTTATTTTTAGGTTTCCCTACTGTATCAATTAGTGAGACAGGTGAGGATGAGACTGAGGACATAGATATTCAGCAGGTGACACCACGTCCAGACCACAGTGCAGGTACGTGGGAAAACGTAATAATAATATGATTGTTGTGTTGGAAGGAAACATGACCAGTGCTCACTTATTAGTCTCACCCTCTTTTACTTTTAAACGTAGTGTTTTAATAATCTCAGTTTTATTAAATCCATCCGATCATGTTATCTCATTTTGCACTTTCAGGACACCTGGATAAAACATTTCACTCTGTGTTGTTTAATAAGAAAGGAGAGGATGAGAGAGAGGAAACTAATATACAGCATGTGGACATGAATTCAGATGTGTGTGCAGGTAAGTAAATATATTCAGAATTAGTAGATTTCTTGGATCATAATATAAAGTTTACATAAATATCATTAGAAGTTTATATAAAGGGACAGGAATTGGCACAAACTGACTTATACAACGCCAAGGGTTCCTAGGTTCAAATATCCCTCACTTGGGAAGTGATACGAGGTGTAGGGCGAGTTATACAAATATGTACATCTTCCTCGATATATACACACCATTTGTGTCCAAAAGAGGGCATACACTTTACTCCCTGTTGCTCCTTCTTATACTATGTTACAACATAGAAATTATTACAATTATTAACACATTGTGCAAATTGCCAATATGGTCCCAGCTCACATTAGTATTTTCCTCCATGTAACTCATGGACGAATCAGCAACAGCTATGGTAGGCTCGTCCCTTTATTGACTGTCTGCTTGAGGGTCCACCAATCCAAGGTCAATCAACCTGTTGCGGATTGGGTGAATTTAGTGTTCAGCAACAGGCAGAGAATATGTGAGGTTTCGCCAGGGTTAGACCTCCACCAGGCAATATGGCCTGGACAATAGTTTGCTTACGTGACCACTTGTTGGACTTGGTTAATAATTACAGGACTAAATGACTGGACAGGGAAGCCTAGTGATAAGGCTATACTTATAGGGAGGTATTGATTCAGACAGTCGCTAGAGAGTCTAAGGCAGCTGACCAGATTTCTGCTACATTACCCTTATTACCCAGATTAGTGCAAGACCTTAGTCTGGCCTAGGAACCCAACCTCTATATCACGTTTCTTTGTGTTTAACAAGAATCGTTGTGATTATCCTGTAGCCAGTAATAGGGAGTGTAACGGATCTACTGGCACCCCGACCGGGTACCTCCGTTGATGGACGCGTCCTAGTTTGCGTTGAGGACTACAAGCACCGCACCGGACACCACAACCACCACAGACTCCACAACCGCCGTAGCTTAACTGGAGCCGCGCCGTCTTCCTTCCACTCTGTATGAATCTCCAGCATCCAGGACGTGTGGGGAAGACCTCTCCTCCAAGGAGAGGACATCAGGAACAAGGGTTCAGTAGTTACAGCTCAAGGGAGTATGCAAAAGCATAGCAATCCCCAGTATGATATAGCAATCCCCTCCAAGAACGAGACGAGGCTACGTTTTGAAGGGTCAAGTAGAACTCTCTTGCTGGCACACCCAGCCTGGTTTTTATTACAGTCAGGAAAACAGAACACACCCAGGGGAAGGTATAAACAACCAATAACACAATAGTAACGCCCAGGGTTTCCCTCCCCTCTACTTGAGAGATAATTGAGTTTATTGTATCTACTCAATTATCTCCTAGCTAAAACTTACACATTTTTATACATTTTTATAACTTTATGATTTTACATAGTACATAAATAAAACTTACATTTTTATGAACAACATAAATTGTGGAACAACATATTAAAAAATGGCATGAATCAGACCAGGGGTTCAAAAGTTAGTAAAAGTATCTTTTACCCATAACACACAGACATTTCACAGGCAATACACATCCCTTATAGTTGGCCACACAATACACATAGAGGGACAATAGGTGGGTCACACCTCCCTGAGGCTACCTGGCAACTTTGATACAATCAGACATGGATTAGATCATCCTTCTTTGTTCTTATGGATGAGAATGAAAACACTTTATAAAATAGACTTCCTTATCTTATGAGTCTCTGTAATAGGATTATCTATTATGCCCAGGTCTGCAATAGTATGGGCTAATATCCTGCAGAGCATAAACCAACATACATACAGTATAATAGTAGGATCATATTTTAACCATAATAATCATAAAACAGGGTAAAACAGTGATGGGTTCCGTTACACACCTCCCCCCTGACCATAAGCCGGCATACACGGTCTGATCCCAACGGATCGACCTGGGGATGTCCGGACAAAAGTATTTGTTGGTCAATTCTCTAGTTTGACAACCCATCAGCATTACTGCAATTCACATTTACTCACATTTCACATATCCCCAGATAGCACATATCCCCAGATCTGAGCGCACAAAACTACCGAATAGCGCTCAGATCCTCTTCACACAGTTCAATTGCCATGTAGCTAAAGTCTTTCCCATAGTCTTTCATTATATGAATGGGCTCCATGGCATAGCTATCTGTTGTATCATGGTTCACACAGGGCAAGTAACGAATGACCCCCCTGTATGTAAAGGGCCAGAATGAGTGACATACACTCTGGTATGGCCGAATACTGTGTTTAAAGGGCAATCTGTCCCAGGGCCATAGTCGCAGGGCAGGAGGCTGGCAAACAGTCCTCTCCAAGACAAAGTGGCGAAGGGCACTTCGTCACACATCTCCCCTTTGGGGCGAAGTCTAACCAGGCACCTGACCTTCTGCCGGTCAGTGCCTCCGTTAGACGATCCACCAACCCACAATAAACCAGTGCTAGAGCAGCCCCCCACAACAACAAAGTGCAAGAGCAGCCCACCCACAACAAACCGTTACTGCACCTGGATATTTTGCTGTGGTGATGGGGCAACACGCTGAGGGGACTTGAGGGGCAGAGGCCAGCGGCACTCTGCCCTGATGCCAGCTCTTCTGCTGGTATAACCTGCAGGACATCCTGCTCTGTACAAGGGACAAAGGGAGGGCAGAGGCCGACTGCACTCTGCCCCGCTGTCAGCTCTTCTGCTGGGGTACTTGGGACATATTCCGGCTCAGTAGCCAGGGAAACGTGGGGGTCAGTGAGGGTAACATTTCCTCTGTTAACCCTGGGGCCACATTAGAAGTTAGCTGGGGAGGGGAATTTGTACTTACCCCCTCCTCCGGTTGTCCCAGTGAGGCTAGTTGGGGATCTGGACAGGCTGTGGGCGCAGAGACCACGGTCCCATCTGCGCCGTCTGGGAGATGGGTGTCTTCCCTTGTCAGGGTAAACTGTCGCTGGGGAGGAAGGACGACACCTTCTGCCCCCTGTGGTTCACACTGCCACTGGGGGGGAAGGACGACACCTTCTGCCCCCTGGGGTTCACACTGCCGCTGGGGGGGAAGGACAACACCTTCGCCCCCTGGGGTTCACACTGCCGCTGGGGGGGAAGGACGACACCTTCTGCCCCCAGGGGTTCACACTGCTGCTGGGGGGGAAGGACGACACCTTCTGCCCCCTGGGGTTCACATTGCCGCTGGGGGGGAAGGACGACACCTTCTGCCCCCTGGGGTTCACACTGCCGCTGGGGGGGAAGGACGACACCTTCTGCCCCCTGGGGTTCACACTGCTGCTGGGGGGGGAGGGACGACACCTTCTGCCCCCTGGGGTTCACACTGCCGCTGGGGGGGAAGGACGACACCTTCTGCCCCCTGGGGTTCACACTGCCACTGAGGGGGAAGGACAACACCTTCTGCCCCCTGTAGTTCACACTGCCGCTGGAGGGGAAGGACGACAGCTTCTGCCCCCTGTAGGGCCGGCAGAGAGACCTCGGTCCCATCACTACCTGCCATCTGGAGGTCATCCCAGAACCAGTCAATGAAGTCTGGTTCTGCTTGTCAAGTAGGTTGGGGCTGCACGAAGCTGAGCAGGTGTTGGTAGTCCTGCTCCAGCTCCCACTCTCTCGTTACCTCGCCTTCGTCAACCCAGACATACATGCCCATCCGGTAGTCGTAGATGTCCCAAAACCTAGACCCCTCTGTGCTGCCAAGATCAATGTCGTCCTCCAAGGCATCCCATAATAAACCCGGGCCATCATAATCATTCCCCTCCAGTAAGTCGTGTTCAGACGTCCAGGGGGTGAGTCGAACAGTATGCCACCAGAGGGCCTGGTATGCCTTGTCTAGCCAGAGCTCTCGCCATACCACGGTCTCTAGTCTTGTCACCCACTCATCCAGGGGCTGCTCTCCCAATAGATACATCCGCATCGCCACAAGCTTCTGTAGCCGCTGCTCATCACTGGGGAGACTCTCACCTCGCCGCCATTGGGCATCTTCCAGGGCATCATACCAGAGTTCCTTTCTGTCTGCATCCCTGTAGTCCGCGGCCGCCTCCTCCTCCTCATCATGGAACGCTGTCCGAAAACTAGCCGGTTCCATCCTGCTGTAGCCAGGGGCGCTGTACGGATACTAGCGTTGCCCTCAATTTGTAACTCCAAACGTTACCGGTGTCTCCGTGCTGCTTTTCCTCTTACTAGAACGCCATCCCACCACTGCCAGCCAATGTAACGGATCTACTGGCACCCCGACCGGGTACCTCCGTTGATGTACGCGTCCTATTTTGCGTTGAGGACTACAAG
This sequence comes from Discoglossus pictus, assembly GCA_027410445.1. Classification (NCBI taxonomy): domain Eukaryota; kingdom Metazoa; phylum Chordata; class Amphibia; order Anura; family Alytidae; genus Discoglossus; species Discoglossus pictus. The sequence goes on from CM050163.1 coordinate 5,911,957, forward strand.
CACCTCACCGGACACCACAACCACCACAGACTCCACAACCGCCGTAGCTTAACTGGAGCCGCGCCGTCTTCCTTCCACCCTGTATGAATCTCCAGCATCCAGGATCGTGTGGGGAAGACCTCTCCTCCAAGGAGAGGACATCAGGAACAAGGGTTCAGTAGTTACAGCTCAAGGGAGTATGCAAAAGCATAGCAATCCCCAGTATGATATAGCAATCCCCTCCAAGAACGAGACGAGGCTACGTTTTGAAGGGTCAAGTAGGACTCTCTTGCTGGTACACCCAGCCTGTTTTTTATTACAGTCAGGAAAACAGACCACACCCAGGGGAAGGTATAAACAACCAATAACACAATAGTAACGCCCACAGTTTCCCTCCCCTCTACTTGAGAGATAATTGAGTTTATTACTGTATCTACTCAATTATCTCCTAGCTAAAACTTACACATTTTTATACATTTTTATAACTTTATGATTTTACATAGTACATAAATAAAACTTACATTTTTATGAACAACATAAATTGTGGAACAACATATTAAAAAATGGCATGAATCAGACCAGGGGTTCAAAAGTTAGTAAAAGTATCTTTTACCCATAACACACAGACATTTCACAGGAAATACACATCCCTCATAGTTGGCCACACAATACACATAGAGGGACAATAGGTGGGTCACACCTCCCTGAGGCTACCTGGCAACTTTGATACAATCAGACATGGATTAGATCATCCTTCTTTGTTCTTATGGCTGAGAATGAAAACACTTTATACAATAGACTTCCTTATCTTATGAGTCTCTGTAATAGGATTATCTATTATGCCCAGGTCTGCAATAGTATGGGCTAATATTCTGCAGAGCATAAACCAACATACATACAGTATAATAGTAGGATCATATTTTAACCATAATAATCATAAAACAGGGTAAAACAGTGATGGGTTCCGTTACATGGAGTCTAAACCGAGAGACCTGGTGTAGGAAACTATGCACATGTATGGTTAACAGCTGTCCATGGTATCAATTACACCACTTAACCTGATCCAAGTGATGTCAGTTATAGTATGTGACTCTTCTTAACTATTGTGCCTTACCTAAAAATTACTCAACTTGTTAATAAGACAGCTTGTTAACTTTTCCCCACCAATCTAGACTATCTAGACAGCATACAGGACTCTCATTCTCACAAAGGGAACAGACGGTTACAGCAGCAGTGCCATTTTGGAAATGTTTTTAGATGAGGAAGGCAAGATTTTGTTAGTGACTGTATGTGAGGAATGAAAGAGAGGGCAGGGTCCAGTAGAACCCCAAGACAACAGGCTTGGGCGGTGGGAGTAATGATGGCGTTATTGACAGTGTCTGATCATGTCATGTTTATTTGTACTGACCATAAAGACATGTAAGAAATCCTAGCATGTGACCATCTCATGTTTATTTGTACTGACCAGTAAATAAAATGTACATCTGTGTTCACACCTGAATGTCCAAAGCAAGTTAAAAAACCTACTTCCAGCTCAGAGCTCCGAGAAAAAACAGTTATTACACTGCATTCTGGAAAGTTGAGCTGGGACACACAAATATGTCCACAAATGCCTCGCTCTTCATTCCGTAGCCATCATCAAACATGGCTTCCTTTAAGCTTATGCATGCTGTATTATTACACAGCTTTAATGCAAAGCCAAGGTTGGAATAAACACAGGCTGAGTATCCAATCCATGTACATGTTTCAAGCTTACTGGCTATCATCAGCATGGAGCGGGATCTCAGCCTGTGTTGTGGAAATTATGAGTAGGTAGTTCACCACAACAATCATTTATAATATGGTGGGCAAAAGAGCGATAGAAGCCCTCCACCGTACAGTAGTACAGTAAATAAAATGTACATCTGTGTTCACACCTGAATGTCCAAAGCAAGTTAAAAAACCTACTTCCAGCTCAGAGCTCCGAGAAAAAACAGTTATTACACTGCATTCTGGGAAGTTGAGCTGGGACACACAAATATGTCCACAAATGCCTCGCTCTTCATTCCGTAGCCATCATCAAACATGGCTTCCTTTAAGCTTATGCATGCTGTATTATTACACAGCTTTAATGCAAAGCCAAGGTTGGAATAAACACAGGCTGAGTATCCAATCCATGTACATGTTTCAAGCTTACTGGCTATCATCAGCATGGAGCGGGATCTCAGCCTGTGTTGTGGAAATTATGAGTAGGTAGTTCACCACAACAATCATTTATAATATGGTGGGCAAAAGAGCGATAGAAGCCCTCCACCGTACAGTAGTACAGTAAATAAAATGTACATCTGTGTTCACACCTGAATGTCCAAAGCAAGTTAAAAAACCTACTTCCAGCTCAGAGCTCCGAGAAAAAACAGTTATTACACTGCATTCTGGAAAGTTGAGCTGGGACACACAAATATGTCCACAAATGCCTCGCTCTTCATTCCGTAGCCATCATCAAACATGGCTTCCTTTAAGCTTATGCATGCTGTATTATTACACAGCTTTAATGCAAAGCCAAGGTTGGAATAAACACAGGCTGAGTATCCAATCCATGTACATGTTTCAAGCTTACTGGCTATCATCAGCATGGAGCGGGATCTCAGCCTGTGTTGTGGAAATTATGAGTAGGTAGTTCACCACAACAATCATTTATAATATGGTGGGCAAAAGAGCGATAGAAGCCCTCCACCGTACAGTAGTACAGTAAATAAAATGTACATCTGTGTTCACACCTGAATGTCCAAAGCAAGTTAAAAAACCTACTTCCAGCTCAGAGCTCCGAGAAAAAACAGTTATTACAGTTATTGTACTGACCATAAAGACATGTAAGAAATCCTAGCATGTGACCATCTCACGTTTATTTGTACTGACTATAAAGACATGTAAGAAATCCCAGCGTGTGAGCATCTCATGTTTATTTGTACTGCCCATAAAGACGTGTAACAAATCCCAGCGTGTGACCGTCTCATGTTTATTTGTACTGACCATAAAGACATGTAACAAATCCCAGCATGTGACCCTTCCATGTTTCTTTGTACTGACCATAAAGACATGTAACAAATCCCAGCGTGTGACCGTCTTATGTTTATTTGTACTGACCATAAAGACATGTAACAAATCCCAGTGTGTGACCCTCTCATGTTTATTTGTACTGACCATAAAGACATGTAACAAAGCCCAGCATGTGACCCTTCCATGTTTATTTGTACTGACCATAAAGACATGTAACAAATCCCAGCATGTGACCCTTCCATGTTTATTTGTACTGACCATAAAGACATGTAACAAATCCCAGTGAGTGACCGTCTCGTGTTTATTTGTACTGACCATAAAGACATGTAACAAATCCCAGTGTGTGAACGTCTCATGTTTATTTGTACTGACCATAAAGACGTGTAACAAATCCCAGCGTGTGACCATCTCATGTTTATTTGTACAGACAGTGACAAAGTGACACCATCAGTTCTCTCAGAGTCTGATCAAGAAGAAGAGACAGATAGATATTATATGAATTGTAACACAATGAATTACTGGCATAAGGGACACAACATATTTGGTTAAACTGTTAATGACAATATTTCCCATTTCCAAACATTAGATTGATATTGAATAATTAAAATAGTACAAGTCTATAAGCAGAGTATCTATCTCTGTGCAAGACATTTAGATATGAAGTCTCCAATTGTCTCAACATTTGAACAAGAAGATCTGAATATAAGGGATCAGCAACTTTTGATGTCTTAAACAATTAGATCAGTTAGCAGAAGGGAACGCAGGCACCAGTAAGCAGTGCTGTTCTCTCATGCATGCTGCGCTTGTTCCCCCAACATTCACCAATTAAAGTAAAGCTTTCTATATATGTATATTTACTCCCGGAGTCTGTTTTTTGTATATATTTAATGTTATATAGTTGTGTAAATCTGTACAAACCCAGCAACTTCTCTCTCTTGTGACTAACAGGACCCCAAGATGCAAACCTACATCCTGAATTACTTAATGAGGAAGTAGAATATGAGAGAGATGAGAAGTCTATTCACCAGATGGAAATCCGTTCAGATCCATGTACATGTGAGTGAAGATAAATATACCTAGTGCTGATTATGGACTCCTCCCAGGAAGTAGCAAGGCGTCTCAGCTAACTCTGGAGAGATGACCGGATGCAAAGAGCTCTGAGGTCGGGGGAGATTTCTGAAGGAGTTCGCTACACAATCAAGCTGCTGCAGAAAACTCGTAGCAGATTTTGACAGCCTCACAGCTACCACACACAGAAAGAAACGGGGCCACTCACACTACATGAAAGAAGGAGACTGCATCTGGCTCGTGGTACATGCGAGCTCCAGTTTGTGGTAACGGCGGTGGATGATCCGCAAAATTACAACAAGCTAACTGACTGCATCTCCAAATTTTAAAATGGCATCCACTTGAGCACCTCCAAAAGCAACAGAGGCTGGGTAAGCTCCTTCCCTTGTTTTTGCTTTGCTCTAAGGAAAATATATCAGTAAGACAGTGCCATTGTGAATAACCTATGAATATTCCATGAAGAGTGTGCAAACCCCCAATGCAGGGAAGTGTGCCTGAGCTGTATCTCAATGGCTAGTACAAAATTGCAGCAGTGTTAAGGATCAATATCCCCTGACTCAGCTTACCCTACAATTTGGTGTAAACTTCACCTATTGGTCTTAATGCAATTTAAATCTCCTACCATGGCTTCAAACGGTTAAAAGTCAAAGAATATATTAAGGTAGAGTCTGAATATGGGACAGTATGAGTCTGACGCACTAAGACATCTCATATTTGGGAACTTGAAGAGTAACTTTTGAATGAACTCCTCTTACTCCAAGTAGGAGCAAAATATTACATCAGAACGCCTAAAGAAAAAATTCTATTTAATACCAGCAAGCATAATTAAAACCGTTAATAAGTAAACAACCTGAAATACTTTTGCATCTAAATATAGGCCTTGTTATATACAAATGCCACACAATCCATTGATTAAGGGGAAATCTACCTAATGAACAAACTTTTGCATATGGAAAAATAAGAACTGTATGGACCTTCTACAATTTTATAGTAGGAGCAAGCAATGAATTTAAATTTCCCAAGAAATCATCCATAAAAAGGAAGATAAGACTACCTAAAAATTCTTTGGAATTTTCTAGCTGCCATACAAACGGATTGTGTTACACAAACATCAATGATAAAGGGGAACATTACCCTTTAAACAAAGTTTATTTTTCTCCCTCAACTTCTTCCCCCCTTTATTATCCGACATTTTTTATAAAGATTGAAAGGAGGGGACTTTATCATTTACATGTAAATTTCACAACAAGTTACAGATTTAAGAGTATTTTTCTCATTGTATATATAACCCGTTCCATAATCTCTATATGTATATATAAATATCAAAAATGTGTTCTTATATTCTGTGGTAAATCTACTGTCAGAAAGATTAAAAGGGGGAATAGGTATTAGTACATTGAAGAGACTTTGAAACGATGCAGGAGTAGAGAGATTTTAAAGTCACCTTCCCTTTCCCTCCCCCACATACTCTCTGTATAACGGTAGGGGGATTATTTAGTAATCCCAAAGCTAAATGTTCAATTTAAATATTCTTAGTATACATTTTGTAAATTGCAACCTCTTTTTCTCTGAGTTAAGCCTAAAGTTAATAAACAATTTAGAGAAGGGTTAATTGTGAAAGGGAACAGAGAGGAAGGAAAAGGAAAGGTGCGCGGGAAATAAGGAAAGGAAGAAATTATAAAGTAAATTAAGTAATCTTAAAATCATAAAGTTTGTCGGATACTCATCTTTACTAGCAAAAGGAAAAATCATAACTCTACAAAAGTGAAAGTTAAAGATAAAAAAGCAACTACAAAATCTCCAAAAGATAAAGGGAAAACGTCCAATACATCACAAATCCAAAATATATCTGTCCTAGATACATCAGATGCACAACTTGAAATAAGTGACTGAAGTAAATTATTGTCAGAAGAAGAAGAAACTCTGACAGTTTCCATCATGAAGAAAATGTTGACAGAATTTCAAACTACATTAAAGAGATGAACTATCTACAGCAGTAATTAAGAACACCAAGGCTATAAATGTTTTGTCTAAACGATCAAATTAATTAGAATACAGATTTGAGAAATTATGGTCTGAAAATCAATCCTTAGTAAAACATCTAAATCTTTTGGAGGAAGAAGTTAAACTACTTAAAAAAAGCAACATTCGCTAGAAGATTACTCTAGAAGAAACAACCTCAGACTACGAGGTATATCTGAGGATGTTTCTGTAGGAGCACTAGCTTTTTTTATAAAACCTTTTTGGAACATCTTGTGAAACCTAAAACCTCTGAACAAGGCCTTATAGACAGAGTCCATCGTATCCCTTTACCTTAAAGCTTCTCTAACGACACCCCTAGGGACATTATAATTAGAATGTATTTCTTTTCATATAGAGAATCAGTACTTAGGGCTTCAAGAGAAAAAAAGAACTTTGATGCCCCATATGATGAATTATCTATTTTTACAGACCTATCTAGTATAACATTAAACAGGAGAAGAGAGTTCAGAAATGTGACATCAGCCCTAAGAAAAGAAAATATCTCATATAGGAGTTTTCCGATGAAATGGATTATTTTTAGGAATAATCAAAAAATAATAGTCAATACTTCTGGTGAAGAAGACAATCTGAGAGAATGGAAAATCCTGTTTGAGGCTAACACAAATTTTATTTCAAAAGAACTAAAACTACAGTCCAGGGAATGGGATAAGATATAAAAATGTAAACAAATAAGGGTCATTCCACGTCAATTCCACGACATCATGTCACCCACTGTCTCGGATCTTGGTGAAATTTGGTGTACACTCTTCCCTTATGGCTGAAAGAGGGGAAAAAATTAAGAGGGTTTCTATCTTAAACGGTTTTAATTTTATAGCACTTCAAAGTTTCATTAAATCTACATTGTCTGTTCCTCTTGAGACTCTCAGCATAAGATACCCTTGCTTACATTTTATTTTTTCTCTCCATAACCAATGATCAGATCTCTTTGACATTTTACACAGAACTCAATAAAATTATGAGGATTTCAGAACAAAATACACCAGCACTCAAAAGATTTTATAAATGCCCAAAAAATGTATAAATGTACTTGTAGCATAGTTTTTTTGGTTGATGGAACCAAAATAATTTTGAAAATGATTGCATAGTCATACTCTTTCTTGATAAATAATTAAATTTATGTTTTTTTTTTTTTTTTCGTGTAACGAAAATTTTAAATTTTTTGGACATTGTAGGAAAAAAATGGCTACTGGGTAGCCATTTTGTACAACTTTCCTACAATCCATAGCTGCAATAGAAAAAATTAATGAAACAAAGTTGTTCATCTTAAAATATAACATAATATTGGTTATTATTGTTTTTTCAAAAGTGCAGACTTGTTTTTAGTTTTATTAAAATTTGGAAAATTGACTATCGTGAAATCAATAAAAAAAAAAATTGTCAGAAACTTTAAATGCTGACAAGGAAGGTAATAAGACCTAGCAAGAAAAAGATTAAAATATTTAAAAATTATGCATTTTATGCAACATTACATAATCCCCAATATGTTTTTCAGAATATTATTGCATACAAGGACATGTCTCTCTTACAAAAGAAAATAAAAAAAGAATGATATTTGTGTGCCATCTTGAAATAATGGATGCATGGAGAATTTTTTACATTTATGTTAAGTATATTGAGGTGTAATTCACAATAAGGCAGTTTTATGACAGCAGATACTTTAATAACAATAAGGACAACAATTAAACTAAAGTAAAAAATTACCACAGGCTATGTTATTATCAAAGTTGATTACCTTACAAGTTTAATGGTCTTCATTTTTTGCTGTAGCCTCAGCCTCACCTGATACACCTGTAAGTTTTCCATTTTTTTCTTCCATCAACGCCATACACTCGTTGGGAAAGAAGTATCTTCTGCCAGTTATTGTTTGTGGGGGTTGTACAATACCAAGCATATGAGGAAATGGTATTGCACAAAAATCGTCACGGCTAGGCCAGCAGAATGAAGGTGAAGGTCCATTTGGGTGAAGAAATTTTACAAAAGCATCTCTCTCGTCTTGATTAATCTCCAATATCCTTCCAAAGTACCACAAACGATCATACTTGCAAGCAACAAAACATCCTTGATACAGATCATCAGCATTCAGATAAAGTTTGGGGAGGCTCCTCAGGTTTAAAGTAAAGGAAGGTTCTTTATCAATGCTCATTCTTCTTGCTTCATTTGTGCCTATAGAATTGAGTGGTTTAAAGTTGTGGAGATTGCGAGTTCCAGGGAGTGTCTGAACGTCTCTGAAATGGGTTTCGAGGGAGAGCGGATTATGTCTATGTCTTCCCTTGCAATATAATGGAATTTGACCTTTTCATTTTTTTTTGTCACAGAAATAAAACATTTTTTCTGGAGTAGTAATCTGCTTGTCAAGGGGTCTCTAAAGACTCTTTTCTAGCTAGACGTTTTGTAGTTATACCAATACCGTTGCATTTTGACTCATCTGCATTGCATCACCTAACTTCAGCTATCCGTGATTCATCCACACACAGAATAATACCATGCACAACAAGCAAATGAAAGACTTCTCTGAACTGCAATCTGAGAAAACATTTTTTAACATTTTTGAAATTAATATATATTTTTTTTTTTATAATTTAAGCCTAATTTGATGTACTCATTTTTGTATATAATACTCAATTTCTTTATTTCTTGGAATATTTTTCTTAATAGGTCTTAATTCCTTACATGTCAGCATTTAATGTTCTACTGACTGTAAAATATATATATATATTTTTATTCCCGATTGCCAATTTTCATAACTTCAAATTCAAATATCCCAAAATTAAAACAAGGATGCACTTTCGAATAAAACTATAATAACCAATTTTATGTTAAATTTTAAGATGAACAACTGTGTTTCATTATTTTTTTCTATTACAGCTATAGATTGTAGGAAAGTAGCCATTTGTTTCCCCACAATGTCCAAAAAAACATAAAATATTTCTTACAAGGGATAAAAAATCCATACATTTCATTCTTTGTCAAGAAAGAGCATGTCTTTGCAATAATTTTCAACATCAAAACATTTTGGTTCCATCGTGCCCACACGCTAAAAATTCAGTTTTTTTAACCTTGTGTTTCCACCAAAAAAAAACTACAGTACAAGTACATTTAAGAAAAAATTTAGTCATTTATAAAAACTTTTGAGTGCTGGTGTATTTTTTTCTGAAATCCTCATCATTTTATTGAGCTCATTTTATTGAGCTCAATTTCTGATCATTGGTTATGGAGAAAAAAATAAAATGTACGCAAGGGTATCTTGTGACGAGAGTCGCAAGTGGAACAGACAACGCAGATTTAATGAAACTTTGAAGTGCTATAAAATTAAAACCGTTTGAGATAGAGGGGAACAATTAGGGGGGTTTCTTTCAACCAAAAGGGAAGGGTGTACACCAAATTTCATCAAAATCCGAGACGGAGGGTGACGAAACCCTTGTTTTTTGTGTTGATTTGATGTGGAATGACCCATAAAGAAATTGTAAAACTATAATCTTTCCACTTGGGGAAAGAGGCTCAATCTCTCAATCCTTTAGGAATAATATGGAGGGTGTGGAAGGTGGGAAGGGAAGGGGAAGCGATAATATATCCTCTTCTAATAAAGAGAAAGGAAACAAACCGAAAAGACAAAACAGGAATCATATTATTGATCTTTCTTTCCCCTTACCTCAGTAGGTTTATATAAAAATACCCATTCCTGGATTTGTATAAAGCTGAAATAATGTACATAGTATTATTACTCTTTGTTGTCAATACCAGTCAGTATTCTTTTTTCTCATTCTGACCGGCGAACATCTTTTTGAAAACAGTATTTATGGCTTTACTACTGTTTAGAGAGAGATCTGAGTTTTATCAGCTCAAAATTGGTTGGTGTATGAATGTTTTTTTGGTTATTTTTTTTTGTATATCTTGTAAATTCAACTGTAATGTTATCAAGTTTCCATATTGTAATGGTGAATCATGGGGAAAGGGGGAATACTAGAGCGTGTTTTGCAATTCATGGAGTCCTAAAACCTAGTATGTATGGACCTTAAGATAATATCCCAAAATGTTAAATACCTGAATACGCCTTTCAAGAGACATTCAGTTATGACATTTTCTTCATAGGGAAAAAGCTGACATTCTTTGTTTGCAAGAAACACACTGGGTGGTTGATAGACAGACATATCTGCCAGATAGACTGTACAACATCAAAATAGCAGCAAAACAAGAGGGGTGGCAATTCTTTTTAACACACATCTATCAATATTAGAAGAATTTAGAGATGTAGATACGCTTGAAAGGTATATTATATAGGTAGGCACTATAGATAAAGTAACGTATATGATCGTCAGTGTGCATGCCCCCAATCAAAAGCAGAATTCATTTCTGAATAACTTTTAAGACCTATTAATACATTTAAGAAGGGTCATTTAGTATGGTGTGGAGATCTTAACACTGGACAAAAAATCAATTGACAACCACAATATAGACTCTGAATCTAAAAGAAAAGCTAATAATTTCAATAAGAGTTTAATAAAGTGTAATCTTTTTGACAGCTGGAGAACTCTCCATCCAAATGAGAGAGACTATACCTTTTACTCGTTTCTACATCACACACATATACTAGAATAGATAACTTTTTGTTAGGCAAATCTAATATTATATTTGAAAAAGTCTACAAAACCTAAACTAGCGAATAGATATAAATTGAATCTCCTATATCCAGCTTGCAAATAAATAAAACCCCGGGCTCAGATGGTTTTTCAAATATATATGAAATCTTCTCTTCATCATTAATAAGCCCACTAAAGAAAACCTATAACAAAATGAAATCCTTAGGGAAAGCCCCACAAGAGTTGCTAGAAGCAAATATTATTTTGATACCCAAAATTGGAAAAGACGATTCAGACTTCAGAAATGACAGACCCATTTCTCTTCTCAATACAGATATTACAATTTAGTATAAAATACTTGCATCAAGATTAAATCCTATTATTACAACCTTAGTGGACTCAGATCAATCAGGCTTTATTAAAGATAGACAGAACCCCGATAACATCAGGAAATTAATAGATCTTTTCTCATTTGCCACCCTAAACAAAACCCCAATTATAGCCCTGTCTTTAGATGCCGAAAAGGATTTTGACAGGGTTAATTGGGAGTACTTGGAAATAGCGCTTTAGAAATTTGGTCTAGGCAGATTTGGTTCTCATGCAATTATGGCTTTGTATAAGAATGTCACAGCATTCACATCAGGATACGGATTTAAATCTAACAATTTCCCTATAACCAACGGACAAGACATGGTTGCCCCCTTTCCCCTTTAATATTTGCTCTCACCACTGCACCGCTTGCAGAATTGATTAGAGCGAAAAAACAAATTAAAGGAATAGAAACGGGCACCCTGAATAATAAGATAATGTTATATGCGGATGATATAGTAGTTACCCCGTCTGATCCTATAATCTCAATAAATAATCTATTTAAAGTAATAGAACTATTCGGTAAAGTCTCTTTTTAAAAACTAAACTCTATGAAAACAGAAATGTTTAACTTTGCATCTAAACCCTGATACTATTTCTAAGTTTAAGAATTGATATAATTTAATTTGGGAAAGAAATGGATTTTCCTATTTGGGAATTGAATTTAGCTCGAAATTGAAAGTTCTCCCAAATTGGAACTATATTTACATGTGAAGGACACTTTATCAAGAAATTAGGTTTTTCATGGTCAGACAGGATAGCTGCTATTAAAATGGTAATAATACCAAAGATAACATATTTGTTAAGATTCATCCCGCTACATATCATGCACCACATTATTGATGTTCCAGAAATTAATTGATCAATTTATACACAAAGGGAAAAGATCTTGAATTAATAAAAAAGTGAGCTCAAGGAGATTTTACAGAAGAGGTTTGGGCTCCCCAGATTTGTTTGAATACGCTATAGTAATAAATATAACACATTTTCGAAAACCTTTTGCAATAAATTATATCCCAAAATATATACAAATAGAGATGTTTATAGCTGGAACATTCAACCTGGACCAATAGTTGTGGCAAAAAGGTAAAAATAAGAAACTGTTGAGAAAACTTCCTCTTGTAACTAAAACATGCTTACGATCTTGGAATCGGGCCAATGGGAGACTGAGATTAGTACCGTGTCCTTCCACCATTGTTCTGATTAGCTGCCTATACGATATATTATTACCAGATCAGAAATCTAATAATAAAATCTGGAAAGCAACATGTTTGGGCGGCCTGTATAAAACCAATCTATTTAGATAATTTGAAGATTGTATAGAAAATGATTTGATTACAAAAGATAACAGGCTGACATATTACACTTTAAAACAAGCAATTACGAGATCCGATATAACTTGACTTCTTCTAGAGAACTCACCCAATTTGAAATATTATTGAAATCTAGGCAAAATTTCTCAATAAACTAATTGTTTCAGATCTATTAGAAATATGTCAGAAACAGAAAAAACAATTCCGATGTTGAAATGGAAGAGAGATTTAGTGACACATCGGAAAACTGAAAATTGGTTCAAAGCTTTTAAACTGAAAGAGACCATTATGAAATGTTCCCCGTTAAGAGAAATACAGTTTAAAGTCACGCCGAGATGGTACGCAGTCCCAGCCTTTTTAGCTAAAATTTACCCTAAACAATACTCTGGGATGTGCTGGAGAGGGTGTACAAATCTTGGCACATATCTACATATATGGTCGACTTGTAACGTCATCCAGCCGCTTTTGATCATTTGTTTTAAAAAAAAATATCTAAAATAATTAATTACAAATTAGAATTATCTCCAGAACTGATACTCTTCTATTTTTGTCCAGAAAATCGAAATAAGAAACAAATTGTCATTATTATTCACATTTTAATGGTGACTAAATGTTTAATAACTAAAAATTGGGGGGGGAAAGGCAACCCCTACCAAAATGTATAGATGTATAGGGGGTTCACAGGCATGTTTGGTGTTTAAGTGTTGCTTTGTCCTCAGAGAGTTTAGTGAGGTGTATTGCCAGGAGCCCGGGGGGGGGCATGAGTTGTGAGGTGCTTGGTTATAGGGGATCCAGTACAGTGGGGAAAGAGGCCTTCATATTGTCACATTCCTGCCATAAAATGTATTTAGCCAACCTCTCCTTAGACGTTATGGTGCCACAAGCCATTGGTCACCTGCCGGCATGGGTCAGTCCCTGAATTTGTAGATCAAGAGATGAGATACTAAAAAGGTAAATCAATAACTCTCTAATTACAGCAAATGGTTAAATCCTAGACGTTCAGACTCTTAAGCTCTGGGAGGTTAATAATAACCCTGACCTCATACTAGTACTGGGACAGGGAATACCCTTTTGTTTTGGACAAATGATGGTTGCTGAAGGAAGGGGAGTGACACAAGGGGGAGTGACACCAGGGGGAGTGACACAAGGGGGAGTGACACCAGGGGGAGTGACACAAGGGGGAGTGAAACAAGGGGGAGTGACACCAGGGGGAGTGACACAAGGGGGAGTGACACAAGGGGGAGTGACACAAGGGGGGAGTGACACAAGGGGGAGTGAATAAGACTCCTATTGAGTTTCAAAGACAGGAAGTAAAATATTGTATTAACCCTGAAGGGTAATTAATATTCCTGACATGACAGTAGACCAGGAGCCTCATTCAATTAGAAGCCTGCATCTAGTGATATGTTTGCGGGCCTGCTGCGGGCTAGCACTCTGCAACCATTACGGTGCTATTCAGTTGAACAAGCCCGTAAGTTATGTGTCGAAACTGTAAACCATGCACTCGTACGTAGCAGTTCAGGACGGGAACATGATCAATTAACAAGGCCTTAACTACCCATTTCGAAACAGCCAATAGAAAATGAGACCGTCATCATTACGGCAGTATAAGATGGAGGTTACATGTCAATCAATTAGCATTTAGAGGTCTGATATGCAAAACCTAAAAATACAAAATGATAAAAATGAATGCCGATACTGTTCTAGTCCATGTGGTTGGACTGATATGTATTAACTCATTCATTTCCAAGATCAATATAACCCCGAATATAAACATAAAAAAATATATTTTTGATTGTCGATTTGCGAGCTTGAGACTGTAGTGCAAGTAATTCTAATGTCTTTCACCTCTTTCCCCATCATTTACAGGGCATTATTGATTTTTTTTAAATTTGCGTTTAAAGTGTTACAGACATGTTTTTAACCCCTTTGCGGGTCCCCTCTACGACCTGTAGGACTTACTTATACATTTGCTGTTTACAGGCGTGAAAACATTTGCGGACTTGAGGAATTGTAGCAATTGAATGGCGATTTTCGCAATCGTAACTCTTGCGGACGGGAAAGGTCAAAGGCTTAGATAAGTTACTGTTGTAACAACCGCAAGGATTTCAAGCCCGTAACCGGTAGACCGTTTGCAGCTCGCAAAAGGATGCCAGTTGAATAGCAAATTAGCTTACGGACGCCCATAACTTACAATCGCTCAAATGAATGAGGCTCCAGGTGGGGAGGTTAATAAACCTCTTGTGATTGGTCCATGTATGCTATAAACACTTATGAAATAAAGGTGTTCTATTAACTATGCATAATTTGACGTGTCTATTTCATTCTGAGGGAATATAATAATTTTAACCATTGGAATTATTATTATGGACTCTGCCTGCAACTCTGCTCCTAACCACTGTGGTTAGATTTGCTTTCCTTAGTTCCTTTGGGGCCAATGGGGCACTTTATGGGCTCCACACATACAATCACCCACTTACCTCACTCCCTATATTGGGAAATACATCATCTGTAAGTGACGACCCTCTGTGTGCTCCCATCATCCAATGGGGGATCTTGTCTTTAGTTCCATAATAGGGACAACAATGACAATGGAATCGAATAACTTTTAAAGGAAGTGGCTGTAAAATAATCCTAACATCAGAACCTCTTTATAACAAATTCAACAAGCATGATCTGTTATGTTATTTTTTTCTAAAGTGTTTTTAAAAAACCTTATAGGGAGCTTTGTGCTAATGTTACTTTCTAGTTTCCAGCTTACCTCTCGAGTGATTGCCATTTAACATTTAATTCTCTGGTATTTTACCATTGACACATTAGACCCTAAAGGCCTATGTCTATTCCCTATATTGCAATGTTACAGCAGGTTTAATAATAAAGTAAGCCATTCTACTCACCCATCCCGTTGGATATGAGAGAGAAGCGCTACGAGTGACTGCAAAACAATGCCGAAAATGTATGCCAAACTGGGGATTTTTGCAATGCGGAAATATTACGAGTTAGTCTGTTTCATTTTTATCCCAAAATTCTATTTAAATGAGACTTTATGGATATATAATCGGGAGAAAACCCTAACTGGGAAAAAGTGAAGAAAGTTTTATGGGTACGAAATAGCACCCACAAATGCTTTTAAAACCCTTGCTGACAGCCGGAGCAGCACTTAAAGAGACAGTGCACTATTAAAAAACAATATAAAAGCATGGAAGTTCATCATGATACATACTTCCTACACAGAAATCTTTTCCGGACAAGACAGGATTTGCGGATGTACGGCGTAATGCAGAAGAAGAAAAGCTCCCTCAGGAGATAGAATGGACCCTAGGTCTGTGATCTGATTACACCTACTGGTCTTCTGAGCCATCCAGATTACAGGTGTTTTCCAATGTTATAGGTAAAACCTAGGAAAATATCCTTCATTATGTTATATATTTGTTTCTGAAAAATATATCTTGATTTATCGTTATATTTAGTTTTGTCCTTAGTCTGTGATGTTATATACAAGTAAATAACAACGTAATTATCTTATATATATCTATACAGACAGTGAAAGAGTGAAATCAGAGCTTGACCAAGAAGAAGAGACAAATGTGAGGAGTCACCAGCAGATTAAGGAGGAGGAGATTCCTGTTAATATCAGTGACGGTGAGTGACCCTCCACTAGTGTGATAAATATCAGATGTATAAACAAAATACCAAAATGGAGGCGCTGAATCCGAGAACGAACTAACCTTAATAGGTTAGATTTATGGACCCACTCTGAGAGCAACCACTTTCAGCTCACTTGTGCCTTAGGGAGATATCGGCTACATCTCACTGACGAGACTCACTGAAGAACGAAATATCTGGGCTTTGCTTTTTCTCCTGTTCAGGGTGGAATTGCCTGGTATTTCGGGGCTGGGTCACTCTTCTGAGTGGGACCAGACTGATATACTACAGGATATTTCTTCCTGTGAAGGGCACAAGTGAGCTTAAAGTGGTTGATCTCAGTGTAGATTATCGTGTCTATAGAACTAACCTATAGTTCGTTCTCTGATTGAGCTCCTCCGACTGTTTTTTGTTTATTCAAATGACCCTTAGATATTAGTCTCCCTAAGGGTTATAGGGTACTCCAGATATGGACCCCTTGCTCACTGTGCCTTAGTGAGATATCAGTTACACCTCACTGACGAGTCCCAATGACGGCCGAAACGTAAGTCTGGGGTTTGCTGTTTCTGCTCTTCAGCAGGAGAATTGCCTGGTATTTCAGGGCTGGACCAGACTGACATACTTTAGGATATTTCTCCCAATGAAGGGCACAAGTGAGCTAAAAGAGGCCAGTCTGAGTGGGTTTTCATGTCCACAGAAATAACCTATTAAGGTTAGTTTGTTTTCGGATTGAGCTCCTTTATTTTGTTTTTTTGAATGCCAGAGGTATAACACAATGACATAGTGGGCGATGCACGGGTTTTCATTAAATGAAATTCTCTGATGACAATATTTTCCTAATTTAATGTTTTTGTTGCTACACCAATTTATTACATCAATTAAAATCACATTTAAGAATATCCTGTTTTTGTATTTAATTTAGATTATTTTGAGGACAGTTAAACATATTAAGCTATATATGTATTTATTTGTTAAAGATGCCATGTTTTATTAAAGGGTAATTTGTACCCAGATATCTGTACAATCTGCTGTCTTTTGGTGGTGGCTGAATCTTTGTTAAATAATAAAGATAACTAGAGATGGCCGGAGCTTGGATAATAATAAGACAAGTGACCAATAACCCCAGGTCCTGACAGATATGTACAGGACACGTCTGTTCCTCAGTCACTGAGATCATCTCTGTCATGTAAATGTATTGCCTTGAAATGAAATGGTCTAAAACATTTTTCTTTCCAGGAATAAGTGACTGATGCTAATTGTGACAAAATAGGTCTGATCTTCTGATATATCACATATATAGTTGTGAGCAATACGGGTTGTTGCTAAAGCTTGCTGGCACGCGTTCATGAGGGCCGCAGTTGCAGGCAAGGAGTCCCGAAGGCGCTTCTTGCACTGGTGGAGATGAGTACCGTAGGTGTTCATCCCTACAACCCTGTACGACTTAGGCAGGGATCGCTGAAGGCGCTCATTGGGGTGGTGGATATGAGCGCCGTAGCTGCTCATCCCTACGACCCATGGAACTACACATCAACAGAAATCTCAATTACACAATTCACAATGCAAGACCCATAGTAGTTACGGCAAATTACGGCCTGTAACACTTGCAAAAGGACCGCAGCACAAAAATAGTACGACATAAAAAAAAAATCTGAATTTAACAGCCGACTTCTGGCAGTGAGGTTGCACGACAATTTAAACACAATTTACTGAGTTTCGTCACTCGAAAATCGCCTAAGCGACAAATAAAATGGCGTCCGAAGAAAACGAGGCTACACGACCCCTAATCACGCAAAACACCGCCAAGCACATAAGACTTTTACACAAGAGGTAAAAAATACACTATTAGGGACAATGGAAAATGCTCCAGACCCGCGTTACGCATAGACAATCGCCGCCATTTTACTACTACACACTTTTACAACTAATATATTACAAAATGCCCAATTACAAACGGCTTCCCCTCGCGCACACAGCCTATTTACACTTGACACATTGCTGACACGTACATTGCATGCTGCAGGAACATCAAAACAGATTATTAGCTCTTCAGGATATTGATTGCTGGATGTATCAATTACAAATAGGTAAAGTATATTAAATTATTATTTTATTAATTAATTAATTTTTATAAAAAAAATTATATATATATACAGAAAAAAACCACCATGGGAGAGGACCACAATGAGCCACAAAGGCGTTTGGCGCAGGGCTCACAATGAGCGCTGAGGGTGCTCAGAGGAGCAAAAGTACACGAGAGGAGAGGCTTGCAATGAGCGCCAAAGGCAATCCGCGCGCCCCCTTGCAATGAGCGCCAAAGGTTCTCAGACCACCAAAAGTACATTGTGTGGCAAACAGCATTCTCAGCCTTACAGTTTTATTGACAGTCATTTTTTGATGGGCAAGTCGCTAGTCCACTTTAATAGTTATCAGATGTGAGTAACGCTGACGTCATTGGGCCGACATTAACATCAGCCATTATGCAGTTCAGAGACAAACAGCAAAGTGAGAGAGAGGTACAAAGAGAGAGAGAGACAGGAAGGGAGGGTAGAGAGAGAGAAAGAAATAGAGGTACAGAGCGAGAGCAAACACAGACAGCACACAGAGAGAGAGAGTGCACAGAGTGCACGCAGAGAGTGAGAGCACAGACAGACAGAGAGCGCAGAGAGAGAGAGTGCACAGACAGAGTGCCCAGAGAGAGAAACAGACATCACAAAGACAGAAAGAGAGAGCACACAGACAGCAGTCAGAGAGAGGGAGCGCATAGATAGAAAGCACACAGAGAGAGAGAGAGAGCATGGACATAGAGCACGCACAAAGAGGGAGAGCGCACAGTGAGAGAGAGACAGAACCAGGAGCGAGAGAGACAGGTCTGAAAGAAAGACAGTATAGTGAGACAAAGACAAAGACAGAGACACAAGATAGAGAGAAAGAGGCAGGATAGAGAGAGACAGGACATAGAGTGAGGGAGAGCGCACAGAGAGTGCACAAAGAGAGAGAGAGAGACAGGAGAGAGAGCAAAAAAAGACAGGACGGAACGAGAGAGAGAGAGTAGAGAGAGACACACACAGGACAGAGTCAAACAGGAGAGAGAGAGTTAGAGACACAGGACAGAGAGAGACAGCACACACAGGGAGTGCACAGAGAGAGACATCGCCGGGAACGAGAACCATTGGGATATTTTGTCTGTTACTCTGTTGGTGGGTGGGACAATCCAAGTACACTTTGGATATTTAAAGGCATATGCAAGCGATCTGGTTTCTTAATGCATCTGATAGAGGAGAATTTATCGTGTCTGAAAAAAAAAAATTCAGGAAAAAAATTCCATAGTAAACAGTTAAACCGTTAGCCTGAAGGTTGCTGAATTTCTTGCATTTGCAAACTGTTTTCTCTCAATGTTGACACCCCCTTAAATTCCCAGGGAATATTAGCAAAAATAATAAATTGTATCGTTTTGGCCTGGGGATTGTGCAGGCATGCTCAGTTAGCACTTGAAGTCTTCCCTACTGTGAGAAGTCACATGATTTCAGACACTTTCCTTTCCTTTAGCAGCTTTTATATCGGGTACATTTTTTAATGAAGTACCCGATATGCGCAGTGCCATTGCTGGGGGTGTCTACATCACCCTCAGCACATTTTTTTTTATTTTTTTTTGCAAAAAATGTTTGCATTTTTTCATGCAAAATGTTTTGCTAGGTGGGTTATGATGCATTCATAACCCACCTCACTTGCATATACCGTTAATTCACTTAATTTACTACTATATCCTATCTCAGAAAACTTAGTGTCCATTTTATTAACAGCATCTGCCATTTTATTCCTATTAATATTTAATATTCATGCTCTCAAAGCACCAATTTTATTTTAAACACCCAACAGTTTTTAAAGGGGTCTACACTTTTTTTTACTTTTAAATTAAAATGCTATAAGTTTTATAAACATTTTAGTAATAAATGAAATATTTTGAGCTTACTTGCCTATTTTACTTGCGATCTGTATTCCTCCATATATAGTGCCTTGCAAAAGTATTTTAAATGATAGTTTGAGGATTTGCATAATTTAATTTACAGAACATGCCCACAACTTTGAAGATGTTTTTTTTTATTGTAAAGCAAACAACAAATAGGACAAAATAACAGAAAAAGTCTGTAACGGATCAACTGGCACCCCGACTGGGTACCTCCGTTGATGGACGCGTCCTAGCTTGCACCAAGGACTACAAGCACCGCAGCGGACATCACAACCACCACAGACTCCACAACCGCCGTAGTTTAACTGGAGCCGCGCCGTTTTCCTTCCACCCTGTATGAATCTCCAGCATCCAGGATCGTGTGGGGAAGACCTCTCCTCCAAGGAGAGTACATCAGGAACAAGAGTTCAGTAGTTAAAGCTCAAGGGAGTATGCAAAGCATAGCAATCCCCAGTATGATATAGCAATTCCCTCCAAGAACGAGACAAGGCTACGTTTTGAAGGGTCAAATAGAACTCAGGTGCTGGCACACCCAGCCCGGTTTTTATTACAGTCAGGTACAAACAGACCACACCCAGGGGGGAGGTATAGAACAATCAATAACACAATAGTAACGCCCACAGTTTACCTCCCGTCTGCTTGGGAGATAATTGAGTTTATTACTGTATCTACTCAATTATCTCCCAGCTAAAACTTACACATTTTTATAACTTTATGATTTTACATAGTACATAAATAAAACTTACATTTTTATGAACAACATAAATTGTGGAACAACATATTAAAAAATGGCATGAATCAGACCAGGGGTTCAAACGTTAGTAAAAGTATCTTTTGGGCTATGACTGGCAGCATGGCAATCTGGCTCAAACAGGTTTTACAGAGGCCTCTGTACTGGAGACAATGGGGGAAGTAATCCAATTATCCAGGGATAGAGGCAGACTCCATTGAGCACATGGTTGCAAAAAGACATAAACAACTTTAAAATACATAAAGTCACCTTTTACACATAACACACAGACATTTTACATATCCCCATAGTTGGCCACACAATACACATATAGGGACAATAGGTGGGTCACACCTCCCTGAGGCTACCTGGCAACTTTGATACAATCAGACATGGATTAGATCATCCTTCTTTGTTCTTATGTCTGAGAATGAAAACACTTTATACAATAGACTTCCTTATCTTATGAGGAGTCTCTGTAATAGGATTATCTCTTATGCCAAGGTCTGCAATAGTCTGGGCTTATATTCTGCAGAGCATAAACCAACATACATACAGTATAATAGTAGGATCATATTTTACCATAATAATAACAACCATAAAACAGGGTAAAACAGTGATGGGTTCCGTTACAAAGTCAATGTGCATAACTATTCACCCCCTAAAGTCAACACTTTGTAGAGCCACCTTTAACAGCAATCACAGCTCCAAGTCGCTTTGGATAAGTCTCTATGAGCTTGCCATATCTTACCACTGGGATGTTTGCCCATTCCTCCTTGCAAAACTGCTCCAGCTCCTTCAAGATGGATAGTTTGCTCATGTGAACAGCAATCTTTAAGTCTGACCACAGATTTTCTATTGGATTGGGGTCTGGGCTGTGACTCGGCCATTCTAACACATTTACATGTTTCCCCTTAAACCCCCCAAGTGTTGCTTTAGCAGTGTGTTTGGGGTCATTGTCCTGCGGGAAGGTGAACCTCCGTCCTTGCCTCAAATCACACACAGAGTGGTACAGGTTTTGCTCATGAATATCCCTGTATTTAGCACCATCCATCTATCCCTCAACTCGGATTGGTTTCCCAGTCCCTGTTGCTGAAAAACATGATGCTGCCACCGCCATGTATCACTGTGGGGATGGTGCTCTTGGGGTGATGAGATGTGTCGGGTTTGCGCCAGACATAGAGTTTTCTTTGTTGGCCGAAAAGTTCAGTTTTAGTCTCATCAGACCAGAGCACCTTCCTCCATACATTTTGGGAGTCTCCCACATGCCTTTTCGCAAACTCAAAACGTGCCATTTTGATTTTTGCTGAAAGTAATGGCTTTCTTCTGGCCACTCTGCCATAAAGCCCAACTCTATGGAGCGTACGGCTTATTGTCGTCCTATGTACAGATACTCCAGTCTCTGCTGTGGAACTCTGCAGCTCCTCCACAGTTACCTTAGGTCTCTGTGCTGCCTCTCTGATTAATGCCCTCCTTGGGCGGACCGTGAGTTTTGGTGGGTTTGCTGTTGCGCCATGTTCTTTCCATTTCGTTATGATAGATTTGATGGTGCACCTAAGGGTTTTGAGATTACTGCTGTTATCATATTTATGTATATATATTGTTGTTGTTTAGTCATTCAGACATGTCCGATTCTCCGTGACCCCATGGACCGCAGCACGCCAGGTACATCTGTCAGTCACCGCCTATATGAGCTCAATTAAGTTCATGTTCATCTCTTCAATCGTCTCATCTATACATCTCCGCCTCATTTGTCTGCTTCTTCGTGTGCCTTCAATCTTTCCCAGTATCAGAGTCTTTTCTAGGGAATCCTGTCTTCTCGTGATATGGCCAAAATATTTGAGCTTTAGCCTTATGATCATACCTTCCATTGAACAGTTTCTGAAGATTTCCTGAAGTACTGATTTGTTGGATCTTCTTGCAGTCCAAGGGACTCTAAGCAGTTTTCGCCAACACCACAATTCAAAGGCATCAATTCTATGGTGATCAGCTTTCTTTATGGTCCAGCTCTCACATGGGTATGTTACTACTTGGAATACCATAGTTTGAACTATGCAAACCTTTGTTGATAGTGTAATGTCTTAACTTTTTACTAGCTTGTCCAGACTTGCCATGGCTTTCCTCCTCAGAAGCAAACGTTTTTTAATTTCATGGCTACAGTCACCATCTGAAGAGATCTTGGATCCCAGGAAAATAAAATCTGTCACTGCCTCCACTTCTTCCCAATCTATTTTCTAGGAACTGATATTGCTGTTTGCCATGATCTTTGTCTTTCACCTGCATTAATAGGTCCTTCAGTTCCTCCGCACTTTCAGCCATCAGAGTAATTTGTCCGATGTTTAGTTCTCACAGTGGCTTCTTTGTCCAGATACAAATTCCTCAGGAGGTGGATGAGATGATCTGGTACTCCCATCTCCTTAAGAACTTGCCACATTTTGTTGTGATCCACACAGTCAAAGGCTTTAGAATAGTCTATGAAGCAGAAGTCAATGTTTTTCTGGAACTTTCTTGCTTTCTCTATTATCCATCGGATATTGGCAATTTGATCTCTTGTGCCTCTTCCTCTGTGGAACCCGGCTTGCACATATTATAGTTCATGGCCCATATATTGTTGGAGCCTAGCTTGTAGGATCTTGAGCATTACTAGCTGGCATGTGAAATGAATGCAATTGTTTGATAATTGGGGCACTCTTTGGCACTGTCTTTTATTGGGATTGGGATGTAGATTGACCTTTTCCAGTCTATTGGCCACTGTTGAGTTTTCCAAATTTGTTGGCATAAGGCAAGCAACACTTTCACAGCATCTTCCTGTACAATGTTGAATAGTTCAATTGGGATTCCATCAACTCCTGCAGCCTTATTATGAGCAAGACATCCTAGGGCTCATCTCTCCCTAGGGCTTCACTCTCCAAGATGTCTGGCTCCAACTCATTGGACAAATTATTGAGGTCATCACTGCTGTTAAGATCCTTCCTGTATAGATCTGCACATTTTCTGCTGCCGGAAAATCAAAATAGATTGTTAGCTCTTCAGGATAGTGATTGATGAATATTAAATACAAAAAGGTACAAAATATTAATAATCATTAATCAATAATTAATTCATTAATTATTAATAAAAAAAAAAAGGATTACTTAAACAAATTGAGCAAACAAGAATTGACGCTTGATTTAGTTTAGCAATACTTTCATGCTTAGCTGTTTGCAATATATTAATTAATTGAATAATGAATTAATAATGTACTTTAATTTATTAATTATTAATTAGTAATCATTAAGAAAAAAAGCTTAAAGTTTTTTAATACATTAATGCAAAAAAATCTTAGACATTTACACATTGATTCATTAATTATTAATGTACATTATTTAATTAATTAATTATTAGTAATCATTATGAACAAAAATAAAGCAGATTTTACAATGCCTTTAGTTTAGGAATATATTAATGCTTACATCTTTAGAATACATTTAGTAAGTGATTAATTGATTATTAATGTACATTAATTTATTAATTTGTAATTAGTAATATAATTTTTTTTTTTTTTTAAAAAGGACCACAAACAAGATCTATATTTTAAGATGGACTGACATATCCGTGATGATGCGGATTGCTTCATAGGGATTAATTCAAATATTACAAATTCTTTCCCTCTTTTTTTACAGTTTCAGTGACGCTGCAGCTGAATTAACAGAGAGTGACGTTTGCAGCCTTTCAACACCATAAACAGAACCTCTTCAGGTATATAATTAAATTATGTTCTTTTCTTAAAAAAAAGGATTTAAGTCTTCCTAGTTGGAATTGATGACAGTTATTGATTAATTAACGTATATTAATATATTAATTAATAATTAGTAATCAGCAACAACAAAATGTTTTGATTTAACAATACATTGATAAGTATGCTTTTATGTTTTCCATCCATGCTAATATATCAGTGTTGCTGCTGATTGAATGATAGGGATGAAGCAACATATTACAAATGCTTTCCATCTTATTTGACAGTTTCAGTGTACCTGCAGCTGATTCAACACAGAGAGTGACAATTGCAGCCTTTCAACAGCATAAGGATCATCTTGATAGGTATATCATTAAATTAGGTTCTTAGAGCTAGAAAAGGGATTATCCTTCTTTTATTTGGAATTGATAACACTTATTGATTAATTAACATATATTAATATATTAATTAATTAATAATTAGTAATCATTACAAAAAAAAAGGTTTGATTTAACAATACATTGAGGAATATGCTTTTATGTTTTGCATCTATGTAAATATATCTGTGTTGCTGCTGATTGCCTGATAGGGATGAAGCAAAATATTACAAATGATTTCAATCTTATTTCACAGTTTTATCGGCTCTGCAGCTGACTCAACACAGAGAGTGACGTTTGCAGCCTTTGAACACCATAAAGATCACCTTGACAGGTATATAATTTAATTTTGGAATTAGGTAACAAAAAAGCCTACATTTTTTGTTGCTAACATGGATAACTGTTATTGATTAAATAATGTATAATAATATTTTAATTAATTAATAATTAGTCATCATTAAAAAAAAAATGAAAATGCAATAAAAGTAATAAAAATTTTTAACAAGCACTTATATATCTGTCTTACAGTGCATCTTTAATAAGAAAAAAACAAGATGGGTTTAGAAGACTTAAAAGTAAATGTACATTTTACTAGGCACTTAAATATATGCAGCCTTATTAAATTGCGATTTGTCAAATTTAAAAGGGCTCTATATAAGCACATAGCATATTTTTTCACAGAAGTTTTTCGTTAGTGAACTTCTATCCAAAAGCAAGGTCTTAACTAACTAAAAACTTCTGTAAAAAATTTTGCTATGTGCTTAAATAGAGCCATTTTAAATTTGACGAATCGCAATTTAATAAGGCTGTTGGAGTTCATTCAATCAAGAAGGAATGGAATTCAATGATTAAAACTTATTTTCACGTTATTTCACAGATTACTCATCTCTGCACCTGACTGAAGACAGAGAGTGAATTAGAAAGGATTTTTACAGAAAGAACAGCAAGTTCACAGGTACATGATTTTAGCCTTATTAAATTGCAATTCTGTAAATTTAAAAGGGCTCTATTTAAGCAAACAGCATATTTTTTTACAGAAGTTTTTAGTTAGTAAAAACCTTGCTTTTGGATAGAAGTTCACTAACTACAACCTTTTGTAAAAAGAATATGCTGTGTGCTTAAATAGAGCCCTTTAAAATTTACCAAATCGCAATTTAATAAGGCTGTTAATGATTAATTCAGGAAAGTATATTTATATAATATATTTATTTAGGGACTTATTCATTTGCAGTTTTAAGAATGTAATAGGGATCGATATAACGACATAGCATATTATTTAAAAAGAACAATTTGGGGAATGAACAAATATCCAAAAATAAGGTTTTAATACAAACAAAAAAAAAGACTATGTGCTTATATAGTGCCCGATTGCTTTGAACAACTTGCAAATCAATGAGGTTTTTAGGATTTCATTTTTAAAAAAAAAACATGAAGATGAATGAGGTTTGGAGATTTATATTTGTCATTACAATAAAAAAACAAAAAACGATCAAGATATATATATGCTTAACTAATTACCTTTTAAAGAACCTCAATTAGACATCATATCTCCATTCATTGCATCGTTAAGAAAATTGAACATTCTTTTAGAACACATCTATACTTTGATAATAGCTGTTTCTGTTTGATCTTCTTTACGACAATATATGTAACTTTTTAGGTTTAACATTGATCTCAATTTTGTATTAATGCAGTAACATATATTCATTTAGTAAGGAATTAATAATTTAGTACTAAAAAAAAAATAATTGTCAATATATATGTGCAGTCCTTTGCTTTTTAATGTATGTCAATAAAACACTCCAAAAATTGGTTCATTTATTGCAGAGAAAAAATAAAAATGATTTTAAAATCTTTGCATTCTTTAATTAATACTATTTACCTTTAGATTGAGACCAGCTGCACACAATATGTACAGAAACCCCAAAAAAGAAATCTTACACCTGTATTTACAATTACAGATTACAATGGTGGATAATGGAGAAGACAATCTTGAACGCAAAAGAAGAGCGGCAAGGGAAAAGAAGCAAAGGTGGAGAGATGCACAGTCACCTGAAACTTCCCAACGCTTAAGAGAAGAAGACCGACAGAGACTTTTAAATAAAAGAAAAATGAGTAAGAAACCACAAAGTGAGTGTGCTGGAGCTTCAAAGAAAAGAAAAAGTAAACTAAAACATGTCTGTGAACCATTGCCCAATGATACTATATTGCCTATTGACACCAATGTTCAGACACATGACACCAATGTAGATATAGGAAGTTGTAGTAATATCTATGTTGAGGAAGCTCAGGATACTGCGTTCAATAGCACTAACAGTAGACACTCATTATTATGGATTACTTAATGTTGTTTGTCAGTTTTGTGGGGCCTATCATTTTCTAAAGGAAACACCAACTGACGGAGATTTCATTAGTTGTTGTCAGAAAGGAAAGGTAAGACTTCCACAAAGACACCCATTTCCAGATTACTTACAAAATATCATGAGCGATCCAACATTTCCAAATTATACCAATTTAAAAAAAAAAACATAAGGTCTTATAACAGTGCAATTTAATTTGCTTCAATGGGTGCCACATTAGCAGAAAATCTCCCAGGACAGGGTCCTTACTGTTTTAGAGTTCAAGGACAAATTTAAGTAACCTCAGCCTTAAGTAACCTCATCCTGCCCTGCCAGCCATTAGCCCAGTGTGAATGCGCACATGATAACGTCAGACGCCTACATTTGCGTCATGACGTCATTTCCGCTTCTGCGCGGTAGTCCATTTACCGGACTTAGAAAAATTGCTTGTATCCAGAGCTTGTCTCTTTATTTCCTTCAGAATGTAAGTCCCTGCACATGTGCAATCAGTTCCGGGACTTAAAATGAAATTGCAAAGGATGGAATTGAACAGGGATCCAAATAGGTGCATGCAAGCAATATATATATCAAATGGGTGCACATGCTCAATATGCTTCTATTTGTAAGTTAAAATCCTGCTCATGTGCCATAGACTCAAATTAGGACTTAAAAATAATAATATATGAAAATCAGATAAATTGAGATGACACATGCCTACTTAATATGAACTGAAACACTGCGCATGCGCCTTAGACTCAATTGGGACCTAGAAGTAATTGTTGATTATAATTATTTTTTCTGAACTAAAGACACTGCTCATACACCAACATTAAATTTGAACGTTGAAATAATTGAAGATGATGATAGGTTGAATTAATAACCGGAAAGACTCCTTTGTATGAGCTAAGACACTGCACATACGTCATGGACTTAATTTGAGACTTATAAATAATTGTGAATGGGAATTAAATTCCTTATTGTGGACTAAAGTGAATAGTGAATTAAGGCAAAAAAGACAATTTTGTAAGAAATCGTTCTTACTCATTACTATAATCCCCGTGAAATAATCTAGTTTTTTGTGAATGAATATGATTGTGCTATTTATTGTGCAAGACTTAAATTCTATATAAATAATGTTGTTTTGATATTGTGATATATATTGAAAAGGAAAATAAACAAATCCTTTAATAAATGATTTTATATGCCATAAAGACATGATAAAGTGAGAGAGATTGAAACATAATGTGATGATATATTGCTGTAATACATACAAATTACTAGTATTATTTGAACCTATGTGTATATCTATATACTAAACCTTAATAAAGAAAATTGATTAGGTAGTATTTTTTTGTTTTTAATATAAATTAATGAATGTGTTGTTTTTAAAAATGTATGCCTAAATAGAAACTTTATTATCATATCTGTCACTCTATCATGGTAGCAACAGTTTTCTCAATATATATATTATTTTTGTTAATTTGACTGCTTTGGAGAATACCTTTTTCCATAACGCACTCTTTTATTGATTACTTCCATCCTTTTTAGCTGTATAGCTTCTTTTTTTTAATTTCTATAGATTTTTATAACAGTGGCGATAAGTTGTCCAGTTTGCAACAATCACTCCTTTGCTGGTTTAATGGCTCTCTTTTAGCTTTATAATCATGTTTACTGTTTTCAATCAATCAAAATGGCAGTGTCAGTCCATCTTAGGTAGTAGAACAATGATTTACTTAATTTATTATAGTCAATCTTTTACTGATATATATATATATATATATATATATATATATATATATATATATATATATATACAGTCAGGTCCATAAATATCGGGACATAGACACAATTATAATCTTTTTGGCTCTATACACCACCACAATGGATTTAAAATTAAACGAACAAGATGTGCTTTAACTGCAGACTTTCAGCTTTAATTTGAGGGTATTTACATCCAAATCAGGTGAACGGTGTAGGAATTACAACAGTTTGTATATGTGCCTCCCACTTTTTAAGGGACCAAAAGTAATGGGACAGATTAACAGTCATAAATCAAACTTTCACTTTTTAATTCTTTGTTGCAAATCCTTTGCAGTCAATTACAGCCTGAAGTCTGAAACGCATAGACATCACTAGAAGCTGGGTTTCATCCCTGGTGATGCTCTGCCAGGCCTCTACTGCAACTGTCTTCAGTTCCTGCTTGTTCTTGGGGCATTTTCCCTTCAGTTTTGTCTTCAGCAAGTGAAATGCATGCTCAATCGGATTCAGGTCAGGTGATTGACTTGGCCATTGCATAACATTCCACTTCTTTCCCTTAAAAAACTCTTTGGTTGCTTTTGCAGTATGCTTCGGGACATTGTCCATCTGCACTGTGAAGCGCCGTCCAATGAGTTTTGAAGCATTTGGCTGAATATGAGCAGATAATATTGCCTGAAACACTTCAGAATTCATCCTGCTGCTTCTGTCAGCAGTCACATCAACAATAAATAATAGAGAACCAGTTCCATTGGCAGCCATACATGCCCACGCCATGACACTACCACCACCATGCTTCACTGATGAGGTGGTATGCTTTGGTTCATGAGCAGTTCCTTTCCGTCTTCATACTCTTCTCTTCCCATCACTCTGGTACAAGTTGATCTTGGTCTCATCTGTCCATAGGATGTTGTTCCAGAACTGTGAAGTCTTTTTTAGGTGTTGTTTGGCAAACTCTAATCTGGCCTTCCTGTTTTTGAGGCTGGTTTACATCTTGTGGTGAACCCTCTGTATTCACTCTGGTGAAGTCTTCTCTTCATTGTTGACTTTGACACACATACACCTACCTCCTGGAGAGTGTTCTTGATCTGGCCAACTGTTGTGAAGGGTGTTTTCTTCACCAGGGAACAAATTATTCGGTCATCCACCACAGTTCTTTTCCGTGGTCTTCCGGGTCTTTTGGTGTTGCTGAGCTCACCGGTGCGTTCTTTCTTTTTGAGGATGTTCCAAACAGTTGATTTGGTCACACCTAATGTTTTTGCTATCTCTCTGATGGGTTTGTTTTGTTTTTTCAGTCTAATGATGGCTTGCTTCACTGATAGTGACAGCTCTTTGGATCTCATATTGAGGGTTGACAGCAACAGATTCTAAATACAAATAGCACACTTGAAATTAACACTGGACCTTTTATCTGCTCCTTGTAAATGGGATAATGAGGGAATAACACACACCTGGTCATGGAACAGCTGAGCAGCCAATTGTCCCATTACTTTTGGTCCCTTAAAAAGTGGGAGGCACATATACAAACTGTTGTAAATCGTACACCGTTCACCTGATTTGGATGTAAATACCCTCAAATTAAAGCTGAAAGTCTGCAGTTAAAGTACATCTTGTTCGTTTAATTTTAAATCCATTGTGGTGGTGTATAGAGCCAAAAAGATTAGAATTGTGTCGATGTCCCAATATTTATGGACCTGACTGTATATATATATATATACAGTGGATATAAAAAGTCTACACACCCCTGTTAAAATCTCATGTTTTAACCAAATATGTTGTGTCCCTTATGGCTGCCAGTAATTCATTGTGTTACAATTCATATAATATGTATAAAAGTCCCTGTATAAAGAATGTATCACTGACCATCACTGATAATTACAGGACTTTCCTTCTCTCTAATCTCCCAGGGACTCCTCATATTTGTCTCTTCTTCTTGATCAGACTCTGAGAAAACTGATGGTGTCACGTTGTCACTGTCTGTACAAATAAACATGAGACGGTCACACACTGGGATTTGTTACATGTCTTTAAGGTCAGTACAAATAAATATGAGATGGTCACATGCTCGGATTTGTTACACGTCTTTATAGTCTGTACAAATAAATATGAGACGGTCACTCACTGGGATTTGTTACACGTCTTTATGGTCAGTGCAAATAAATATGAGACGGTCACTCACTGGGACTTGTTACACGTT
The DNA here is from genome assembly GCA_027410445.1 of Discoglossus pictus. Taxonomy (NCBI): domain Eukaryota; kingdom Metazoa; phylum Chordata; class Amphibia; order Anura; family Alytidae; genus Discoglossus; species Discoglossus pictus. The sequence continues at coordinate 5,943,067 of CM050163.1, forward strand.
TTTATGGTCTGTACAAATAAATACGAGACGGTCACTCACTGGAATTTTCTTACACGTCTTTATGGTCAGTACAAATAAATATAAGACAGTCACTCAATGGTATTTGTTACACGTCTTTATGGTTAGTACAAATAAACATTAGACGGTCACACTTTCAACAACAACATCATTACTCTCACCTCACAAGCCCGTTGTCTTGGGGTTCTACTGGACCCTGCCCTCTCTTTCATTCCTCACATACAGTATACCGTATTTATCAGGGTATGACACGCACTTTTTCTCCCTAAAAATAGGGGGCAAATTATGTGTGCGTGTTATAAGCCGATATTCCCTCCCCCCACCTCATCCTCAACCCCCCCTCCTCATTCTAAACCCCCCTCCTCAACCTAAACCCCCCTCCTCAACCTAAACCCCCCTATATACCTCCCCCTCTCCCTTTCCCCTCACTTACCTGCTTTTGCTCCGGCCTCCGCTCCTTCTTGACCCGGTGCGCATGTGACGTCACATGGGCGCCACGTCATTAGCATATACCGGGTGCCAGCACCCGGTATATGCTAATGGCGTGGAGTGCATGTGACGTCACGCCATTAGCATATACCGGGTGCCGTTACCCGGTATATGCTAATGACGTCACGCGCAAGTGATGTCACATGCACGCCGGGTCAATAAGGAGCGGAGGCCGGAGCAGAAGCAGGTAAGTGAGGGGAAAGGGAGAGGGGGAGGTATTTAGGGGGGTTTAGGTTGAGGAGGGAGGTTGAGGAGGGGGTTGAGAATGAGGAAGGAGGTTGAGGATGAGGAGGGGGGTTGAGAAGGGGGGTTGAGGTTGAGTAGGGGGTTGAGGATGAAGAGGGAGGTTAAGGATGAGGAGGTGGGTTGAGGATGAGAAGGGAGGTTGAGGAGGGGGTTGAGGATGAGGAGGGAGGTTGAGGATGAGGAGGGGGGTTGAGGATGAGGGTTGAGGAGGGGGGTTGAGGATGAGGAGGGAGGTTGAGGAGGGGGTTGAGGAAGGAGGATGAGGAGGGGGGTTGAGGAGGGGGATTGAGGAGGGAGGTTGAGGAGGGGTTTGAGGATGGGGGGGTTGAGGAGGGAGGATGAGGAGGGAGGTTGAGGAGGGGGGTTGTGGATGAGGAGGGGGGTTAAGGAGGAGGGTTGAGGTTGAGGAGGGGGGTTGAGGAGGGAGTTTGAGGATGAGGAGGGGGGCTGAGGAGGGGGAGGAAGGGTGAGGAGGGGGGTTGAGTAGGGGGTTGAGGAGCGGGGTTCAGGATGAGGAGGGAGGTTGAGGAGGGGGTTGAGGATGAGGAGGGGGGTTGAGGTTGAGGAGGGGGTTGAGGATGAGGAGGGAGGTTGAGGATGGGGGGGTTGAGGAGGGGGTTTGAGGAGGGTGGTTGAGGAGGGAGGATGAGCAGGGTTGAGGAGGGGGTTGAGGAAGGAGGATGAGGATGGGGGGTTTGAGGAGGGGGAGGGGGGTTGAGGAGGGGGTTAAGGAGCAGTGTTGAGGATGAGGAGGGAGGTTGAGGAGGGGGTTGAGGATGAGGAGGGGGGTTGAGAAGGGGGTAGAGGATGGGGGGTTGAGGATGAGGAGGGAGGTTGAGGAGAGGGTTGAGGATGAGGAGGGAGGTTGAGGAGGGAGGTTGAGGATGAGGAGGGGGTTGAGGAAGGAGGATGAGGATGGGGGGTTGAGGAGGGAGGTTGAGGAGGGAGGATGAGGATGAGGAGGGAGGTTGAGGATGAGGAGGGGGGTTGAGGATGAGGAGGAGGGTTGAGGAGTGGGGTTGAGGATGAGGAGGGAGGTTGAGGATGAGGAGGGAGGATGAGGATGAGGAGGGTTGAGGAGGGGGTTGAGGAAGGAGGATGAGGATGGGGGGTTGAGGAGGGGGTATGAGGAGGGAGGTTGAGGAGGGGGTTGAGGAGGGAGGATGAGGAAGGGAGGTTAAGGAAGGGGGTGTGGATGAGTAGGGGGGTTGAGGAGGGGGGTTGAGGTTGAGGAGGGGGGTTGAGCAGGGAGGTTGAGGATGAGGAGGGGTGTTGAGAAGGGGGAGGGGGGTTGAGGAGGGGGTTGAGAAGCGGGGTTGAGGATGAGAGGGGGGTTGAGGATGAGGAGGGGGTTGAGGATGGGGGGTTGAGGATGAGGAGGGAGGTTGAGGAGGGGGTTGAGGATGAGGAGGGAGGTTGAGGTAGAGGAGGGGGTTGAGGATGAAGAGGGAGGTTGAGGATGAGGAGGGAGGTTGAGGAGTGGGGTTGAGGAGGGGGTTGAGGAAGGAGGATGAGGATGGGGAGGTTGAGGAGGGGGTTTGAGGAGGGAGGTTGAAGAGGGGGTTGAGGAGGGAGGATGAGGAGGGAGGTTGAGGAGGGGGTTGAGGATGAGGAGGGAGGTTGAGGATGAGGAGGGAGGTTGAGGAGGGGGGTTGAGGTTGAGGAGGGAGGTTGAGGAGGGAGGTTGAGGAGGGAGGTTGAGGTTGAGGAGGGGGTTGAGGATGAGGAAGGAGGTTGAGGAGGGAGGTTGAGGATGAGGAGGGGGTTGAGGAGGGGGTTGAGGAAGGAGGATGAGGATGGGGGGTTGAGGAGGGAGGTTGAGGAGGGGGTTGAGGAGGGAGGATGAGGATGAGGAGGGAGGTTGAGGATGAGGAGGGGGGTTGAGGATGAGGAGGAGGGTTAAGGAGGGGGGTTGAGGATGAGGAGGGAGGTTGAGGATGAGGAGGGAGGATGAGGATGAGGAGGGTTGAGGAGGGGGTTGAGGAAGGAGGATGAGGAGGCAGGGGGTTTGAGGAGGGAGGTTGAGTAGGGAGGTTGAGGAGGGGGTTGAGGAGGGAGGATGAGGAGGGGGTTGTGGATGAGGAGGGGGGTTGAGGAGGGGGGTTGAGGTTGAGGAGGGAGGTTGAGGATGAGGAGGGGGGTTGAGGAGGGGGAGGGGGGTTGAGGAGGGGGTTGAGAAGCGGGGTTGAGGATGAGAGGGGGGTTGAGGATGAGTAGGGGGTTGAGGATGGGGGGGTTGAGGATGAGGAGGGAGGTTGAGGTTGAGGAGGGGGGTGAGGATCAGGAGGGAGGTTGTGGAGAGGGTTGAGGATGAAGACGGAGGTTGAGGATGAGGATGAGGAGGGAGGTTGAGGAGTGGGGTTGAGGAGGGGGTTGAGGAAGGAGGATGAGGATGGGGAGGTTGAGGAGGGGGTTTGAGGAGGGAGGTTGAGGAGGGGGTTGAGGAGGGAGGATGAGGAGGGAGGTTGAGGAGGGGGATGAGGAGGGAGGTTGAGGATGAGGAGGGGGTTGAGGAGGGAGGATGAGGATGAGGAGGGAGGTTGAGGATGAGGAGGGGGGTTGAGGATGAGGAGGAGGGTTAAGGAGGGGGGTTGAGGATGAGGAGGGAGGTTGAGGATGAGGAGGGAGGATGAGGAGGGTTGAGGAGGGGGTTGAGGAAGGAGGATGAGGAGGCAGGGGGTTTGAGGAGGGAGGTTGAGGAGGGGGTTGAGGAGGGAGGATGAGGAGGGAGGTTGAGGAGGGGGGTTGAGGTTGAGGAGGGGGTTGAGGAGGGAGGTTGAGGATGAGGAGGGGGGGATGAGGAGGGGGAGGGGGGTTGAGGAGGGGGTTGAGAAGCGGGGTTGAGGATGAGGAGGGGGTTGAGGATGGGGGGGTTGAGGATGAGGAGGGAGGTTGAGGAGGGGGGTGTGGATGAGGAGGGAGGTTGAGGAGGGGGTTGAGGATGAGGAGGGAGGTTGAGGAGGGGGTTGAGGAAGGAGGATGAGGATGGGGAGGTTGAGGGAGGGGTTTGAGGAGGGAGGTTGAGGAGGGGGATGAGGAGGGAGGATGAGGAGGGAGGTTGAGGAGGGGGTTGAGGATGAGGAGGGAGGTTGAGGATGAGGAGGGAGGTTGAGGATGAGGAGGGAGGTTGAGGAGGGGGGTTGAGGTTGAGGGGGGAGGTTGAGGAGGGGGGTTGAGGTTGAGGAGGGGGTTGAGGAAGGAGGATGATGATGGGGGGTTGAGGAGGGTGTTTGAGGAGGGAGGTTGAGGATGAGGAGGGAGGTTGAGGATGGGGGGGTTGAGGAGGGAGGTTGAGGATGGGGGGTTGAGGAGAAGCAGCGATTTCTGAGTAAACTTTTGTAAAAACATATAATATCCAAGTTTCTTTGTTAAAAGTTTCTTTTACTGTCATTTTACGTTATTTACCTTATAAGTGTAAATAATATTAATAAAAAAAGTTCTGAGCTACCCTTATTTTGCTTCAAAGTTCTTTATTTGAAATTCAAGTTTTTTTCCTGAAATTTCCTTCTTAAAATGAGGTGCGTGTTATACCCCGGTGCGTGTTATACTCCGATAAATACGGTATATATACAGTGAGGGGGAAAAGTATTTGATCCCCTGCTGATTTTGAATGTTTGTCCACTGGCAAAGAAATGATCAGTCTATAATTTTAATCGTAAAGGGAGTGCTCCTAATCTCAGCTCGTTATTGTACAAAAGACATCTGTCCACAGATTCCAAACTCTCCATCATGGCCAAGACCAAAGAGCAGTCTAAGGATGTCAGGGACAAGATTGTAGACTTACACAAGGCTGAAATGGGCTCCAAGGCCAGGACAAAGCAGCTTGGTGAGAAGGTGACAACAGTTGGTGCTATTATTCCCAAATGGAAGAAACACAAAATGCTGGTCTGGTGCTCCATGCAAGATCTCACCTCGTGGAGTTTCAATGATCATTTTATCACAATTTCATGAGAATTTTTCTATTTTATACGATAACAGGCTTGTCACTCTGAGTGAGATGTTTGTCCAACAGGAAAGATATCACTGTGGACTACAGTGCTCTGTTTTTCATGTATATATTGATGTATATGTGTATATAGTATGTACATATACAGTATGTTTCCTTTACTATGTTGTGTTTTTTCCCCCTTCTAGTTACAGGGAGATTTTCCCTGGTCTATGGTCCTTTTATATATTGTGATCGTTTGCCCCTTAGAAGTTATGACAAGCAAGTGGAGTATGGAGTTCTTGACAGGAGTGACGGAGTTAAAACTTCTGAAGAACTACTAATTGGTGCAACTTCCCTTTAAAAGCCTGGAAAGCAGACATGGAAGGGGGTGTGGCTGGCTAGGCTCTGGGCAGGTTGTGTGCTGCCGTCAGAGCAAGTCACAGAGTGGAGCTGGAAGGTGATCCTGTGTGGAACTGCAGTTTGAAGTTTTGTGAACAAGCCTGTAAGAGATCACCTCAATTACTGTGGCTGGGAGTACAGCAAGAAGTGTGAGCTGTTTGCAGTCGCAGGACGTTGTGAGCTGGAAGAGTGAATACAGCCTCAGGACGCCAAGTAAGTGAAGGGATTAGTGAGGATCCCCAGGCAGAGTTGCCTTAAAGGCCTAAGCACGCGTGTAGCTGAAAGAGGCCGTTGAATGAAAGTACCCAAACGTATTATGCCCCAGGGAAGAAGCGGAGTTTAGAAGACGGAAGTTGATACAAGTTAGTGTTGTGTTATGCAAGGGTCCCTGGGGTGAAGCATACGGGGGAGAGACGGGCGGGCCCTATGCTTCATCCGCGACCGTGGAGAAGACTACCGATAAACCAGAGAGGAGTTGTGTCCCAGAGAGGAGCCGTGTCCCAGAGAGGAGCCGTGTCCCAGAGGGGAGCCGTGTCCCAGAGGGGAGCCGTGTCCCAGAGGGGAGCCGTGTCCCAGAGGGGAGCCGTGTCCCAGAGGGGAGCCGTGTCCCAGAGGGGAGCCGTGTCCCAGAGAGGAGCCGTGTCCCAGAGAGGAGCTGTGTCCCAGAGAGGAGCTGTGTCCCAGAGAGATTTTCCCTGGTCTATGGTCCTTTTATATATTTAACACTGAGATACCAGGAGAAGTTACACTGGGTCTCGCTTCTTCACTTTTTGGTTTTTAAATTCACTTCGTCTTTAACTCCCATTTTAATTGCTCCAACAAATGTTAAGTTTTAAGGTTATATTGATCACAAGAGTATTCTGGTGATCTGGTTAAGTACCGGATTTATGTTTTTGCCAAAATAGGGATTCAGTTCTGAAAACTAAAAGAGATTACTTTTTACAAATCACCCTAAATGTATTTACCTGATGATGTCAGAGGCTGTCTCCACTCTCTCTGCATCTGCTGTTTTTATTCAAAATGAGGGTTGCATCTCATGTTAGTATTGCTTGAGACTTGATAAAGAGAGGTTGAAACTCTCGAAAGCTTGTACCTATAGATATATAAAAAAAATACGTTTTCCAATACAAAAGGTATAAAATATACTGCAATACTTATTATTAATATATATATATATATATTAATATATATATATATATATATATATATATATATATATATATATATATATATATAATTTCTAAATTACTATATATATATAAACTAGCGTATTGCCCGTCAAAAAATGACGGCAATCAGATGTGTATGTTTTAAAAGTTGTTTAGTTATTAATATACACATGGAACTGTAAGGTAGCTAAAGTGTTTTTTTTTGTGTACTACTGAAATATAGAATTCAAATTAATAAATGAATTTACATATTTTTATGCATTGTGTTGAAGAGCTGGCAATCTGAGTTGATGTTGCTGCAGCATTAGTGGTGTGGAGCTGCTGTGTAAGCGTGATGAACGTGTGGAGTGTAATAGTGTGCGTGCGCGAGACCAAACCGTTAGCGTAGTTGTGTAGTTCTGCATTATCCTAAAATGGCGGATAATGTGTTTTATGCGTCTTCGCAGATTATCGGTTAGCCTGCGCGAGGCGAGCCAGGCGATGATCGCCTGCGGCGCTCATCGCTAAGCCCGCTAAAGTACTACGGTTTAACATTAAATTTGTTTGCCACACAACATGACACTACATTTGTCCCTTTTTTTTTTTTTTCAAATAAATACAATTTATTTTTTATAAAATTAATATTTTTGTAATTTGCAACTTATATTTCATCCAATGCGTTGGTTTAGGCAGGAAATCCGATGTTGCGCGAGACAAAGTCGTTAAATCTGTGTTAATGCGTAAATCTGTAATTTCTGATCGTAAAATGTACTCGCTACTGTCTTTTTACTCATTGCGAGGTTAATCCGCATCCTTTATCTCGTATTTTTTCTAACACCTACGTCTATGGCTGTGTTTTACGCAGTTCGTAGTAGTATAGCCTCGTTTTCATTTTTTTCGGCAGCCATTTTTTTCTCGCTTAGCCGATTTTCGATCTTTGTAACTCGGCAAAATCGCTGTCAATTGGAGTTCCAACTCACTTCCAGACGTCCTGCCTGCTTCCCCATGCTGTAAGTGACCTTTATTTTATTTTTTAGTGTGTATTTAGTGTTTTTTTTAGTGTTTTGTTTCCGCCGCTTATGTCGTAATTTTTTTCAGCTCGTATTTTTTTTGTAAGTGCTACGAAGTTACGGCTCGCCTCGCTACGCGAGGCTCGCCTGCAATGAGCGCCTGTGGCGCTCATTGTCAAAGTGCTACAAAGTAACGGCTCGCCGGGCGATGAGCGCCTGCGGCGCTCATCGCTAAGTCGTACGCACTACGCAACAGAGCAGTTTAACGGCTCGCTACGCGAGGCTCGCCAGGCGTTGAGCGCCTGCAGCGCTCATCGCAAAGTCGTACGCACTGCGCAACGGAGCGTGACGACGTCTCGTAGTTAGACAATTATAATATGTGATCACCATCTAGGCCTCCTCTGATCTGGGATAACTCTTAGAAATGCTAAAGTTTGCTACATAACTGCTTTTATGAACAGGACTATGGAACATAACCCATCTTGATTTGCTAAGTCCTCCTCTTATGTCCTATTTTTTTTTTTTTTACCATCTCTTTGTTGCTTTCTTTCTTTTCCATCTCTCTCTCTGTTCTGTCACTCCATGTTTCTCTGTTCCTCACACCATCCCCTATTCTTTTTTAGGAGCCTTTTGAAAGCTTGACCCATCTCAGAAGCCATTAGTATTATTAATATTACTACTAATGTATGCCTGCTATAATTTTTTGAGAGATGGTAATTATTTCTAGCTAAATTTAGATCCCCTTTGAAATGTTTTAACATCTCTGTAACCTCCAATGTTGTATCTGACTTGCTCAGTTACCCCTGTTTTATGACTTTCTCTTATGTCGCAATTCTATTTTTTTCTAATTTCTTTTTATTTATTAAATATAAAACACATTAAAAAAAAACATACCATCATATCTCATCCATTCACACCACCTTCATTATGAGGGATACAATATCTTTATACGAAACTGAACAATACAATAAATTATATTTAATCATTATCCAAAGGGTAAGATTGCTTTTTAAATATCTAAATACATTCATGAAAAGAGAACATATACTTTACTTTTTTTTCTTTTTCAGCATAGAAATACCACAGTTGCCAATTAGAAGACCCTTTTTTTTTATCTGCTGTGTATCCTCCTTTAGCAAAATCTCTGTTTTTACTTTACAAATGTTCCACTTCCTCCCAAGAGGGAATCTGTGTCTCCAATATTTTACCAAGAACCATTTAATTATTAGTAATATATGTGAAATTAAGTATTTGCTTTGAGGATCAAGCTGATTAACATCTAAATGTAATATTAGAAACAGTGGACTGCATGGAATATCTTTGTCTACTATCTTAGATATTTGTTTACAGCAATATATCCAGAATTAATACATTTTTCCACAATCCCTTCATACATGCATGGTTGTTCCATAATTTCCGCAACCTTTCCAACATTTAGTTTGCCATTTTTTATTAAATTTGTTTATGACTTCCGGAACATAGTACCACCACTTGTACCACTTTGAAAAATAGTCCCGTATATGAGGCACATATCACAGACTGTTTTACTAATTTAAAAGTTGAACTCCATGCTTTTTCGTCATATCTCAACTTTAGGTCTGACTTCTATTCTTTTATTCCTCTGGTTTTAACAAGGTGGTAGTTAGAGATTATATGTGAATCAAAGTTCTTCAAATGAAGTTAGCTTACTCAAAGCATTTTCTTTAATACCCCATTGTTTTAAAGAATTAACGAATATCTGATAGTTCAACCCAGTTACATTTTTTAACTCATATTTATTTTGGAGCTTCTCCAGATCTTGTAAGATGCCACTGTCATATAGATAATTTATATTATAAATGCCATTGTTCTTCCAGATAACTGTAGATTTCTGTTGCTATAAGAAAAAACCTCTATAGATGCACCTACCACCTCTTTGTTGCTTTTTTCTCATTCATCTCTCTGTTCTGTCGCTTCCTCCATATTTCTGTCCCTCACACTATTTCTCTTTTTTCAAGCCTTTTGAAATCACCATCCAGGCCTCCTCTGATCCAAGATAACTCTTAGAAATCTGGATGAACAGGACTTTGGTGGTTAACTGATTATTATTATAGTTTATTTATAAACGCGCCAACATATTCCGTAGCGCTGTACATAAGATAAGTTCAAGACAAAGATACATACAAATTAAAATATAGCAAGGCAAGGAGGGCCCTGTCTTTGAGCCTCAAATCCATAGTGTCCATAGTGCTTTCCCTAAAGCACTTTGTAAGATTGAAACTCGCAGACTAACAACCTAAACTGATCTCAGAAGCCAATGTAATTATTATTACTAATGTATTCCTATAATATTTTGGGAAATAGAAATTATCTCTAGCTAAATTTCAATCCCTGTAATGCTGTAACAATTCTGTAACCATGGCTTCCCTCTAGCCATCCTATCCCCATTTTATGACTTGCATAACTTTCTAAGATCTCCTCCTCATATGTCCTAATTGCTTACCTTCTCTTTGTGGCTCTCTCTCATTAATTTTTCTCTCTGTTCAATGTCTACCTCTGTTGCTCACCCCATCTCCCATTCTCCTTGTAGAGACTTTTGAAATCACCATCTCTTTTGATCTGGGATGACTTTCAGAAAGTTATGGAGTTATGAAAAGTACACATTACACTCAATGCCAAGAGGTTATAACGTATCAGCACATCATATGAATCTCAACAAACAAATCTTTTGGTATAAGATAAAATGACTTTTTTATTGACAATTGATTCATCAATCACTTTAGTTTATTAGATCTATATTTAATATAAAGAACTATAATTCTATACATTATAGTATCACTTATGTACATATTTTTGACAGCTTATCATATCAAATCTTGGTTGATGTAACAAAACCCATAAAGAACACTATAACATTAAGGTGAAAAACTATATAAATTAGTTTACAGGTTCACAAATTGATTAGGAGTGCTCAGCCTGATGGTTTAGAGCAAAGTCCATAATTACAGGCTACCTTAAATCAAAAGGCAATTGGTAAGCAAACAGATAGCAGCAATGCACAGAACCAGTGCTACCTCATAGTAGGTCTTCTAATAATACAAGCTGATACACTAACAGAAGAGTAGCACTGCTGTAAAGTTCTGTTTACATACTTTACAACTCGGATATACATTGTGTGGGACCACATATATAAGACTGAATATATTTTTTATGATCTTGCCAAATGTGTTTGATTTATTATTTTTTTAATGATCTCGGTAGAATTGCCTGATGTGTAATGTATGTGATATGTAATAGTTCACCAACATTAAACATTTCCCACATTCAAAACATACAACTGATATTTGTCATGTCTGTTTTCTTGTGTCATCTGATTTATAAACTTGCCAAATAAGAACATTTAAATGATTTTTCACCTGTGAGTTTTCTTATGTATATTGATATTTGAGATTTCACTGAAACATTTCCCACAATTAGAACATGTCAATTATCTTTCCAGTGTGCTCTCATATGTTGATTTCGACTTGTGGCCCAACTAAAACACTTCCCACATACAGAACAAACAAATGGTCTTTCTCCGGTGTGAGTTCTCATATGTACATGGAGATTTGGGGCATAGCGGAAACATTTTCCACATACAGAACATGCAAATGGCTTTTCCCCCGTGTGAGTTCTCATATGTACATGGAGCTGTGAGTCCTGACTGAAACATTTTCCACATTCAGAACATGCAAATGGCTTTTCCCCAGTGTGAGTATTCTTATGTAGTTTAAGACATGAAGCAGTACTGAAACATTTCCCACATTCAGAACATGCAAATGGTTTGTCTCCTGTGTGAGTTCTCATATGTACATGGCGCTGTGAGTCCTGACTGAAACATTTACCACATTCAGAACATGCAAATGGTTTTTCCCCTGTGTGGACTCGCTTATGCAGATTGAGCCTTGAAGCCAAAATGAAACATTTCCCACATTCAGAACATGCATATGGTTTTTCACTTGTGTGAGTTTTCTTATGTCTGTTAAGATACGAAGCATGACTGAAACATTTCCCACATTCAGAACATGCATATGGTTTTTCACCTGTGTGAGTTCCTTTATGTTCGTTAAGACCTGAGCGGTGACTGAAACATTTCCCACATTCAGAACATGCAAATGGTTTTTCTCCTGTGTGTGTTCGTATATGTTGAGTAAGCTTTTGGCCCGCACTGAAAGATTTCCCACATTCAGAACATATAAATGTTTTTTTCCCTGTATGAATTCTCATATGTAGTTTGAGATTTGAGGACAGATTGAAACATTTCCCACATTCAGAACATTCAAATGGTTTTTCTCCTGTGTGTGATATCATATGTCGCTTCCGACTTACGGCCTGACTGAAACATCTGCCACATTCAGAACATTCAAATGGTCTCTCCCCTGTGTGAATTCTCATATGTTGTTTGATTTGTGAGGGCTGACTGAAACATTTCCCACATTCAGAACATTCAAATGGTTTTTCTCCTGTGTGTGATATCATATGTCGCTTCCGACTTACGGCCTGACTGAAACATCTGCCACATTCAGAACATTCAAATGGTCTCTCCCCTGTGTGAATTCTCATATGTTGTTTGATTTGTGAGGGCTGACTGAAACATTTCCCACATTCAGAACATACAAATGGTTTTTGTGTTCTGCTTATTGGTTTTGCTTCTAGATAACTATGTGATACACTGGAATCTTCCAGTACACAATCTGGTGGACTAAGGGAAATTTGGTTCTCTTCGAGGTTATTCCAAATCTTGGATCCATCTGTTGGGAATAAAAGCAACAACATTTTATTTTATATAAAATCTGAGAGTTTTAACATACTTCTAAATGGAAATGATAAGTCAAAGTCTGAGACCAATTTACAGATAATAAATGGTCAGTTTGGTTCAATGTCTAGCATGATCCTGTGCATTACTAATTATTGTAAATTATGATATTATGTTTAGCATTAACATGATTTTATATTTACTTGAATTGAGTAAGTACAATTAGTTTTTGTCAATGGAATAGTTTTGTATACTTTTAATAATATGTATTATATTGTTTTTGTCTAACAAAGTCCTACTTTCCTGCTAAGGGGGTCACTCACACTAACGCCTCCTCTGTCATGTTGTAAGTGGAGCCTGACCAGCTATGTGGATAGCTCCTCCCCACCAGTTTCATCATCTCTTTCGCTAAACAAGACGGAGGGATATTAATGAGGGAGAATGTGGGAGGAAAAATGGTAGCTTTTATATGGAGAAATACGGATGGCAAATAAACTAAAGCAACTAAGCTAAAAATGTTTCCTTAAAATGTTTATAAAAAGGCAGTTTGAGTGAAAATAAAGAAAAAATCCAGAGTTAAGTGAGCCTATAAAGACTATTGAGTTTCTATATAATGATATTCCCCAGTGAGAGGGTATTTTAATTGTGAATTGATTACGGAGAGTAATGTCTATGCTGGACCATAAATATATTTTGCATTGCTCTTTTGACCACAATATTGGAAAATAATTGGTTTTAGTTTTGAGAATAATATTGGGAATAATTTTAAACTAATCATTACTAACAAAGTCCTACTTTCCTGCTAGGGAGGTCACTCACACTAACACCTCCCCTGCCATGTTGTATGTGGATGGTTCCTTCCAACCAATTTCATCATCTTTTCCGGTAAACAAGATGGACGGATATTAACTGAGGGAGTATGTGGGAGGAAAAATAGCGGCTTTTATTTGGCTCAAAAGTTAGAGTTTAGTGACTCTATAAAGACCATTGGGTGTCTATATAATGATATTCCCCAGCGAGAGGGTATTTTGAATGTGAATTGATTATGAAGAGTCATGTCTATTGGACCAGAAATATATTTTGCATTGCGCTTTTGACCACAATATTGGAAAATAATTGTTTGTAGTTTTGAGAATAATATTTGGAATTATTTTAAACTAATCATTACTTATGACATATTTGACATTATTTTTTGGACATACACATTTTGCACATAGAGGTATAATAGAGACATTGTTTGGTTATTTTTACTTTTCCTATTTTGTATAAATTACGAACCTTCCATGATATTTAAAAGACTCTCCTCCTCCTTCACCTGCTGCTGATCTCTTATATTCAGCTCTTCTTGTTCAACCTTGGAGACAACTGGAGGTCTCACATCTAAAGGTCCTACACAGAGAAAGATGAACAGATTATAGACATTCACCATTTTATTTATTCAATATCTTTCTAGTGTTTGTGTCTTAAAAACTATTTAATTCCTTTAGTTGAAAGATTCACAAACACAAAAACAATCAAATGCTGTTACTTTGTATGGACCATATATTGTGTCATTGGGTATAAATCCACCTTTGCTATGTACTGCTTGCATGTAACAAAAATACAACAGTTTTATGGATCTGTTTACAAGTAAATCAATAATATCCAAACAAGCATTTCCTACAGGAATCTATGTCAATTGAAATAATCTGTTTAGTTTTAAGGTTTTGTATAAAAAAACAACAACATAATATGTTCAAAATAAAATGTGAAAATTCTGGAGTCCAGAACAGACATAAATAAAAAAATAAAAATAATTACATTGAATAACGTAGCTTTTAACTACACTTTAACTGTACCGAGAGGAACTGAGGGCCCAATGGGATTGTGGTGATGTAGAGGAGGAGAAGGAGGAGACAGGTTATTTCTTGGAAGGGGATCTACACTTTGATTCTTGTAAGCACACACTGCTCTTGGGCTCTTGCAGGCATAGACTGCACTTGTAAGCACTAACTACACTACGCCACAGTACAGAACTTTATTCCACTTCCTGAAAGAAAGGATGCTTACATGCACCTAGATGTCATCCACTGTATGTCTCTGCAATCCAATGTTAACTGAAAGCAGAAAGGCATGAGTGACTGAGCAAGTGTTGGCATTACATTCCCCGGGTTCAGCACTGCACCGTCCAGATGAACGTACCTGTGTGTAAGTGAGGAGTGAAAGCTGCTGCTGCTAGAACAGCAATCACGGACAAATATACTTAGCAGAGCATCCTATGTGCAGTGATTCTGGGCCTCTTTTATATGTAAATCTCAAGCAAACAGAAACTACAATTCCGATGGGTGCTGGATAACAGAGTCTACTGTTTATATAAACGTAGTAAATATTTTTTAAGAAAAAAAATATTTAAAAGAATAAACAAGAACTGGGAAGATATTGTCATTAACAGTTTTCATTTAAGCAAATATGCCATGTACACATATAATATCTATCACAGTCCCTGTATACATAATGTATCACTCACTTTCACTGATATTTACAGGACTTTCCTCCTCTTTACTCTCCCGGGGACTCCTCATATTTGTCTCTTTTTCTTGATCAGACTCTGAGAGAACGGATGGTGTCACTTTGTCACAGTCTGTACAAATAAACATGAGGTGGTCACACGTCTTTATGGTCAGTACAAATAAACACGAGACATTCACATGCTGGGATTTGTTACATGTCTTCATGGTCAGTGCATATAAACATGAGACGTTCACATGCTGGGATTTGTTACATATCTTTATGGTCTGTACAAATAAACATGAGATTGTCACACTCTGGGATTTGTTACGTCTTTATGTTTTGTACAGAACAAAGGAAGGAGCGGAGGCCGGAGCAGGTAAGTGAGGGGAGGGGGGGGGGGTTGAGGATGAGGAGGGAGGTTTGAGGATGAGGAGGGGGGTTGAGGATGAGGAGGGGGGTTGAGGATGAAGAGGGGGGTTGAGGATGAGGAGGGGGGTTGAGGATGAGGAGGGGGGTTGAGGATGAGGAGGGGGGTTGAGGATGAGGAGGGGGGTTGAGGATGAGGAGGGGGTGGGGTTGAGGATGAGGAGGGGGTGGGGTTGAGGAGGGAGGTTGAGAATGAGGCGGAGGGAAGAGACACAGGGAAGAAGAGACACGTGAGAGAGAGGGGGACACAGAAGGCACAAGAGGGACACAGGGGGCATCACATTTCCCACCCTCGGCTTATACTCGGGTCACTCATTTTACCCAGTATTTTGTGGTAAAATAGGTGCCTCTGCTTATACTCAGGTCGGCTTATACTCGAGTATATACGGTATATATATATATATATATATATATATATATATATATATATATATATATATATATATATATATATATATATTTTATAACAGAGTCAAGCAATGAGTATATATAAGCCTGAGATTGGGCAGAGCTATATATCCAGGCATGACAAGCAAGAGATAATTGGAACTGCAACTTAATCAAGCCAGTGCACCGGATCCTTATCAGGATGATTTAAAAAGCCCTACAGCATAATAATAGGATCTATAGATAATAAAGTTACTGTATTTGCAGATGATTGAGTTGTTACGGTCACAAAACTTAAAAAAATCACTAATGGAATTACATAAAATTATAAATATTTATACTGAGATATCTTATTATAATTAAATATATAAAAATCATAAGTGCTATCAATAAACCCTCAAGCTAAAAAAGGTTAGAACTGAAAGAAAACTTTCTCTATAAATGGGACACAAAAAACTCACTTAGGAATAAAGTTCACACCCAATTTAAATAATTTGGTTAAAAATAATTTTGATAAACTAAAGGTGGATATAAATGATACACTTATAAATTGGAAGAGGTTAAAATGTAACATAGCTAGGAAGAATAGCCTCTATAAAAATGACTATTCTACCGAAAATTATTTATATTCTAAGAGCTTTACCTTTGATAATGCCAAACTATAGATTAAAGGAACTTCAGAATAAAATAGATCTATACATTTATAGGAATGAAATACCTTGAATCAAAAAGAAAATTACATCAAAAGTTTACTCTAAAAGGTGGATTGGCGGCACCCAATATTATGGAATACTCAAAGGCAGTGACCTTAACACACATATAAAAAAATATGTTTAAGACAAATGTTCCTAAATTCTTAATATTGCCTTAGCTTGTAATATAGATCTGGAAAATATGATATGGGATAAAACACAAAATTAAAAATTAAATAAATTAGCACTTGTTCCAAGATCCTTATTGAAATTTAGTTTTGGATTAAATAAAAAATTAAACCTGATTACATTTCTATCACCTATTATACCAATAAATAAGATTAGCTCTGAACTTCTACCCTAATTAAATATGGATTGGACAAAATGGGGAATAAAATCTCTAAACGATTTATATCAAAATGGGTATTTTAAAAATTTCAAACTTATATCTAAAGAAAATAAGATTCCAAAAGATAAGTGGCTGTTTTTTTTAATATGCTATATACCATAGTTTCCAACTCTGAATATAATTTAAAAGAAAGGAGAGAATTAACATATTTTGAAACAACCATTTATAATACAAAAAGAAAGCAAACAATAACAAGTTGCCTTAAAAGAATAAAAGCATTAACGGAAAATCTAAAAAAATACTAAAGTGGGAACAAGAATTCCAAAAGGAATGGGATGAAAAGAAGAGCTGTTTTAAATTAATGAAAAATATACTAAATGCAACACATTTAAAGAAGTTCAATTTAAGTTAATACAGAGGTGATACGTAATTGCCCCACAAGAATATTCTGGGAAATGTTGGAGATGTTATAAGGATAAAGGAACACAGATGAATATGTGGTGGATTAGTCTGCTTATTCAAGCATTCTGGTCTAGCTGTATTTTACAAAAATCCAAAATTATAAAACAAGATTTAAAAGTGACACCAGATATCATACTATTTCATTTTTTTCCTGAAAGGTATTTCAAGAGTAAAAATTAACATGACTGTTAATATTTTGATAGTCACAAAATGGCTGATCACCCTTCACTGGAAAAAAAATTACCTTACCTACATGGAAGGAAATGAAAATGGTGGTTGACAGAAATAAATAAATTGAAATGGATTGTATAAAGTTTAACCCAGAACTGCAAAATAAAAATAAATTAAAATGGATATTATGGAGTTGATACAAGTACATATACTGTTTTGTTATTGTTACCATTCCCCCACTCTATATTAAAGTGAGAATGGAACCCTTTCAGTCTATTTTTTGCCTTATGATGTTATAATACAGATAAAGAAAACATACTCACAGAGACTGTTTAGCCTTGGAACTATATAAAGATTTGCTATGAGTCAGTAAAGGTATTGATGTTTTGTAAGTTATTGCCCAGCTTCTATTATCATGTTTGTTCTTTTTTTGTTTTATATATTAAAGCAGGATAGGTTTTTAGAATTAGTTTTTATAACAACATCTTTTTATACGTGTTACACAATTTTGAAAATGGTATTTTTGGGGAAGTCACTGAAGTTGTGCTATATAATGCCCTGTATGTTCTGCTTGTTTTATAATATTTGTGTGTTCTAAAACATAAATAAAAAATATGAAGAGACACAGGGGAGGGAGAGGGGGAAGAGACACAGGGGAGGGGGAGGGAGAGGAGGGGGGGGGAAGAGACACAGGGAAGGGGGGGGGGAGCGGAAGAGGCAGAAAAAAAGAGACAAAGGGGAGGGGGCAGGAAGAAACACAGGGGAGGGTGGGGAAGACACAGGGGGAGGGGGGGGGGAGACTCACAATGAGCACCAAAGGTTCATCGCTAAGCAGGCAGGTTAGGGGAGGGGGGGGGGGAGCCTTGCAATATGTGGCAAACACCATTGCCATGCTTCAAATTTATTGCCGTCATTTTTGAGGCGCTCATCGCGAGACCCGTAACGTAGACGGGAAAAGGCTCGCAATGACCTGTAAATGGGGTCCTGTTAGCCACAAGAGCGAGAAGCCTCTGATTTCTACAGATTTATACAACTATCAGACATCAAATATATACAAAAACAGACTCTTGGAGTAAATATAAATATAGATATATAGAAAGCTTTACTTTAATTGGTGAATGTTGGGGGAACATGTGCAGCATGCATGAGATAACAGCACTGCTTACTGGTACCTGCGTTCCCTTCTGCTAACTGATCTAAATGTTTAAGATATCAATAGTTGCTGATCCCTTATATTCAGTTCTTCTTGTTCAAATGTTGAGACAATTGGAGACTTCATATCTAAATGTCTTGCACAGAGATGGATAATCTGCTTATAGACTTGTACTATTTTAATTATTCAATATCAATCTAGTGTTTGAAAGTGGAAAATATTGTCATTAACAGTTTAACCAAATATGTTGTGTCCCTTATGGCTGCCAGTAATTCATTGTGTTACAATTCGTATAATATATATCCCAGTCCTGTATAAATAATATATCACTCACGGTCACTGGTATTTCCAGGACTTTCCTCCTCTCTAATCTCCCATGGACTTCTCATATATGTCTCTTCTTCTTGATCAGACTCTGAGAAAACGGATGGTGTCACGTTGTCACTGTCTGTACAAATAAACATGAGACGGTCACACACTGGGATTTGTTACATGTCTTTATGGTCAGTACAAATAAATATGAGACGGTCACTCACTGGGATTTGTTACACGTCTTTATGGTCAGTACAAATAAATAGGAGACGGTCACTCACTGGGATTTGTTACACGTCTTTATGGTCAGTATGAATAAACATGAGATGGTCACTCACTGGGATTTGTTACATGTCTTTATGGTCAGTACAAATAAACATGAGATGGTCACTCACTGGTATTTGTTACACGTCTTTATGGTCAGTACGAATAAACAACGCCATCATTACTCCCACCTCCCAAGCCCGTTGTCTTGGGGTTCTACTGGACCCTGCCCTCTCTTTCATTCATCACATACAGTCACTAACAAAATCTTGCCTTCCTCATCTAAAAACATTTCCAAAATAGCGCTGCTGCTGTAACCGTCTGTTGCCTTTGTCAGAATGAGAGTCCTGTAGGCTGTCTAGATAGACCAGATTGGGGTGGGGAAAAGTTAACAAGATGTCGTTTTAACAAATTGAGAAATTCTTAGTTAAGCCACAATAGCTAAGAAGCGTCACGTACTATAACTGACATCCCTTGGATCAGGTTAAGTGGTGTAATTGATACCATTGACAGCTGTTAACCATAAATGTGCATAGTTTCCTACGCCAGGTCCCTCGGTTTAGACTCCCTATTACTGGCTACAGGATAATCACAACGATTCTTGTTAAACACAAAGAAATGTGATATAGAGGATTGGTTCCTAGGCCAGAAAAAGGTCTTGCACTAATCTGGGTAATAAGGATAACGCAGCAGAAATCTGGTCAGCTGCCTTAGACTCTCGGGCGACTGTTTGAACCAATATCTCCCTATAAGTATAGCCTTATCACTAGGCTGCCCTGTCCAGTCATGTAGTCATTGTCCAGGCCACATTGCCTGGTGGTGGTCTACCTCTACCTGTTCCTGAACACAAAATTCCCCCCATCCATAGCAGATTGATTGACCTTGGATTGGTGGACCCTCGAGCAGTTAATGGACAGCCCCACCATAGCTGTTGCTGAGGAAAATACGAATGTGAGCTGGGACCATACCGGCAATATGCACAATGTGTTAATCATTGTATCGATTTCTTTTTTGTAACATAGTATATGAAGGAGCAAAAGGAAATAAAGTGTATACCCTCTTTTGGACACCAATGGTGTGTATTTATTGAGGAAGACGTATATGTCTGCATCAATCGCCATACACCTCATATCACTTCCTAAGTGAGGAGATACTTGAACCTAGGAAACCTAGGGGTAGGGTCGGTCAGTTTGTGCCAATTCAAGCCAAACTGAATACCAGGTTGTGACAATTCCTGTCCTTTTATATTAACTTCTAATGATATTTATGTGAACTTTATGTTATGATCCAAGAGCTCTACTAATTCTGTATATATTAACTTAAAAAAAAAAAAAAACTAAGTCAGAGGTGCTCATCAGAGAACAAACTAACCTTAGTTAACTTACCTGCACACAGATCTGAATTCATGTCCACCTGCTGTATATTAGTTTCCTCTCTCTCATCCTCTCCTTTCTTATTAAACAACACAGAGTGAAATGTTTTATCCAGGTGTCCTGAAAGTGCAAAATGAGATAAAATGATTGGATGGATTTAATAAAACTGAGACTATTAAAACACTACGTTTAAAAGTAGAAGAGGTTGAGACTAAGAGGGTGAGACTCATATTATTTTTACGTTTTCCCCCGTACCTGCACTGTGGTCTGGACGTGGTGTCACCTGCTGAATATCTATGTCCTCAGTCTCATCCTCACCGGTCTCACTAATTGATACAGTAGGGAAACCTAAAAATAAGGAAAGGAAAAAGTAGGAGATTTGTACATTCAATATGAAAAGATAGCAGACCACGGTAACCACAACTGGAAGATCAACCTTTGTGCTTAGACCTATCGGATTGCGGTCTAATTGAACCCAATCACCGATCCTTTATACTTCTAAGGACCCTGTTATAGAGCAACTTACATCTAATTTGTCGATCTTGAGATGTCTAAGAAAAATAGAAGGATACAAGTAGGTGCAGACTCTCAAAGAAAGAAGCAACTAGTATTGGATGACCCCATTTTAGGAGGTGTGGATGAAAAAAAAAGTAAATAAGTAACAAGTAAATTCTTACTTCAGCTCACATGGATTACATTAATTATAAGAATCATTAAGATAAGAAGCTGGGAGACTTGATGTGAATGCTTTAGAATTATGATATCAAAGTATTCTGTGGTCTGGATTAAAGCTCCAGCCATGAGGCATCATCTGTGTCGGAGATCCTGCCCGGGCATAGTCAGGACGTTTGTATTGTACTATACAATGTAACTGATTATGGAGATTGTTTCGCTTGATAAGAGCTTATCTAGAAGTTTGTTTTCTAAAATAGTTATTAAACAGTTATTGAAAATATGAAATGTTCACCGTAGATATATATCTAAGTTTGCTGGATTAATATAGTTCAGCACTCTATGGGCAAAAAGCAGCCTATGTGTATGTACCACATCTCATAAAACATTTTATTTTTATTAATATCTAAAAATCCCTCTAGACACACCTGGAGGTGTCAACAAAATCATTAAACAGGCATCTACTCCCCCCAATCAGCATGCAGCATCCGGGGAGAAATATTAACCCACTATTTACCTGTTTTTCTTTGCACAGCCAATCTCCTTGCAGCTTTCTGTCATATATCAGTGATACACTACATTTCCCAGGCTGTTTTGCTACATATCCCATACTGCTTTGCACTTCAGACAGGAAACCAGGGTTAATTCAAGAGATTCAGGTAACCTAATTGGCCAAAACCAATCATTTTAAATTTGAGGCTAATTTAGCCTAGGTTTGGAGGGTGTTTACCTTGATTTTCAATTGTCAGAGATTACTATTATTGCTAAACACTTACTCTGTATGTGCAGGAAGGAAAGGATGAAAAGGAAGTGTATGAAAACATGTGACTTCCCACAATAGGGTAGAACTCAGGTGCATCATTCCAAAACAAAATGGATACCATGCTGCCTGTGATTGGTCAAACTGAATATGACAGTTATGCTAATTTTAGAAGAGATTGGCTGGGGGTGTCAACTTTGAAATCCAACTGTTTGCAAATACAAGAAAGTCAGCTGACTTTAATGTAAGTGTTTAAATGTTTATTTTGGTATTTAATGCAAAAAATGTTTTCACACACTACTGATTCTCCTCCATTAGATGCATTCATAATACAGCAAACTTAGATATCCCTTTAATTTAGTGTGTAGGGTTAGTCTACCCTGTATAATTCATCTCTCCGACAAAGAATATATGTCCACTCACCCACACAGGGATCTCCCTGGATTTCCTGCTCCTGAGCTTCTTGTATTTGTTCAGAGCTTGGCACAATCTCAGTCCTGGCATCACCTGTGCACATAATTCAATAAGAAATAAACCTTCAAATATGGTAATTTTTATTATATTCTACTGTAACACGTAAAGACCACTGTAGTCCTTTATTTGTCATCTGCTCTTCTGAAGAACTAGATCTGATGTGGGCTAAATGTTCGTTTCTAGAAGTGTGTGATTCAAATATAGAGAAACATCTGATTCAGCTGAAATCCGACGATCTATAATATCAATATATAATACAAATACCAATATATAATACCAATCTATAATACCAATCTATAATCAATATATAATACAAATACCAATATATAATACCAGTCTATAATACCAGTCTATAATGCCAGTCTATAATGCCAGTCTATAATATCAATATATAATACCAGTCTACAACGCCAGTCTATAATATCAGTCTATAACGCCAGTCTACAACGCCAGTCTATAATATCAGTCTACAACGCCAGTCTACAACACCAATGCATCCACAAGGCCACTATCTGCCTGTGATGTCAAGTCATGGAGACCATAAGACATGGCCGCACTGTTAGGGATCGCACATTCCTAACAACTCTCTGCTTTCTGTGTATAAGACATCACAAGAGGTGTCCGGGATTACTGGGTCACAGCCTTCCTGCAGTCAATTCTCGATGTATGACTTATGGTCACCTGGCCACTCAGGCTGTTCCTTTATCAGCTGAATGCAATAAGAAAAGCGATGTCAAAGAAAAGTAAGGAGAGCTCTACCCTCGGGGGTTAAAATCATGCCTGGAAATCAGGGATAAATCCACCTATACCCCGGCCTTGTAGCCATAACTAATGTTCAGGACCTTCTTAGTTTCCCCCTGTTTTATTGATACTAAATGTAATATATGTACTAAATGTCTTTGTATATTTTATTTGGTGTATTTATACTAGGACATTATTCAGATGAAACTATTTTAGTTTGGTCTCTGTGCTCTCGTAAACCTCATATTACCATATACATTTCAAATTGACATTAGTGCTCTTCATTTTCTGATCTTCTGATTTCCACCATCATCATCATCATCACCAGAGAGGCTGAGGAATAAGTGATGTACCAGGGGCCACAAGAAAGAGCGCTGCTTAAAAGACTACTTGAGTGGTCTTATAAAGGGGTCTCTCAAGAATAGTTTAGTAAGACTGGATCAAAAAAAATATTTTTAAACATTTACTGTATATTTAAACAATTATCTACTATTTTTTCAATGATCATTCCAGTGTGTATAAGCTCCAGTTCTCTACAGCCTTTGAATGAAGTATTGTGGCTGGAGTGGATCCACTAAAGGGGATGTGTTAAACTGAAACCCGTCTCTGAAACACACATTAGTAGCAGGGTAACCTGAGCCACTAGTCATGTACAAACATATTTTGTAGTCACCACCCACTATCATACTGCAGTTGGGCTATGACACTTTAGCCCCTCCCCTTCATTGCTCCAATCCAGATACAATACTTCATTCAGTAATCTAGAGACATAGAGCTTATACAGTCTGGGAGCATGACTAAAAAATAGTATTTCATTGTTTAAATGCACAGTAAATGTTTAATTAAAGGACCACTCAATTCAGCACAATGTGGACCACACCACACAGTAAAGATATCCTAAAAGCAGGTTGAAATACTTAACGCATTTCTGAAATATATACTTTTTATTAACTGACAAATGAAATATAATGCTTGTTTACATATGTAACCGACTGGACTCAACACAAATAAGTACTTCCATGGCAGCCTCTATACACTTGCAGAGTTAAATCATTTATAGGGAAAATCTTAGATACTCTTGGGCCGGACAACGGTTTATGCTACTTGTTTCTATCTTGACAAACATGTGACGTTTTCCTTAACTCTAGTGGTCTTTTAAAACCGATTAAAACAATATAACCATGTGCTGAATTCAGAGATGTAATAATTATATGACTGATAAAAGTAGATCTGTATTATATATATATTCTTATTATATATATCACCCACCTGCACCGAGCTCAGATTGGATCTCCTGTTGCTGATAATCATTTCCATTTCTCTCATCCTCTTGTTCCTCTATAACTGACCTCATGTCTAGATTATCATCAGGGAGCCCTATTAACACAAACAGGAGATAAAGTGAGTTAATTTGGTATTATTACATTCAATAAATTAAAGTCTTATTAAACAAAACAAACAAACAAACAAACAATAGGAAATTCACAATTCTCTAAGACTTGTCAGTCGTGTGTCTTCTGCTGTCAGTGGGAGGACGTGCTCTGGGACTTAGATACTGACGGACATTCCTGGATAGTGTGTCCAACGTCTCATAGAAACATCTTGGGATGATTTATATCTACTTCCAACATCATAATGTCACCTGAGCTCCTGTGTGTAGAGACGCCCAAAGTCCTGAGTGTCTGGTGATTCTCCGTCATCGCATCCTTGTAAAGCTCCTTGTGTCCTTCTATATACTCCCACTCCTCCATAGAGAAATAGACGGCAACATCATCACACTTTATAGGGACCTGAAACACACACAGACCCATTCAGAGCGGACACAAAGACTGGTTCTGTCAGAGTCTTCTACTGATAGAGACAGGAGAGGAGGATAATGTTACTGAGAACATGCAGAGAAACACACAGAAGATAGAAAAACACACCCAGGTCCAGATAGAGCTTGGTCAGTAATGGGAGTCACTGTGTCCTGGTATAATGTCACATTGTCCAGCAGTGCTCACCTCTCCAGTCACAGGTCCAGATAGAGCTTGGTCAGTAAAGGGAGTCACTGTGTCCTGGTATAATGTCACATTGTCCAGCAGTGCTCACCTCTCCAGTCACAGGTCCAGATAGAGCTTGGTCAGTAATGGGGTCACTGTGTCCTGGTATAATGTCACATTGTCCAGCAGTGCTCGCCTCTCCAGTCACAGGTCCAGATAGAGCTTGGTCAGTAATGGGGTCACTGTGTCCTGGTATAATGTCACATTGTCCAGCAGTGCTCACCTCTCCAGTCACAGGTCCAGATAGAGCTTGGTCAGTAATGGGTTCACTGTGTCCTGGTATAATGTCACGTTGTCCAGCAGTGCTCACCTCTCAAGTCACAGGACCAGATAGAGCTTGGTCAGTAAAGGGGGTCACTGTGTCCTGGTATAATGTCACATTGTCCAGCAGTGCTCACCTCTCCAGTCACAGGTCCAGATAGAGCTTGGTCAGTAATGGGGTCACTGTGTCCTGGTATAATGTCACATTGTCCAGCAGTGCTCACCTCTCCAGTCACAGGTCCAGATAGAGCTTGGTCAGTAATGGGGTCACTGTGTCCTGGTATAATGTCACATTGTCCAGCAGTGCTCACCCCTCAAGTCACAGGACCAGATAGAGCTTGGTCAGTAAAGGGGGTCACTGTGTCCTGGTATAATGTCACATTGTCCAGCAGTGCTTACTTCTCCAGTCACAGGTCCAGATAGAGCTTGGTCAGTAATGGGGTCACTGTGTCCTGGTATAATGTCACATTGTCCAGCAGTGCTCACCTCTCCAGTCACAGGTCCAGATAGAGCTTGGTCAGTAATGGGGTCACTGTGTCCTGGTATAATGTCACATTGTCCAGCAGTGCTTACTTCTCCAGTCACAGGTCCAGATAGAGCTTGGTCAGTAATGGGGTCACTGTGTCCTGGTATAATGTCACATTGTCCAGCAGTGCTCACCTCTCCAGTCACAGGTCCAGATAGAGCTTGGTCAGTAATGGGGTCACTGTGTCCTGGTATAATGTCACATTGACCAGCAGTGCTCACCTCTCCAGTCACAGGTCCAGATAGAGCTTGGTCAGTAATGGGTCACTGTGTCCTGGTATAATGTCACATTGTCCAGCGGTGCTCACCTCTCCAGTCACAGGTCCAGATAGAGCTTGGTCAGTAATGGGAGTCACTGTGTCCTGGTATAATGTCACATTGTCCAGCAGTGCTCACCTCTCCAGTCACAGGTCCAGATAGAGCTTGGTCAGTAATGGAGTCACTGTGTCCTGGTATATTGTCACATTGTCCAGCAGTGCTCACCTCTCCAGTCACAGGTCCAGATAGAGCTTGGTCAGTAATGGAGTCACTGTGTCCTGGTATATTGTCACATTGTCCAGCAGTGCTCACCACTCCAGTCAAAGGTCCATCTAGAGCTTGGTCAGTAATGGGGTCACTGTGTCATGGTATAATGTCACATTGTCCAGCAGTGCTCACCTCTCCAGTCACAGGTCCATATAGAGCTTGGTCAGTAATGGGGTCACTGTGTCCTGGTATAATGTCACATTGTCCAGCAGTGCTCACCTCTCCAGTCACAGGTCCAGATAGAGCTTGGTCAGTAATGGGGTCACTGTGTCCTGGTATAATGTCACATTGTCCAGCAGTGCTCACCTCTCCAGTCACAGGTCCAGATAGAGCTTGGTCAGTAATGGGTTCACTGTGTCCTGGTATAATGTCACGTTGTCCAGCAGTGCTCAACTCTCCAGTCACAGGTCCAGATAGAGCTTGGTCAGTAATGGGAGTCACTGTGTCCTGGTAAAATGTCACATTGTCCAGCAGTGCTCACCTCTCCAGTCACAGGACCAGATAGAGCTTGGTCAGTAATGGGTCACTGTGTCCTGGTATAATGTCACATTGTCCAGCAGTGCTCACCTCTCCAGTCACAGGACCAGATAGAGCTTGGTCAGTAATGGGAGTCACTGTGTCCTGGTATAATGTCACATTGTCCAGCAGTGCTCACCTCTCCAGTCACAGGTCCAGATAGAGCTTGGTCAGTAATGGGAGTCACTGTGTCCTGGTATAATGTCACATTGTCCAGCAGTGCTCACCTCTCCAGTCACAGGACCAGATAGAGCTTGGTCAGTAATGGAGTCACTGTGTCCTGGTATAATGTCACATTGTCCAGCAGTGCTCACCTCTCCAGTCACAGGTCCAGATAGAGCTTGGTCAGTAATGGGTTCACTGTGTCCTGGTATAATGTCACATTGTCCAGCAGTGCTCACCTCTCCAGTCACTGGTCCAGATAGAGCTTGGTCAGTAATGGGTTCACTGTGTCCTGGTATAATGTCACATTGTCCAGCAGTGCTCACCTCTCCAGTCACAGGTCCAGATAGAGCTTGGTCAGTAATGGAGTCACTGTGTCATGGTATATTGTCACATTGTCCAGCAGTGCTCACCTCTCCAGTCACAGGTCCAGATAGAGCTTGGTCAGTAATAGGGTCACTGTGTCCTGGTATAATGTTACATTGTCCAGCAGTGCTCACCTCTCCAGTCACAGGTCCATATAGAGCTTGGTCAGTAATGGGGTCACTGTGTCCTGGTATAATGTCACATTGTCCAGCAGTGCTCACCTCTCCAGTCACAGGACCAGATAGAGCTTGGTCAGTAATGGAGGCACTGTGTCCTGGTATAATGTCACATTGTCCAGCAATGCTCACCTCTCCAGTCACAGGTCCAGATAGAGCTTGGTCAGTAATGGAGGCACTGTGTCCTGGTATAATGTCACATTGTCCAGCAGTGCTCACCTCTCCAGTCACAGGTCCAGATAGAGCTTGGTCAGTAATGGAGGCACTGTGTCCTGGTATAATGTCACATTGTCCAGCAATGCTCACCTCTCCAGTCACAGGTCCAGATAGAGCTTGGTCAGTAAAGGGGGTCACTGTGTCCTGGTATAATGTCACATTGTCCAGCAGTGCTCATCTCTCCAGTCACAGGTCCAGATAGAGCTTGGTCAGTAATGGGTTCACTGTGTCCTGGTATAATGTCACATTGTCCAGCAGTGCTCACCTCTCCAGTCACAGGTCCAGATAGAGCTTGGTCAGTAATGGGTTCACTGTGTCCTGGTATAATGTCACATTGTCCAGCAGTGCTCACCTCTCCAGTCACAGGACCAGATAGAGCTTGGTCAGTAATGGGGTCACTGTGTCCTGGTATAATGTCACATTGTCGAGCAGTGCTCACCTCTCCAGTCACAGGTCCAGATAGAGCTTGGTCAGTAATGGGAGTCACTGTGTCCTGGTATAATGTCACATTGTCCAGCAGTGCTCACCTCTCCAGTCACAGGTCCAGATAGAGCTTGGTCAGTAATGGGGTCACTGTGTCCTGGTATAATGTCACATTGTCCAGCAGTGCTCACCTCTCCAGTCACAGGTCCAGATAGAGCTTGGTCAGTAATGGGAGTCACTGTGTCCTGGTATAATGTCACATTGTCCAGCAGTGCTCACCTCTCCAGTCACAGGTCCAGATAGAGCTTGGTCAGTAAAGGGAGTCACTGTGTCCTGGTATAATGTCACATTGTCCAGCAGTGCTCACCTCTCCAGTCACAGGTCCAGATAGAGCTTGGTCAGTAATGGGGTCACTGTGTCCTGGTATAATGTCACATTGTCCAGCAGTGCTCACCTCTCCAGTCACAGGTCCAGATAGAGCTTGGTCAGTAATGGGAGTCACTGTGTCCTGGTATAATGTCACGTTGTCCAGCAGTGCTCACCTCTCCAGTCACAGGTCCAGATAGAGCTTGGTCAGTAATGGGGTCACTGTGTCCTGGTATAATGTCACATTGACCAGCAGTGCTCACCTCTCCAGTCACAGGTCCAGATAGAGCTTGGTCAGTAATGGGTCACTGTGTCCTGGTATAATGTCACATTGTCCAGCGGTGCTCACCTCTCCAGTCACAGGTCCAGATAGAGCTTGGTCAGTAATGGGAGTCACTGTGTCCTGGTATAATGTCACATTGTCCAGCAGTGCTCACCTCTCCAGTCACAGGTCCAGATAGAGCTTGGTCAGTAATGGAGTCACTGTGTCCTGGTATATTGTCACATTGTCCAGCAGTGCTCACCTCTCCAGTCACAGGTCCAGATAGAGCTTGGTCAGTAATGGAGTCACTGTGTCCTGGTATATTGTCACATTGTCCAGCAGTGCTCACCACTCCAGTCAAAGGTCCATCTAGAGCTTGGTCAGTAATGGGGTCACTGTGTCATGGTATAATGTCACATTGTCCAGCAGTGCTCACCTCTCCAGTCACAGGTCCATATAGAGCTTGGTCAGTAATGGGGTCACTGTGTCCTGGTATAATGTCACATTGTCCAGCAGTGCTCACCTCTCCAGTCACAGGTCCAGATAGAGCTTGGTCAGTAATGGGGTCACTGTGTCCTGGTATAATGTCACATTGTCCAGCAGTGCTCACCTCTCCAGTCACAGGTCCAGATAGAGCTTGGTCAGTAATGGGTTCACTGTGTCCTGGTATAATGTCACGTTGTCCAGCAGTGCTCAACTCTCCAGTCACAGGTCCAGATAGAGCTTGGTCAGTAATGGGAGTCACTGTGTCCTGGTAAAATGTCACATTGTCCAGCAGTGCTCACCTCTCCAGTCACAGGACCAGATAGAGCTTGGTCAGTAATGGGTCACTGTGTCCTGGTATAATGTCACATTGTCCAGCAGTGCTCACCTCTCCAGTCACAGGACCAGATAGAGCTTGGTCAGTAATGGGAGTCACGGTGTCCTGGTATAATGTCACATTGTCCAGCAGTGCTCACCTCTCCAGTCACAGGTCCAGATAGAGCTTGGTCAGTAATGGGTTCACTGTGTCCTGGTATAATGTCACATTGTCCAGCAGTGCTCACCTCTCCAGTCACTGGTCCAGATAGAGCTTGGTCAGTAATGGGTTCACTGTGTCCTGGTATAATGTCACATTGTCCAGCAGTGCTCACCTCTCCAGTCACAGGTCCAGATAGAGCTTGGTCAGTAATGGAGTCACTGTGTCCTGGTATATTGTCACATTGTCCAGCAGTGCTCACCTCTCCAGTCAAAGGTCCAGATAGAGCTTGGTCAGTAATAGGGTCACTGTGTCCTGGTATAATGTTACATTGTCCAGCAGTGCTCACCTCTCCAGTCACAGGTCCATATAGAGCTTGGTCAGTAATGGGGTCACTGTGTCCTGGTATAATGTCACATTGTCCAGCAGTGCTCACCTCTCCAGTCACAGGACCAGATAGAGCTTGGTCAGTAATGGAGGCACTGTGTCCTGGTATAATGTCACATTGTCCAGCAATGCTCACCTCTCCAGTCACAGGTCCAGATAGAGCTTGGTCAGTAATGGAGGCACTGTGTCCTGGTATAATGTCACATTGTCCAGCAGTGCTCACCTCTCCAGTCACAGGTCCAGATAGAGCTTGGTCAGTAATGGGGTCACTGTGTCCTGGTATAATGTCACATTGTCCAGCAGTGCTCACCTCTCCAGTCACAGGTCCAGATAGAGCTTGGTCAGTAATGGGGTCACTGTGCCCTGGTATAATGTCACATTGTCCAGCAGTGCTCACCTCTCCAGTCACAGGTCCAGATAGAGCTTGGTCAGTAATGGGGTCACTGTGTCCTGGTATAATGTCATATTGTCCAGCAGTGCTCACCTCTCCAGTCACAGGACCAGATAGAGCTTGGTCAGTAATGGGGTCACTGTGCCCTGGTATAATGTCACATTGTCCAGCAGTGCTCACCCCTCCAGTCACAGGACCAGATAGAGCTTGGTCAGTAAAGGGGTCACTGTGCCCTGGTATAATGTCACATTGTCCAGCAGTGCTCACCTCTCCAGTCACAGGTCCAGATAGAGCTTGGTCAGTAATGGGTTCACTGTGTCCTGGTATAATGTCACATTGTCCAGCAGTGCTCACCTCTCCAGTCACAGGTCCAGATAGAGCTTGGTCAGTAAAGGGGTCACTGTGCCCTGGTATAATGTCACATTGTCCAGCAGTGCTCACCTCTCCAGTCACAGGTCCATATAGAGCTTGGTCAGTAATGGGGTCACTGTGTCCTGGTATAATGTCACATTGTCCAGCAGTGCTCACCTCTCCAGTCACAGGTCCAGATAGAGCTTGGTCAGTAAAGGGGTCACTGTGCCCTGGTATAATGTCACATTGTCCAGCAGTGCTCACCTCTCCAGTCAGCTGGTGAATGTGGGGGGAATTCTTCTTCACAATGGTGTATTCCTACAGGATGAGAGGGGGACATGTCAGATGTCAGTACAGGTAGTGAATATGTAACACGCACACACGTGCACGCACACACACCTCACCATCTCTTCAGTCAGCTTATTACATTGTGCCACATAGATAGTATAACTGGAGCATGACGTATGTGCAGCCAAATGGCCAAGGTCACATTATAATGTATCACTGTCTCCTCCATTCACGCGTCTCCTCCGCCACATTCAGTCACCGGAGCTGTTTGCTGGTCTGTGACTGGTCTCTACTTCTGCTCATTCTTATCTCTTTATAACATAATATCCACCATTTGTTTTCCTTTGTGACCTCTATTACTGGACATACAGATTGAATATAGACAATAACAGTGATGTCATTATGACATCATACAGCGGCTCTCACCTCTCCAGTCAGCAGGTAGATCATCTCCAGGGCCTGATTTAGGAATCTCTCAGCGACCTTCTCCATTTTCTTTTTGTCCTTATTCATCTTGTTTATAATCGGAGTTACTGGGATTCTGCAAGAAAGAGACAAAAGACCCTGCCGGTAGGTATAGACGGTGCACTTTTATATCAGTGTGATGCAAAACTGATTCAGACATGGATCCATTTTATAGATCAAAATAGTTATGGACTCTCATGATTCATAAAAATGGTGCCTGAGAACCTTGTCTCCAGAGGACTTGCTTGTCATATATATATATATAGATCCTCAACTTCCCTCCTCAAACCCCCCATCCTCAACCTCCCTCCTCAACCTCCCTCCTCAAACCCCCCATCCTCAAACCCCGCATCCTCAAACCCCCCTATCCTCAACCCCCCTCCTCACTCTAAACCCCCCTCCGCATCAACCTAAAACCCCCTAATACCTCCCCCTCACTTACCTGCTTCTGCTCTGGCCTCCGCTCCTTGACCCGGTGACGTCACATGTGCGCCAGCGCGCCACGTCATTAGCATATACCGGGTGCCAACCGGTATATGCTAATGACGTGGCGCGCTGGCGCAATGTGACGTCACCGGGTCAAGGAGCGGAGCAGGTAAGTGAGGGGGAGGTATTTAGGGGGCTTTAGGTTGAGGAGGGGGGTTTAGGTTGAGGAGGGGGGGTTAGAATGCAGAGGGGATTTAGAGTGAGGAGGGAGGTTGAGGATGAGGAGGGGGGAGGGAATATCGGCGTATAACACGCACCAATCATTTGCCCCTTATTTTCAGGGAGAAAAAGTGAGTGTTATACGCAGATAAATACAGTATATATATATATATATATATATATATATATATATATATATATATATATATACCAGTTTGAAAACTCTTTTAATAGAGGAATCCATTTTGTGTTTGTTACACTACATCCTGAGAGCTGGGGGATAGGAGTGTTTGTAGTTATCAGTGGAACCTTTGTTTGATAACTGGGAAAAAAATAATTTAACACCACACCCGTTCCCTCTCTCTGGCCTAGACGCAGCATGTTGCATCAACACTCCCCCACACACACAACTTCCACCAATGTATCATGGTTCTATCTAGTGTCCTGCAAAAGCTTTTAAGTGTATTATTGTGTAATTGTAAATTAGCTGTATGACTTTTTTTTCTACTTAAGTATACTGTTAGGCTCAAAGTTTCCAAAT
>CM050163.1:5993401-6058401 GCA_027410445.1 Discoglossus pictus
TTAATGGATGTGATCTTACACGACTAATGGATGTGATCTTACACGACTAATGGGTGTAAACTTACACGACTAATGGGTGTGCAGACTAATGGATGTGATCTTACAGACTAATGGATGTGATCTTACACGACTAATGGGTGTGATCTTACACGACTAATGGGTGTGATCTTACAGATTAATAGATGTGATCTTACACGACTAATGGGTGTGATCTTACAGACTAATGGATGTGATGTTACAGACTAATGGATGTGATCTTACACGACTAATGGATGTGATCTTACACGACTAATGGATGTGATCTTACAGACTAATGGATGTGATCTTACACGACTAATGGATGTGATCTTACAGACTAATGGATGTGATCTTACAGACTAATGGATGTGATCTTACACAACTAATGGATGTGATTTTACAGACTAATGGATGTGATCTTACAGACTAATGGGTGTGATCTTACAGATTAATGGATGTGATCTTACACGACTAATGGATGTGATCTTACAGACTAATGGATGTGATCTTACACAACTAATGGGTGTGATCTTACACGACTAATGGATGTGATATAACAGACTAATGGATGTGATGTTACAGACTAATGGATGTGATCTTACAGACTAATGGATGTGATGTTACAGACTAATGGGTGTGATCTTACAGACTAATGGATGTGATCTTACAGACTAATGGATGTGATCTTACACGACTAATGGATGTGATCTTACATGACTAATGGATGAGATCTTACACGACTAATGGATGTGATCTTACAGACTAATGGATGTGATCTTACACGACTAATGGATGAGATCTTACACGACTAATGGATGTTATCTTACAGACTAATGGGTGTGATCTTACACGACTAATGGATGTGATCTTACAGACTAATGGGTGTGATCTTACACTCCTAATGGATGTGATCTTACACTACTAATGGGTGTTATCTTACACGACTAATGGATGTGATCTTACAGACTAATGGGTGTGATCTTACAGACTAATGGATGAGATCACACGACTAATGGATGTGATCTTACACGACTAATGGGTGTGATCTTACACGACTAATGGGTGTGATCTTACAGACTAATGGATGTGATCTTACACGACTAATAGATGTGATCTTACAGACTAATTGGTGTGATCTTACTAACGGGTGTGATCTTACACGACTAATGGATGTGATCTTACAGACTAATGGGTGTGATCTTACTAATGGGTGTGATCTTACACGACTAATGGATGTGATCTTACAGACTAATGGGTGTGATCTTACACGACTAATGGATGTGATCTTACACTACTAATGGGTGTGATCTTACACGACTAATGGATGTGATCTTACAGACTAATGGGTGTGATCTTACACGACTAATGGATGTGATCTTACACGACTAATGGGTGTGATCTTACATGACTAATGGGTGTGATCTTACAGACTAATGGATGTGAACTTACAGACTAATGGGTATGATCTTACAGACTAATGGATGTGAACTTACAGACTAATGGGTATGATCTTACACGACTAATGGATGTGATCTTACAGACTAATGGATGTGATCTTACACGACTAATGGGTGTGATCTTACAGACTAATGGGTGTGATCTTACACGACTAATGGATGTGATCTTACACGACTAATAGATGTGATCTTACACGACTAATGGGTGTGAACTTACACGACTAATGGGTGTGATCTTACAGACTAATGGATTTGATCTTACACGACTAATGGGTGTGATCTTACAGACTAATGGATGTGATATTACACGACTAATGGGTGTGCTCTTACAGACTAATGGATTTGATCTTACACGACTAATGGGTGTGATCTTACAAGACTAATGGATGTGATCTTACACGACTAATGGATGTGATCTTACACGACTAATGGATGAGATCTTACACGACTAATGTATGAGATCATACACGACTAATGGATGTGATCTTACAGACTAATGGATGTGATCTTACACGACTAATGGATGAGATCTTACACGACTAATGGATGTTATCTTACAGACTAATGGGTGTGATCTTACACGACTAATGGATGTGATCTTACACGACTAATGGATGTGATCTTACAGACTAATGGATGTGATCTTACACTACTAATGGGTGTTATCTTACACGACTAATGGATGTGATCTTACAGACTAATGGGTGTGATCTTACAGACTAATGGATGTGATCACACGACTAATGGATGTGATCTTACAGACTAATGGGTGTGATCTTACACGACTAAGGGATGTGATCTTACACGACTAACGGGTGTGATCTTACACGACTAATGGATGTGATCTTACAGACTAATGGATGTGATCTTACATGACTAATGGATGTGAACTTACAGACTAATGGGTGTGATCTTACACGACTAATGGATGTGATCTTACACGACTAATGGATGTGATCTTACACGACTAATGGATGTGATCTTACACGACTAATGGGTGTGATCTTACACGACTAATGGATGTTATCTTACAGACTAATGGGTGTAATCTTACACGACTAATGGATGTGATCTTACAGACTAATGGGTGTAATCTTACACGACTAATGGATGTGATCTTACAGACTAATGGATGTGATCTTACACGACTAATGGGTGTGATCTTACACGACTAATGGATGTGATCTTACAGACTAATGGATGTGATTTTACACGACTAATGGGTGTGATCTTACACGACTAATGGATGTGATCTTACACGACTAATGGGTGTGATCTTACACGACTAGTGGGTGTGATCTTACACGACTAATGGGTGTGATCTTACACGACTAATGGATGTGATCTTACACGACTAATGGGTGTGATCTTACACGACTAATGGGTGTGATCTTACAGACTAATGGATGTGATCTTACACGACTAATGGGTGTGATCTTACAGACTAATGGATGTGAACTTACAGACTAATGGGTATGATCTTACACGACTAATGGATGTGATCTTACAGACTAATAGATGTGAACTTACAGACTAATGGGTGTGATCTTACAGACTAATGGGTGTGATCTTACACGACTAATGGGTGTGATCTTACACGACTAATGGGTGTGATCTGTGATCTTACACGACTAATGGATGTGATCTTACAGACTAGTGGATGTGATCTTACACGACTAATGGATGTGATCTTACACGACTAATGGGTGTGATCTTACACGACTAATGGATGTGATCTTACAGACTAATGGATGTGATCTTACAGACTAATGGATGTGATCTTACAGACTAATGGATGTGAACTTACAGATTAATGGGTATGATCTTACACGACTAATGGATGTGATCTTACACGACTAATGGATGTGATCTTACAGACTAATGGATGTGATCTTACACGACTAATGGATGTGATCTTACAGACTAATAGATGTGAACTTACAGACTAATGGGTGTGATCTTACAGACTAATGGGTGTGATCTTACACGACTAATGGGTGTGATCTTACACGACTAATGGGTGTGATCTGTGATCTTACACGACTAATGGATGTGATCTTACAGACTAATGGATGTGAACTTACAGACTAATGGATGTGATCTTACAAACTAATGGATGTGATCTTACACGACTAATGGATGTGATCTTACAGACTAATGGATGTGAACTTACAGACTAATGGATGTGATCTTACACGACTAATGGATGTGATCTTACACGACTAATGGATGTGATCTTACAGACTAATGGATGTGAACTTACAGACTAATGGGTGTGATCTTACACGACTAATGGATGTGATCTTACACGACTAATGGGTGTGATCTTACAGACTAATGGATGTGAACTTACAGACTAATGGGTGTGATCTTACACGACTAATGGATGTGATCTTACAGACTAATGGATGTGATCTTACACGACTAATGGATGTGATCTTACAGACTAATGGATGTGAACTTACAGACTAATGGATGTGATCTTACACGACTAATGGGTGTGATCTTACAGACTAATGGGTGTGATCTTACACGACTAATGGATGTGATCTTACACGACTAATAGATGTGATCTTACACGACTAATGGGTGTGAACTTACACGACTAATGGGTGTGATCTTACAGACTAATGGATTTGATCTTACACGACTAATGGATGTGATCTTACTAATGGGTGTGATCTTACAGACTAATGGATGTGATCTTACACGACTAATGGATGTGATCTTACACGACTAATGGGTGTGATCTTACTAATGGGTGTGATCTTACACGACTAATGGGTGTAAACTTACACGACTAATGGGTGTGATCTTACACGACTAATGGGTGTGATCTTACTAATGGGTGTGATCTAACACGACTAATGGATGTGATCTTACACGACTAATGGGTGTGATCTTATTAATGGGTGTGATCTTATTAATGGGTGTGATCTTACACGACTAATGGATGTGATCTTACACGACTAATGGGTGTAAACTTACACGACTAATGGGTGTGCAGACTAATGGATGTGATCTTACAGACTAATGGATGTGATCTTACACGACTAATGGGTGTGATCTTACACGACTAATGGGTGTGATCTTACAGATTAATAGATGTGATCTTACACGACTAATGGGTGTGATCTTACAGACTAATGGATGTGATGTTACAGACTAATGGATGTGATCCTACACGACTAATGGATGTGATCTTACACGACTAATGGATGTGATCTTACAGACTAATGGATGTGATCTTACACGACTAATGGATGTGATCTTACAGACTAATGGATGTGATCTTACAGACTAATGGATGTGATCTTACACAACTAATGGATGTGATTTTACAGACTAATGGATGTGATCTTACAGACTAATGGGTGTGATCTTACAGATTAATGGATGTGATCTTACACGACTAATGGATGTGATCTTACAGACTAATGGATGTGATCTTACACAACTAATGGGTGTGATCTTACACGACTAATGGATGTGATATAACAGACTAATGGATGTGATGTTACAGACTAATGGATGTGATCTTACAGACTAATGGATGTGATGTTACAGACTAATGGGTGTGATCTTACAGACTAATGGATGTGATCTTACAGACTAATGGATGTGATCTTACACGACTAATGGATGTGATCTTACATGACTAATGGATGAGATCTTACACGACTAATGGATGTGATCTTACAGACTAATGGATGTGATCTTACACGACTAATGGATGAGATCTTACACGACTAATGGATGTTATCTTACAGACTAATGGGTGTGATCTTACACGACTAATGGATGTGATCTTACAGACTAATGGGTGTGATCTTACACTCCTAATGGATGTGATCTTACACTACTAATGGGTGTTATCTTACACGACTAATGGATGTGATCTTACAGACTAATGGGTGTGATCTTACAGACTAATGGATGAGATCACACGACTAATGGATGTGATCTTACACGACTAATGGGTGTGATCTTACACGACTAATGGGTGTGATCTTACAGACTAATGGATGTGATCTTACACGACTAATAGATGTGATCTTACAGACTAATTGGTGTGATCTTACTAACGGGTGTGATCTTACACGACTAATGGATGTGATCTTACAGACTAATGGGTGTGATCTTACTAATGGGTGTGATCTTACACGACTAATGGATGTGATCTTACAGACTAATGGGTGTGATCTTACACGACTAATGGATGTGATCTTACACTACTAATGGGTGTGATCTTACACGACTAATGGATGTGATCTTACAGACTAATGGGTGTGATCTTACACGACTAATGGATGTGATCTTACACGACTAATGGGTGTGATCTTACATGACTAATGGGTGTGATCTTACAGACTAATGGATGTGAACTTACAGACTAATGGGTA
This sequence comes from Discoglossus pictus, assembly GCA_027410445.1. NCBI lineage: Eukaryota > Metazoa > Chordata > Amphibia > Anura > Alytidae > Discoglossus > Discoglossus pictus. The sequence goes on from CM050163.1 coordinate 5,999,280, forward strand.
TGATCTTACAGACTAATGGATGTGAACTTACAGACTAATGGGTATGATCTTACACGACTAATGGATGTGATCTTACAGACTAATGGATGTGATCTTACACGACTAATGGGTGTGATCTTACAGACTAATGGGTGTGATCTTACACGACTAATGGATGTGATCTTACACGACTAATAGATGTGATCTTACACGACTAATGGGTGTGAACTTACACGACTAATGGGTGTGATCTTACAGACTAATGGATTTGATCTTACACGACTAATGGGTGTGATCTTACAGACTAATGGATGTGATATTACACGACTAATGGGTGTGCTCTTACAGACTAATGGATTTGATCTTACACGACTAATGGGTGTGATCTTACAAGACTAATGGATGTGATCTTACACGACTAATGGATGTGATCTTACACGACTAATGGATGAGATCTTACACGACTAATGTATGAGATCATACACGACTAATGGATGTGATCTTACAGACTAATGGATGTGATCTTACACGACTAATGGATGAGATCTTACACGACTAATGGATGTTATCTTACAGACTAATGGGTGTGATCTTACACGACTAATGGATGTGATCTTACACGACTAATGGATGTGATCTTACAGACTAATGGATGTGATCTTACACTACTAATGGGTGTTATCTTACACGACTAATGGATGTGATCTTACAGACTAATGGGTGTGATCCTACAGACTAATGGATGTGATCACACGACTAATGGATGTGATCTTACACGACTAATGGGTGTGATCTTACACGACTAAGGGATGTGATCTTACACGACTAACGGGTGTGATCTTACACGACTAATGGATGTGATCTTACAGACTAATGGATGTGATCTTACATGACTAATGGATGTGAACTTACAGACTAATGGGTGTGATCTTACACGACTAATGGATGTGATCTTACACGACTAATGGATGTGATCTTACACGACTAATGGATGTGATCTTACACGACTAATGGGTGTGATCTTACACGACTAATGGATGTTATCTTACAGACTAATGGGTGTAATCTTACACGACTAATGGATGTGATCTTACAGACTAATGGGTGTAATCTTACACGACTAATGGATGTGATCTTACAGACTAATGGATGTGATCTTACACGACTAATGGGTGTGATCTTACACGACTAATGGATGTGATCTTACAGACTAATGGATGTGATTTTACACGACTAATGGGTGTGATCTTACACGACTAATGGATGTGATCTTACACGACTAATGGGTGTGATCTTACACGACTAGTGGGTGTGATCTTACACGACTAATGGGTGTGATCTTACACGACTAATGGATGTGATCTTACACGACTAATGGGTGTGATCTTACACGACTAATGGGTGTGATCTTACAGACTAATGGATGTGATCTTACACGACTAATGGGTGTGATCTTACAGACTAATGGATGTGAACTTACAGACTAATGGGTATGATCTTACACGACTAATGGATGTGATCTTACAGACTAATAGATGTGAACTTACAGACTAATGGGTGTGATCTTACAGACTAATGGGTGTGATCTTACACGACTAATGGGTGTGATCTTACACGACTAATGGGTGTGATCTGTGATCTTACACGACTAATGGATGTGATCTTACAGACTAGTGGATGTGATCTTACACGACTAATGGATGTGATCTTACACGACTAATGGGTGTGATCTTACACGACTAATGGATGTGATCTTACAGACTAATGGATGTGATCTTACAGACTAATGGATGTGATCTTACAGACTAATGGATGTGAACTTACAGATTAATGGGTATGATCTTACACGACTAATGGATGTGATCTTACACGACTAATGGATGTGATCTTACAGACTAATGGATGTGATCTTACACGACTAATGGATGTGATCTTACAGACTAATAGATGTGATCTTACAGACTAATGGGTGTGATCTTACAGACTAATGGGTGTGATCTTACACGACTAATGGGTGTGATCTTACACGACTAATGGGTGTGATCTGTGATCTTACACGACTAATGGATGTGATCTTACAGACTAATGGATGTGAACTTACAGACTAATGGATGTGATCTTACAAACTAATGGATGTGATCTTACACGACTAATGGATGTGATCTTACAGACTAATGGATGTGAACTTACAGACTAATGGATGTGATCTTACACGACTAATGGATGTGATCTTACACGACTAATGGATGTGATCTTACACGACTAATGGATGTGATCTTACAGACTAATGGATGTGATCTTACACGACTAATGGATGTGATCTTACACGACTAATGGATGTGATCTTACAGACTAATGGATGTGAACTTACAGACTAATGGGTGTGATCTTACACGACTAATGGATGTGATCTTACACGACTAATGGGTGTGATCTTACAGACTAATGGATGTGAACTTACAGACTAATGGGTGTGATCTTACACGACTAATGGATGTGATCTTACAGACTAATGGATGTGATCTTACACGACTAATGGATGTGATCTTACAGACTAATGGATGTGAACTTACAGACTAATGGATGTGATCTTACACGACTAATGGGTGTGATCTTACAGACTAATGGGTGTGATCTTACACGACTAATGGATGTGATCTTACACGACTAATAGATGTGATCTTACACGACTAATGGGTGTGAACTTACACGACTAATGGGTGTGATCTTACAGACTAATGGATTTGATCTTACACGACTAATGGATGTGATCTTACTAATGGGTGTGATCTTACAGACTAATGGATGTGATCTTACACGACTAATGGATGTGATCTTACACGACTAATGGGTGTGATCTTACTAATGGGTGTGATCTTACACGACTAATGGGTGTAAACTTACACGACTAATGGGTGTGATCTTACTAATGGGTGTGATCTTACACGACTAATGGATGTGATCTTACACGACTAATGGGTGTGATCTTATTAATGGGTGTGATCTTATTAATGGGTGTGATCTTACACGACTAATGGATGTGATCTTACACGACTAATGGGTGTAAACTTACACGACTAATGGGTGTGCAGACTAATGGATGTGATCTTACAGACTAATGGATGTGATCTTACACGACTAATGGGTGTGATCTTACACGACTAATGGGTGTGATCTTACAGATTAATAGATGTGATCTTACACGACTAATGGGTGTGATCTTACAGACTAATGGATGTGAACTTACAGACTAATGGATGTGATGTTACAGACTAATGGGTGTGATCTTACAGACTAATGGATGTGAACTTACAGACTAATGGATGTGATCTTACACGACTAATGGATGTGATCTTACAGACTAATGGATGTGATCTTACACGACTAATGGATGTGATCTTACAGACTAATGGATGTGATTTTACAGACTAATGGGTGTGATCTTACACGACTAATAGATGTGATCTTACACGACTAATGGGTGTGATCTTACACGACTAATGGGTGTGATCTTACAGACTAATGGGTGTGATCTTACACGACTAATGGATGTGATTTTACAGACTAATGGATGTGATCTTACACGACTAATAGATGTGATCTTACAGACTAATGGATGTGATCTTACAGACTAATGGATGTGATCTTACACGACTAATGGATGTGATCTTACAGACTAATGGATGTGATCTTACACGACTAATGGATGAGATCTTACACGACTAATGGATGAGATCTTACACGACTAATGGATGTGATCTTACAGACTAATGGATGTGATCTTACACGACTAATGGATGAGATCTTACACGACTAATGGATGTGATCTTACAGACTAATGGGTGTGATCTTACTAATGGGTGTGATCTTACACGACTAATGGATGTGATCTTACAGACTAATGGGTGTGATCTTACACGACTAATGGATGTGATCTTACACTACTAATGGGTGTGATCTTACACGACTAATGGATGTGATCTTACAGACTAATGGGTGTGATCTTACACGACTAATGGATGTGATCTTACACGACTAATGGGTGTGATCTTACAGACTTATGGATGTGATCACACGACTAATGGGTGTGATCTTACACGAATAATGGATGTGATCTTACACGACTAATGGGTGTGATCTTACAGACTAACGGATGTGATCTTACAGACTAACGGGTGTGTTCTTACACGACTAATGGGTGTGATCTTACACGACTAATGGATGTGATCTTACACGACTAATGGGTGTGATCTTACACGACTAATGGATGTGATCTTACACGACTAATGGGTGTGATCTTACAGACTAATGGGTGTGATCTTACACGACTAATGGGTGTTGTGACGAAGTGCCCTTCGCCACTTTGTCTTGGATAGGACTGTTTGCCAGCCTCCTGCCCTGCGACTATGGCCCTGGGACATATTGCCCTTTAAACACAGTATTCGGCCATACCAGAGTGTATGTCACTCATTCTGGCCCTTTACATACAGGTGGGTCATTCGGTACTTGCCCTGTGTGAACCATGATACCACAGATAACTATGCCATGGAGCCCATTCATATAATGAAAGACTATGGGAAAGACTTTAGCTACATGGCAATTGAACTGTGTGAAGAGGATCTGAGCGCTATTCTGTAGTTTTGTGCGCTCAGTTCTCAGCTATCTGGGGATATGTGAAATGTTTGTGTGTTATGTGTAAAAGGTGACTTTATGTATTTTAAAGTGGTTTATGTCTTTTTGCAACCATGTGCTCAATGGAGTCTGCCTCTATCCCTGGATAATTGGATTACTTTCCCCATTGTCTCCAGTACAGAGGCCTCTGTAAAACCTGTTTGAGCCAGGGCCCAAAAGATACTTTTACTAACGTTTGAACCCCTGGTCTGATTCATGCCATTTTTTAATATGTTGTTCCACAATTTATGTTGTTCATAAAAATCTTAGTTTTATTTATGTACTATGTAAAATCATAAAGTTATAAAAATGTATAAAAATGTGTAAGTTTTAGCTGAGAGATAATTGAGTAGATACAGTAAGAAACTCAATTATCTCCCAAGCAGAGGGGAGGGAAACTGCGGGCGTTACTATTGTGTTATTGGTTGTTCTATACCTCCCCCCTGGGTGTGTTCTGTTTGTACCTGACTGTAAAAAAAAGCAGGCTGGGTGTGCCAGCAAGAGAGTTCTACTTGACCCTTCAAAACGTAGCCTCGTCTCTTTCTTGGAGGGAATTGCTATATCACACTGGGGATTGCTATGCGCTGCATACTCCCTTGGAGCTTTAACTACTGAACTCTTGTTCCTGATGTACTCTCCTTGGAGGAGAGGTCTTTCCCACACGGTCCTTGATGCTGGAGATTCATACAGGGTGGAAGGAAGACAGCGCGGCTCCAGTTAAGCTACGGCAGTTGTGGAGTCTGTGGTGGTTGTGATGTCCGGTGCTTGTAGTCCTCGGCGCAAGCTAGGACGCGTCCATCAACGGAGGTACCCAGTCGGGGTGCCAGGCGATCCGTTACAGAGGAGTTCTATACAGTCACCAAAAACAAGACCTGGAGCTGACTGCGGCTCAGACCCTGAGCTTCTTATTGCAAAGGTCAGAATTAAACTGAAGAAAAGAGGAAAAACCATCAGGCCAAGAAGATACAAAATAAATAATATCCCTTGTGATTATGCAGTGGAGGTAAGGAATAGATTTAAGGGACTAGACAAGATAGAATGCCTGAAGAACTAGACATGGAAGATATAATGCCTGAATAACTAGTCATGGAAGATAGAAAGCCTGAAGAACTCTGGAACAAAGTTTGGAACATTATTCAGGAAACAGCAACAAAAAATATCCCTAAAAGAAAGAAAACTTAGAAGCATCTGATGAGGCTTTGGAAGTAGCCCAGGAAAGAAAGAAAGAAAATGGAAAGATTTGTCCAACTGAATGCAGAATTCCAGAGGATAGCAAAAAGAGACAAGGAGACATCCTACAATGTGCAATGTAAAGTGATAGAAGAAGAATAGGAAAGTCCAGAGATCTCTTCAAGAAAATTGGGGATCTCAAAGGAACCTTTTATGTCAAAGTGGGCGTGATAAAAGACAAACATGGTAGGGACTTAACAGAAGAAGATCAGATAAAGAAGAGGTGGCAGGAATACACTGAAGATCTATAAAGGAAGGATCTTAACAGCAGTGATGACCTCAATAATTTGAGTTGGAGCCAGACATCTTGGAAAATGAAGTGAGATTGGCCCTAGGATGCCTTGCTAATAACAAGGCTGCAGGAGTTGATGGAATCCCAATTGAACTATTCAAGATTTTACAGGAAGATGCTATGAAAGTGTTACTTGCCTCTCCAGTAGCAAACATCTTTTAATGTCATGGCTACAGTCACCTTCTGAAGAGATCTTGGAAAATCCCAGGAAAATAAAATTTGTCACAGCCTCCACTTCTTCTCAATCTATTTTCCAGGAACTGATATTGCCGTTTGCCATGATCTTTGTCTTTTTAACGTTGAGCAGCAGGCCAGCTTGTGCACTCTCTTCCTTCACCCTCATCAATAAGTCCCTTAGTTCCTCACTTTCAGCCATCAGAGTTGTATCATTGTCATATCTGAGGTTGTTGATATTCCTTCCAGCAATATTGATTCCGGTTTTGGACTCCTCCAGTCCAGCCTTACACATGATGTACGCTGTGTATCAGTTGAATAAATAAGGTGACAATATACATCCTTGTTGCACTTCTTTTCATTTCTCAAACCAATCTGTGGTCCCATGTTCGGTTCTGACTGTGGCCTCTTGGTTGACATACAGATTCTTTAGGAAGAGGATGAGATGATCTGGTACACCCATCTGCTTAAGAACTTGCCACATTTTGTTGTGATCCACACAGTCAAAGGCTTTATAATAGCCTCTGAAGCAGAAGTAAATGTTTTTTTTTTAACTCTCTTGCTTTCTCTATTATCCAGCGGACATTGGCAATTTGATCTCTTGTGCCTCTTCCTCTGCGGAACCCGGCTCATCTGAATATCTACTGGTCCATATTTTCTTGGAGTAGAGCTTGTAGGATCTTAAGAATTACCTTGCTTGCATGTGAAATTAGTGTAATTGTTCGATAATTGGAGCAGTCTTTGGCACTGCCTTTTTTTGGGATCTTTTCCTGCCATTGTTGAGTTTTCCAAATGTGTTGGCATAAGGCAAGTAACGCTTTCATAGCATCTTCCTGTAAAATTTTGAATAGTTCAATTTGGATTCCATCAACTCCTGCAGCCTTGTTATTAGCAAGGCATCCTGTGGCCAATCTCACTTCACTCTCCAAGATGTCTGGCTCCAACTCATTGGACAAATTATTGAGGTCATCACTGCTGTTAAGATCCTTCCTTTATAGATCCTCAGTGTATTCCTGCCACCTATTCTTTAGCTGATCTTCTTCTGTTAAACCCCTACCATTTTGGTCTTTTATCATGCCCACTTTGGCACAAAATATTGCTTTGAGATCCCCAATTTTCTTGAAGAGATCTCTGGACTTTCCTATTTTGTTATCTTCTTCTATCTCTTTACATCGCTCATTGTAGGATGTCTCCTTGTCTCTTTTTGCTTTCCTCTAATTCTGCATTCAGTTGGACAAATCTTTTCCTATCACCACCACCTTTCACTTTCTTTCTTTCCTGGGCTACTTCCAAAGCTTCATCAGAGGCTTCTAAGTTTTCTTCCTTTTAGGTATATTTTTGTTGCTGTTTCCTGGATAATGTTGCAAACTTGGGTCCAGAGTTCTTCAGGCCTTCTATCTTACATGACTAGTTATTCAGGCATTATATCTTCCATGTCTAGTTCTTCAGGCATTCTATCTTGTCTAGTCCCTTAAATCTATTCTTTACGCAAAGTATATAGTCAATCTGATTTCTATGTTGTCCATCTGGTGATGTCCATGTATAGAGTCATCTTGGAGGCTGTTGGAAGAGGGTGTTTGCTTTGACCCGAGAATTATCTTCACAAAATGCTACTAATCTCTGATCTGGGTCATTTTGTACTTTAAGGCCAAACTTGCCAGTTATTCCAGGTGTCTTTTGGTTCCCTACTTTAGCATTCCCGTCTCCCATGATGATAGTAACATCTTTTCTTGGTGTTATATCTATGACGTATTGAAGATCTTCATAGAACTGGACAACTTCAGCATCCATGGTTGGAGCATAGACTTGGATCACTGTGATATTAAATAGCTTGCCTTGAATTTTAATTGAAATCATTCTGTAATTTATTGGGTTGCAACCAAGCACTGCTTTGGCCACCTTTTTATTGACTATGAGGGATACTCCATTTCTTCTGTGGGATTCTTGACCACTGTAGAACATTTGGTGGTTGTCTGATGTCCCATTCTAGTCCATTAAATTTCACCAATTCCCAGGATATCAATGTTTAGCCTTGTAATCTCATGCTTGACCACATGATGTCCGATTCTAGTCCATTAAATTTCACCAATTCCCAGGATATCAATGTGTAGCCTTGTCATCTCATGCTTGACCACATCTAGTTTGCCTTGGTTCATAGTTCTAACATTCCAAGTTCCTATGCTGAATTGTTCCTTGCAGCATCAGACTTTCCTTCCCCTCCAGACACATCCGCAGCTGGGAGTCCTTTCAGCTTTGGCCCAACCACTTAATTAGATCCAGCGTTACTTGTACTTGCCCTTTGCTCTTCCTCAGTAATGTGGTAGACACCTTCTGACCTGAGGGCCTCATCTTCCAGTGCCACATCATTTTGTCTCTGGTTGTGCTTGTCCATAGAGTTTTCTTAGCAAAGTATGGATTGCCAGTTCCTTCTCCAGTGGGCTGCGATTTGTCTGACCTCTCTGCTATGACCTGCCCATCTTGGGTGACTTTTTATGGTATAGCTCACAGTTTCATTGAGGTACACAAGCCCTTCATACAATAAGGCAGCGATCCAAAAGGGGATACTGTATCTACCTATCGAGAGAGAGATTGATTTTGACTTGATAAAGAGAAGTTCTTCTCTCGAAAGCTCGTCGCTATATTATGAATACGTTTGTCCAATAAAAAAGGTATACATTGAAGATACAGAGAGCTGAGAGAAATTGCCTATGATATAGGTCTGTTTGCCTTTGATGAAGCCGCAGTAGCGGAGAAACAAGCCATCAGGCTTTGATGTAGGGACATTGCTGTTAAGCTTGGCCGCTTCGATTGCTACAGAGGGTGCCATATGACTGTGAGGTTCCCATAGGGCAGCACATTGATTCACAGTTATTGGGTAATTTGGACTAATACAGCCTAAGGTCATTCCACCCACGTTTTGGCCAGAGAGTGTGTGTGAGGCATCACATTTATAGAATGTGTAGGCTAGGGGTGCTGGGCTGGAGCCGGGGGTGCCCATATGAAAGAAACCTATACAGTCCTGCGAGTTTCACCGCTGTCTAGAGTCCCGATAAAGATACTGAAGACAAAGGAGATTGTCCCAGCCTCACTGAATGAGCACAGCCTTGGCCAGGAGTGTCCTCTGTGTCCAGCTGTTTGAGGTGTAAAGACGCGAGGGGGACCTGCCTTGCAGTGCCAGCCAGTGGAGGTAGCAGCAGAGTGGATGGTGAGTGACCATAAAGGTCATTAAAGAGTCTTTTTTTTTAGACCAGCATGGACCATCTATTTCCGATGTGGTGATCATTAAGTGCCTTTGTAGTTCTATGGGACCTATCTAGTCCAGCATAGTGGAGTTGGATAACATTTGGCCTATAAGGCTTTACATGGACTTGAGCCTTTACAGACCTGTGAAAAGGTAAAGAAGGAAAGGAAAGGGGAAAAGAGAAAGATACTATACATGTTTTCCACAAGCCACATATAACGTTATCCACTTGCCGAGAGGCGCGGTTTAAAATATTAAGAATATAAAGTATTGGTTATAGATGTCAACGCCTGAATGCTTAATTGTGGTTAGTACAAGGGGGGTAACAATCAAACAACTCTTTGTATCTTTACTTAGAGAAGGCCCTATTTGGAGAGAAAGAGAAATAAGAATAATTTACCCTTACCGTTTGGACTGATTCCTTTCAGTGGACCAGGGTATATTTGCTTCTGAGGAAAATGTCTTCCAAACAGAAAAAAAATCCTAAGTAAATTTGAGAAGAAAATAAACTGTGACTCAAAAAACTCCCACTATCTTCTTTAGTACAATGCCCAATTTGGATTACTCTACGGCTGAATCAAATTTGGATTCATCTAACAATTATTCCTTAGACTACTCCTTCTCCAGGTGATACATCTATTCTTCCACCAGAGGAAGAAATTTTAACCTGTTCAAAAATGAAAGAACTGTTTTACGAATTTCAATTGAAAATGACTTCAGAATTGACTAAACAAATTGCTGAGAACTCGATATCAATTAAGGAGGTGAGTGATAGAATTTATGCTCCTGAAAGTAAATGTGACACATGGTCCATAGATAATAACTCTTTGTTAAATCTACTTCATCTTTAGAGACTTAATATATGACTTAAATGCAAAATTGATCAGCTTTGAAGATCGGGCCAGGAGAAAAAAATCTAAGAATAAGGGGTGGCCCTGAAACCATTGTGGATAAGAATTCTAGAGATTATGTAGGGAAGCTGTATTATAAGATGGTTCCTACATTTGCAGACGCTGACCGTAAATTGGAGGCCAGCCTCAGGATCCTGTTAGCAGAAAATGGGGACAAATCTTTTTCTAGGGATGTGATTACAAGAATACAATATCTGCCCTATAAAGAGGCGATAGTGAGGGACAGCTATGTAAAAAGCAAGTTAGTTAGCACTTTTGAGTCCATTAAAAAATGTCCAGATGTTTCGTCGGCCACATTGGCGAAAGGAAAGGAATTTTTGAAGATAACACAAATATTAAGACAAAAAGGGATTAGGTATAGATGGTCCTTCCAAAGTGGGTTGTCTATATACAAGGATCATGAGTGGTTCAGAATTAAATCAGTGACAAAAATGGAATATTGAACTGCTAGTAATGCAGGATAACGCATCAAGACCCACTTGGAAGGTTACCAAACTGGATTGGGAAACAGCTAAGTAGGTTTAGATAGATACAATATTACATCACCCTTAGTGAGGGAGTCATTGAATTCATTTAATCCATCATGTTGTAGCAACACTATTCACATAGCAGCAGACTGATCAGAGACTGTTAAATCTCTTCTGATGAAAATTGTAGAAATGTGATACCCCCAAGGAAGGGTCATGTGTCTAGTGTAGTCAGATACATAGTTACATAGTAATTTAGGTTCAACTTTTTTAGATCTCGTCTGATCTGCAATATGTAGATTTATTATTAATTGATCCAGAGGAAGCAAACAGAAACACCCCCCCCATAGAAACGCCAATTGTCTCAACAGGGAAAAAAATATAAAATTCCTTCATGATCCCACATACTTGCGATAGGACTCATCCCTGGATCAATACTCCCTCTCTATTTATCCAGGATAGCCCTTCATGCCATTTTTATTTAAAAATATATCCAATCCCTTTATTGTTAAAAATTGGAAGTCGAGAACTGATGAGAAATAATTTTGATTTGGACTGCACAAGTAAGATTAACCTTCTGAATTGGCACCTATGTAATAGTTATTTGGTAACCTGGAGGATTGGCCTTGTACTGCTCCTACTGGATTTGCCCGAAGCTTGGGCTGTATGAATGGTAGTATTCTTGTATTTTCTTTGTATGCTGTATTGTATTGTGTATCTTTTATATGAAATTATGTTATGGTGTATCTCCATTTTGGAAAACAATATAAAAATAAAAAAAATACCCTAAGATACGACGATGATACTATTCTGATGGCTGACAGTGAGGAGGAACTAAAGGACCTATTGATGAGGTTAAAAGAAAAGAGTGGAAAAGCTGGCCTGCTGCTCAAAATGAAAAAGACAAAGATCATGGTAAACGTTAACCTAATTTCTTGAAAAATAGATGGGGAAGAAGTGGAGGCAGTGACAGATTTTATTTTCCTTGGCTCTAAGATCTCTTTAGATGGTGACTGCAGCCATGAAATTAAAAGACGCTTGAGTCTGGGGAGGAATGCTATGGCAAGTCTGGACAAGCTAGTAAAAAGATATAACACATCAACAAAGGTCTGCATATGGATGTGAGTGCTGGAGCATAAAGAATTCTGAGCACCATAGAATTTATACCTTTGAATTGTGGTGTTTGCATAAACTACTTAGAATCCCTGGGACTGCAAGAAGATCTAATAACTCAATACTTCAGGAAATCAAGACAAGCTGTTCACTGGAAGGTATGATTATGAGGCTGAAAATAACATATTTTGGCCATATCATGAGATGACAGGATTCCCTAGAGAAGATTCTGATGCTAGGAAAGATTAAAGACACAAGAAAGTGACGACAGAAACGGAAATGGATAGATGACGTCACTGAAGCAATGAAAATGAACTTGAATGAAGCTCAACAAGGTAGGATATATAGCATGTATATAGTATGTTTATATATGTATATGATCTTCACAAAAAACGGTATACTTTTGTCTTTGCCTTTAATGAAATGTTACCAAATAGTAGCTTATTTTCAGCATGACAATAACATCTAATTAAACAAGCTTGCTTATTTGCAGGAACATCCTGACTAGCCCTGGGACAGCTTCCTGGCTTGCAGGTAAAACAGTACTTTTTCACACAGAGGGGTACCTTTAAGTCCAGTCTCTCTCTCCCAGCTTCTCAGCTGCAATGGATACTCTGTAGGTCCTCTCCTCTTGCAGTAAAAAGTCTATCTTGTAAATATTGTTGCAGTCACACAGACTGATCCTCTAGTGGCAGCTTCCCGTGCTGCTCTGGCACCCACACTGCAAGTCCAGCCATGTCCTGATCAGGAGCTCTGTCTCTTTCTCTTTGTTATGATGCTGGCTGTACACTCCGGGCAATCTACACTCACTTGCCAGTGTCTCTCTGTATTTCAAGCAGTCTTCCTTACTGCCTCACTTCACAGCTTATCCCAGCTCACAAGATCCTCCAGCAGCAGTGCTGTCTAAGGTTCTCTATCCCAGCGTCTCCAAACAGACTGCTGATCCACACACTGCTCACAGCCCTTATGCGAGAGCCTAATCAGCCCTTCCCCTCTCTGCTTTACAGGCTTTAAAGTGATTTTTCACCCGGGCCACACACCCTCCCTCTCAGCTCAAACAAACAGGAGTTGAGTGACTTGCGCCATATACCCCGTACATGGCAACCACATGGCGCAGATGGAACTGTAGTTCCAGATCGAAACTTTGCCAAATGTCATTAAGGAGCCTCTGTACTCCATGTAACTGTTCATATCTCAAGACCTCTCCGTCATGCACATCCGTCCTCCCCAGTGCCAACTGCATCAAAGCATCATACAGTGCCTGGAGGGCCACTCGTGGATTTGTCTTCTCTTTACACAAGCATTCAGGTGCAGCAGATAGCCTTGGGAAGAACTCTGTACAGCTGCACTCTTCTTGTCACTTTGGCACCATTGGGAATATCTTATAGCCACTGAAGCTACCGTTCTTGCAGTCGTCTCATCCTCTATTGTTCTCTTCTTCGGGTTGCTAGGAACATTGCCAACACGTCTCATTACTAAATCACAGACAATATAAGTTTTCGTTACCTTGTCTTCCGCCTGATTTCTCTTTTCCTGCAGAAACCTCATCCCTCTCTCACGGCTCTGATTTATCCTCTTTGTAACATGAATGAGAGACCTGAGGATTGCCAATTCACTCTCTGGCATCGATTCTTCCTACAAGTTCATAGTTAGATGGCATCTCTTTGTCTGTGCCAAGTCACTCCAGGAGTATTTATGCCTCATCTGCAGTCCGGGAGCCTGGGACTGGAGTTGCCTCAATTTGGCCTCTTCAAGCTTGGCTTTCTTTTGCTCCTTTAGTCCTTCTGTTAAACATTCTTTCTTTTCCATAAGTTTATCCGCAGCTTTCGCAACTCTTCTTCTGGCCTTTTCTAATGCTTTAGCATCAGTCTTGTTTTGCTTTTGCTCTTCACTTCTTGACCTCCACTCCATCATCATCTGTTTAATCCTCCTGATGGCCTTCTCCAACTTGGTGAGAATAATCAGCCAGACAATTGGAGCACTTGAAAGAGAGAGAGGTTATCTCTGAGTATTAACTTCTGTCTCTCTCACAAATTCTTTCACATTACTCGTATATCCTTTGATACAACACAATGGGCGTTAGTGTCAGACTACGAAAGTAGCTGACACCTTGCTATTTTCGGTGTAACTGTCGGAAAAACACTGTGACACATTGAGCTTGTTGGGCTCCCTTTGGTAACACTTTCTGTAGGGTCTCTAATTCTTCCTGTTTAGATGCATTAACATCACGTTCATCACCTGGGTCATCATTAACTTCACTATGGAACCGCAACTTCGGTGGTTTCTCTTCCCATTCCCCTTTATAGCTGACTTCATTACTCTGTAATCTGTACTGATTCCGTGGTTTGTAAGGATAGATAACCTGTCTCTCTCTCTTTCAGGTGCTCCAATTGTCTGGCTGATTATTCTCACCAAGTTGTATCAGATGCATATGGCCATCTTGCTTCTGTTCTGGTACATGGTCCTTCATAAACTCCGCAAGCATGTCTACTCTTGGACTTGCACCTAATTTTTCTCACTGTTCACAGCAGTTCTCCTCTGTTCCACTGTGCTTTCAATTCTGCAAGGTCTGCTACGCTCTATCTCTGCCAGGACGAATCTCTAAAACTTTTAATTTTGCTGGAACGTCTCTAGCGGTACAGCAACTTTCTGGCTGTATATTCAACTGAATTATTTTCTCACTCTTTTCTTCTGACTGGCAGCTCCGCCACCCTTTCTTCATTCTTCTGTTTCTCATGTACAAGCTCCTTCACTATGCCATGCTTATGAACTTTCTCTGGACATAGCTCTGTGTTCAACACATCGTCTGGTGTATATCGGTCCTGAAGATCAGAGTTGGTCTCTTCTGGACATGAATCACCCTGTTCCAACCGTATCTCCATATCAGACTGATCGTCCATCCTCTGCTTTTGTGGACTATGCATCAGCAACTTTTCGCTATCAGAGCTGTTTTACTCTCTGTCTCTTGTAGTGGAGAGTGTAGATCATCTACTTGGCTGTGCCACGTTTGTTTTTCCTGCTCCCAGTAGAGACGCTCCTCCTTTAACATGCATTCTATCCTCTTTTGTGCACCATGCAACTTCTTTGCTTGCTCCTCAGACGTCTCTTGTGCCTCCCTCTTAGAGAAATCGGTCATCCTTGGAGGTAAACAATTAGGGAGAAAATTTTGCTTTATCTGTTCGCCATTGGCCAGCAGCATAACTTTCTCAATCGTGTTATACTTGGGCAGAATCTTCCTCTGTTCCCAAATAGACATCTCTGTTTTCTTCCTAGAGGACACACCGTTGTCCTCAAGTGCAGGCTTCCTTCTCCATTCTGGAATATGGTCTGGCATCGTCCTGATATCCTTAATTTTAATAGCAACCTGCCTGTCTTCCGTTGTAGGCTTTTCAAGTCCCACTGGGATAGAGTTCATCTGTACTTCCTGCTTTACTTGTTTCCCATCTTGCCTCTCCATGTCCAGAGCACTTTGTTTTTTTGCCACCTGAGACAGAGTGCTCTCTAGATACTTTACATTCCTATTAGGACACCTCTCCATATTCTGCTTCTCATGTCCTTTCAGTGATGGTGGTTCATCTTTCACCATCTCAATCGCCAGACTCTTTTATTCCTTATCTTTTACTTTGGTAAGGATTCCAGTCTCTTCATCATTTTCAGGTCATTCTTCCATTGTGAATACACTGGCTATATTCATCCATTTGATCTCTCCTTTCTCTGGGTCAGAGATCATTGTCAGGCACTTCCTTTCTCTAGAATTCTCCACCTCAGGAATATTCACCAAGGACAGCTGGCGGTGTCTGTCCAGGTTTCTTATGGAGGCATCTTCATTGTGCTTTCTTGTAAGGTCGGTACATGGGGTTGGATTCAGATCTTCACCAATGACTTGATCAGCATGCTTCTTACTGAGGCTGGTTTTGCACTCAGTCAGTGACAACACTTTTTCCCTTGACCTTAGCTCACTTCTTTAACTGCTTTTATCTCATCAGCAACTTGCTCCAGGGGCAACGGTTCTTTAACTACACCAGCATTCTCTTTTCTTATCTCATCAATATCATGCGCCATCACAGAACTCTTGTGCACCATCTCATTTGCTTTCTCTGCCGTCTCATTCGCAACTTCTGCCGTATACATTTTTTTTACATTTTTCTTCATTTGTGTTAAAGGAACAATGAAGATTTCTGGTTATTACCAGGATATAATATACAGTACCTATGTATCAATTTACTTTTGTGTACTTTATTTTATTAAGAAATGATTAAAAGACCTGCTTATTAGTTCCTAACTTGTTTTCCTCTCTGCAACTAATAGTAACCAATCAGTGGTAACATTTTGCAACATACTCTTGAGAGAGGTCACTAACAGGCTAGATGAATTTACACAGACATTCAATAAGAAAGCATAATGAAGACAGTTATTGTAGCCCAGTGGGACACCATTTTAGCCAGAATGATTACTCCATCTACAACTTAAGTCAAAATACTCAGAAGAAAATGTAAAAACATCCAAGAGAGAAAAGCATTTGAAATAAAAGATGATCACATTCTACAGGACTTAATATGGACTTGCGTTTTCTAAGACATTATCAGAATGTCATGTGAATTTTTCTATTTTATACCATAACAGGCTGGCACTCTTGGTGAGGTGTCCAACAGGAATGATATCACTGTGGGCTAAAGTGCTCTGTTTTTCATGTATATACTTATGTATATGTGTATATAGTATGTGTGTATATATATATATATATATATATATATATTGTAACAGAGCGCCCCCTTCTGACGGGGGGGGGGGGGGGGGGGGGGGCGGGGGGTTTGCGTCCGGTTCTCCTTTCTCTTTAACTTATTTATGGAGGAAAAACACAGCAGGTTTGTCAGAAGCTTTGTTTTACTGCTGTTTTATTTTGTCAGTACAAACAGAAAGAAAAATAGTGCTTATCCTTAGCAACGAAATAAAATTCTACATAAACGGGCTTACTATAACCTGGGACACCCTGACTCGCCCTGAGACCGCTTCTCGGCCTGCAGGTAAAATTATACAGTCCATAGTGTAAGCTCTCTGCTTCTTTCTTGGATCTCTTGAGGACCTTTTTCCTCCTCTCTCTGTCAATAGCGGGTGAAGCATAGGGCTCACCCTTCTCTCCCTTATGCTTCACCCCAGGGACCCTTGTTACCCTCTTGTGATGAGGGATGATTACTCTCTCTTAATACTCTCTTCTCCTTGGGGCATTTGTAATCCTTTTTCTGGGTATGATGAAAATAATACGTATTTGGCACCAACCTTTTATCCCAAGTTTTTTTACAAGTGGATTTACCTTAAAAAGTAAAGGCTGATAAACTGCAGAGTGCACTAATTGTGCCCAGGTGAGAGGGGTGTGGCTTGACTGTTAAACTTGTATAAAAGGTTTGTGAGCTGGTTTGGGGTCTGTTTACAAGTGGATTTACCTTAAAAAGTAAAGGCTGATAAACTGCAGAGTGCACTAATTGTGCCCAGGTGAGAGGGGTGTGGCTTGACTGTTAAACTTGTACAAAAGGTTTGTGAGCTGGTTTGGGGTCTGTTTACAAGTGGATTTACCTTAAAAAGTAAAGGCTGATAAACTGCAGAGTGCACTAATTGTGCCCAGGTGAGAGGGGTGTGGCTTGACTGTTAAACTTGTATAAAAGGTTTGTGAGCTGGTTTGGGGCCTGTTTACAAGTGGATTTACCTTACAAGTAAAGGCTGATAAACTGCAGAGTGCACTAATTGTGCCCAGGTGAGAGGGGTGTGGCTTGACTGTTAAACTAGGATAAAGGATTTGTGAGCTGGTTTGGGGCCTGTTTACAAGTGGATTTACCTTTACAGATAAAGGCTGATAAATTGCAGAGTGCACTAATTGTGTCCAGGCGAGAAGGCAGAAGTTAATATAAACAGGAGAAGGGGAACTTGTGAGCTTGCGAACATTTTCAGTATCAAGTGCAATTCTAGTAAAAGCCTAGGAGTTTAAATAAAAGGAGGGCCTTCAAAGAAAAGGGAGGGCAGATTTATAGTGCAAAGGAGGAAAACTTTATATAAATATATTATTTTATATTCTTTATTTTTTCCACTGAAATTTCGTAGACAATAATAATAATTATGAGTCAGTCCAGTGGCAACCTTATTCAGTGTACATCCTGTCATATGTATGCAATACTGGAACAGATGATCCAGGGTCCATACCTCTGTGAGAGGTGTGAGCATGTTGCCTTTCTGGAAGCTCAAATCGGAGATCTGGAGAGGAGAATTGCAGCACTTAGTGATATTGCTCCACTGGAAAGGGGGTTGGTGCTCACTGAGCACAGTTTAGCTGGGCCTAGCATGGAGGGTGGAGCTGGGGCTAGTGAGGATGTCCAGGGAGGCAACTGGGTTATATTTACAAGGGGAAGCAGGGGAAACAGGAGGAGGCAGGTCAGTTCTGAGTTGGCAAAAAACAACAGATTTGCCAGATTGAGCGAAACTGTTGGCGATGTCCATTCAGGAATGGCAATGCCAGATAGAGCTGTTCCCTCTAACAGCCGGGCGAACAGCTCTACTGGAGGAGAGGGAGGGCAGAATAGACAAAACAACAGACAGGTTTTGGTTGTAGGGGACTCTATTATTAGGAAGTTAGACAGGGTATTTTGTCACCCAGATCCCAGCAATCAAACAGTTTGCTGTCTCCCGGGTGCTCGGGTTCGTCATGTTGTGGATCAGGTAGACAAATTATTGGGAGGGGCTGGAAATGAACCGGCGGTCTTGGTACATATTGGTACCAATGACAAAGTTAGTGGAAGATGGAGTGTTATGGGTTAATAAGGGATAATATACAAGAATATGTCTATTTGAACAGGATTATAAGTAGGAGTCAACATGGGTTTTTGAGGGATAGGTCATGTCAAACAAATCTAATTCGTTTCTATGAGGAGGTTAGTAGGAACCTGGATCAAGGCAACTCAGTGGATGTAGTCTTTTTGGATTTTGCAAAGGCTTTTGATACAGTGCCACATGGGAGACTATTGGGCAAACTAAGGGATACAGGAATTGCAGTAAATATCTGCTCATGGATTGAGAGCTGGCTAAAAGACAGGAAGCAAAGGGTTGTTGTAAATGGAACATACTCCGATTGGACTAATGTGGTAAGTGGGGTTCCTCTAGGCTCAGTATTAGGTCCTCTCCTTTTTAACATATTTATTAATGACTTAGAGGTAGGATTGGAGTGTGGGGTCTCCATTTTTGCTGATGACACAAAGTTGTGCAAGGTAATTAAATCAGAAAATTATGTGCTTTCCCTCCAAGGGGATTTACATAAAATTGAGGAATGGGTATCTAAATGGCAGATGAGATTTAATACGAATAAATGTAAGGTTATGCATCTGGGAAGGAAAAATAGCCATGCAATTTATAATCTTAATGGAGCAAATCTAGGTGTATCAGATATTGAAAGGGATTTGGGAGTGCTTGTGGACAACCAAATAGGTAACAGTGCTCAAAGCCAAGCAGCAGCTGCAAAGGCAAATAAAATATTAGCATGTATTAAGAAGGGTATATAGAAGCCAGGGAAGCAAATATAATTCTGCCACTATACAAATCTCTAGTACGCCCTCATTTGGAATATGGGGTACAATTTTGGGCACCACTTCATAAAAAGGACATTTTAGAGCTGGAAAAGGTACATAGAAGGGCAACAAAACTAATAAGGGGAATGAAGGGGCTAAGTTATGAAGAAAGACTAACCAAATTAAACTTATTTTCTCTAGAAAAAAGGCGTCTAAGAGGAGATATGATTACCTTATATAAATACATCCAGGGTCAGTATAAAGATTTGTCAGGGGAGCTTTTTGTGCCAAGAGGTTTTCAACTGACAAGAGGACATCCCTTGAGGTTAGAAGTAAAAAGATTCCACCTCAAAGAAAGAAAAGGGTTCTTCACAGTAAGGGTGGTTAATCTGTGGAATTCTCTACCAGAGGAGGTGGTGACAGCGGATTCGATAGATAACTTTAAAAGGGGACTAGATTTATTTCTAATTAAAAAGGGTATTCAGGGTTATCATGGATAATTAGAGAGACAGTAATGATCCAAATGTTTTACATTTCCCCTTGAGACAATTGGCTAAGTCTCGCTTGTTTTTTTTTTTTTTTTTTCTATTTGCCTTCCCCTGGACTAATTAATAATAATAATAAAAAAAAAACATAAAATAATTGATTAATAATTAATTAACAACTAATGAATTAATAGTTAATCCGCATTTTGCAGATCAGAGGAGATCTTAAAAGGTTGAACTTGATGGACTCAAAGTCTTTTTTCAACCTTAAATACTATGTAATACTATGTAAGTTGTATCCGGTTTATCAGGAATGGGGCTTTTGGATGGCTCCTTCCTCCGCTTGATTTCTCCTTAACAGAAGCGGGCCGCTCTTTCCTTTAGGAAAGTCTCTCAGTGACACCCTCCTCCTCAGACTGCTAGGCAGAGACTGCAAACTTCACTGAGCAGCCTTTTTAACTGCTCATGAGCAGGGTCAGGTGTTGGCTTAATTAGGCTGAAGATTTTGGATTAACCTTTTCTATGTTAGGCCAGGGTATATGGCTTTGCTCCATCTGTGGCTTATATATCTTCCCTGATGTACTGTGTTGCAGGTTATCAGGGATTCCTGCTGCACTTTATTACAATATATATATATATATATATATATATATATATATATATATATATATATATATATATATATATATATATACAGGTGCAAGCAAAAGTATGTGAACCCTTTGGAATGATATGGATTTCTGCACAAATTGGTCATAAAATGTGATCTGATCTTCATCTAAGTCACAACAATAGTCAATCACACTACTTAAACTATTAACACACAAATAATTAAATGTTACCATGTTGTTATTGAACACACCATGTAAACATTCACAGTGCAGGTGGAAAAAGTATGTGAACCCTTGGATTTAATAACTGGTTGAACCTCCTTTGGCAGCAATAACTACAACCAAACGTTTCCTGTAGTTGCAGATCAGATGTGCACAACTGTCAGGAGTAATTCTTGACCATTCCAATTTACAGAACTGTTTCAGTTCAGCAATATTCTTGCGATGTCTGGTGTGAATCGCTTTCTTTAAGGTCATGCCACAGCATCTCAATCAGGTTGAGGTCAGTACTCTGACTGGTCCACTTCAGAAGGCATATTTTCTTCTGTTTAAGCCATTCTGTTGTTGATTTACTTCTATGCTTTGGGTCGTTGTCCTGTTGCAACACCCATCTTCTGTTGTGCTTCAGCTGGTGGAAAGATGGCCTTAAGTTCTCCTTCAAAATGTCTTGATAAACTTTGGAATTTATTTTTCCTTCAATGATAGCAATCCGTCCAGGCCCTGACGCAGCAAAGCAGCCCCAAACCATGATGCCCCCACCACCGTACTTCACAGTTGGGATGAGGTTTTGATGTTGGTGTGCTGTGCCTCTTTTTCTCCACACATAGTGTTGTGTGTTTCTTCCAAACAACTCAACTTTGGTTTCATCTGTCCACAGAATATTTTGCCAGTTCTGCTGTGGAACATCCAGGTTCTCTTGTGCAAACTGTAAACGTGCAGCAATGTTTTGTTTGGACAGCAGTGGCTTCCTCTGTGTTATCCAATTTGTGCAGAAATCCATATCATTCCAAAGTGTTCACATACTTTTGCTTGCAACTGTATATATATATATTTTTCCTTTACTATGTTGTGTTTATACCACCTATATGTATCTACCTGATGATGTCAGATGCTGTCTCCAATCTCTCTACATCTGCTGAGATATATATATATATATATATATATATATATATATATATATATATATATATAGAGAGAGAGAGAGAGAGAGAGAGAGAGAGAGAGAGAGAGAGAGAGAGAGAGAGTGGGGGAGATAGATAGAGAGAGAGAATTTTAGCCTAGGAATGTCGAGAGTTTCCGCTAAACTAGACAAAGGAGTCAACTGACTAGGAAAGGGAACTAACTCATTTTCCAAGTTTAATTTACTCCACATCTTCTGACAATTATTTAAGATTGGAATATTATCTAAAATTGTATTTTTAGTTGACCTTACCTCAAAAATCAAAACATTTGATATTAAACCATTGTGAGGGATCAGTTTTCCTTGTCCATTTAATAATATGCATAATAGCATAGTAGCATCGTGGTGTGGGGGGGGGGGAGGGACTAGATATAAGTAATGGGGTAGAAAGTGTAGAGGGTAGAGGGTATAAGGGATGAATTAACAATTCATAGGGGAGGAGATGATGGAAGGGGTTGTATAGTCAATAGGGAGGTAGTACTAAGTAATTCAAGTACAGTGGCAGGCACTTCAGAACTACAGACTCATAACATAAGTGTGACGAAGTGCCCTTCGCCACTTTGTCTTGGCATTGGTAAATGAGGAGGAGGGATTTGTCTGTATGTTAAGCCTGAATTTAAGCCTATAGTCAGAGAAGATATTTATGGTGGAACTAGCAGTAATGTTGAATGTTTGTGAGTAGAGTTAAATAGCGGAGCAGTTAATTCCAAAAGAATATTAGTAGGAGTATGCTATAAACCCCCAAATATAGCTGAAAGTGGGGAAATACAATTATTGTTACAGATTGGAAATGCAGCTAAGCACGGGCAAGTTCTAATAATGGGAGATTTTAATTACCCTGAAATAAACTGGATAAATGAGACCAGCAGTTCATCTAAGGAGAGCAGGTTCTTGGGTACACTCAGGGATCATTATCTGGCCCAGGTTGTACAGAAGCCTACTAGAAATGAAGCTATGTTAGATTTACTCATCACAAATAATATTGATATAGTATCACATGTTGGAATAGAGCAACCTTTGGGAAACAGTGATCACAACACAGTCTTATTTGAGATTGAATTAAAAAAACAACATTTTAAGGGGCCAACAAAAACTCTTAATTTTAAAAGGGCAGATTTTAACGGCCTAAGGGCAGCAATACAAAGTATAGACTGGGACAGAGAACTGATAGGTAAAAATACTGAACATAAATGGACAACATTTAAATCCTTACTAAATATACATACACATCGGCATATACCGTGTGGGAATAAAAGTAAAAGGAGTAAATCACAACCCATGTGGCTTAACAATGATTTAAAGATCAAGATACGTAGTAAAAAACAGGCATTTAAATTATACAAACAAGAGGGGACAGAGACTGCTGTACGGGAATACAAGGAAATCAACAAGGCTTGCAAAAGCGCGACTAGACTGGCTAAAATAGAAAAGGAAAAATTAATTGCTAAAGAGAGTAAGACTAACCCTAAAATATTATTTAAGTATAATAATGGGAAGAAGGCCAGGAAGGAAGCTATAGGAACATTACATTGTGACACAGGGCGTCTGATAATTAGTGACCAGGAAAAGGCAGATGAGCTAAATAGGTTCTTTTTGTCGATTTACACAAGGGAGGTACCAGTGGTTGGGACACTGCAACATAATGGAGCTACACTACCTTTGCCAAATAATTGGTTAACACAGGAAGAAATCCTAAAGAGGTTGGAAAAAAAAAATGTTAATAAAGCCCCGGGTCCTGATGGAATACATCCAAGGGTACTAAGGGAACTGGGTTCTGTAATAGCCAAACCATTATATTTAATTTTTCAAGATTCACTCAACACAGGGTCTCTACCAGATGACTGAAGAAAAGCTGATGTAATACCTATATTTAAAAAGGGAGCAAGAGCAAATCCGGGGAATTATAGACCAGTGAGCCTCACTTCTGTAGTGGCGAAGCTTTTAGAAGGGTTAATAAGGGATAATATACAAGAATATGTCTATTTGAAAAGGATTATAAGTAGGAGTCAACATGGATTTATGAGGGATAGGTCATGTCAAACAAATCTAATTAGTTTCTATGAGGAGGTTAGTAGGAACCTGGATCAAGGCAACTCAGTGGATGTAGTCTTTTTGGATTTTGCAAAGGCTTTTGATACAGTGCCACATGGGAGACTATTGTGCAAACTAAGAGATACAGGAGTTGCAGTAAATATCTGCTCATGGATTGAGAGTTGGCTAAAAAACAGGAAGCAAAGGGTTGATGTAAATGGAACATACTCCGATTGGACTAATATGATAAGTGGGGTTCCTCAGGGTTCAGTATTAGGTCCTCTCCTTTTTAACATATTTATTAATGACTTAGAGGTAGGATTGGAGTGTGGGGTCTCCATTTTCGTTGATGACACGAAGTTGTGCAAGGTAATTAAATCAGATAGTGAGGAATGGGCATCTAAATTGCAGATGAGATTTAATATGAATAAATGTAAAGTTATGCATCTGGGAAGGAAAAATAGCCATGCAATTTATAATCTTAATGGAGCAAATCTAGGTGTATCAGATATTGAAAGGGATTTGGGAGCTTGTGGACAACCACCTAGGTAACAGTGCTCAAAGCCAAGTAGCAGCTGCAAAGGCAAATTAAATATTAGCATGCATTAAGAAGGGTATAGAAGCCAGGGAAGCAAATATAATTCTGCCACTATGCAAATCTCTAGTACGCCCTCATTTGGAATATGGAGGACAATTTTGGGCACCACTTCATAAAAAGGCCATTTTAGAGCTGGAAAAGGTACATAGGAGGGCAACAAAACTAATAAGGGGAATGGAGGGGCTAAGTTATGAAGAAAGACTAACCAAATTAAACTTATTTTCTCTAGAAAAAAGGCGTCTAAGAGGAGATATGATTACCTTATATAAATACATCCAGGGTCAGTATAAAGATTTGTCAAGGGAGCTTTTTGTGCCAAGAGATTTTCAACTGACAAGAGGACATCCCTTGAGGTTAGAAGTAAAAAGATTCCACCTTAAAGAAAGAAAAGGGTTCTTCACAGTAAGGGGGGTTAATCTGTGGAATTCTCTACCAGAGGAGGTGGTGACAGTGGACTCGATAGATAACTTTAAAAGGAGACTGGATTTATTTCTAATTAAAAAGGGAATTCAGGGTTATCATGGATAATTGGAGAGGCAATATTAATCAAGGAAGAAGTCTGGTCGCCGGTGTCTGGGATCAGGAGGGAATTGATTTTTCTTTTTTATACAAATAATGAATAGTTAATCCGCATATTGATGGACTGAAAGTCTTTTTTCAACCTTAAATACTATGGCCCTCATTCTATTATCGGCCGTAAATCAGCCACAAAGCTGCGATTCCTTGCGGGGCTCCCGTTACTGTGCAATTCAAATAGACGGCGCCGTCTATTCCCTTACGGGGATACAAGGATATCCCCTTACGGCCGGCCGTATATCTTGCAACCGGCCGTAAGCTCAGAAATCTTTAAACGCAAATATATATTCAAGACGGCACTGTAAAGCTCTGTAAATGCTAGGGATCATAATGGGGGACATGAGGATTAATAGCAACCCCCTCTCAAGCTTGCACATCAGCCCAAATCCGAGATTACATTAACTGTATATTTTCCGGCCGCAGAGTGGGCGGGTCTGAGGTGCTCCAAGCCCTCTGGACTTTTTACATGGATATGTGACATAAATTAAAAAAAAATGTATTTACGGATTTGAGTGTAGGGGAAATGTTGTGCTATTAATGCTAACACCTCCAATAACTTTATCGTCTCCTCAGAGTGCAGGATGGCTTTATTATGGCTTTGTTATGTGCTTAATTGTGTGCCTGCGGGACCTTTTTGCTGCAAGTAAGCTGCGGCTCGGTTTTGGCCTTGCAGAGAGGGTTCCCGGAGCAATTGAATAGCAACCAGGATTTTCTTGCGGCCGAAACTCTTGCGGCCGTTTAAGATCAAAGGCTTTCCTCCGGGGCGTGCGGCCGCAAGGGATAACAAGGCGCCGGCCGCAAGCCTGCCGGAATCCCCGGCCGGAAGGGAATAGAATAGGCAAATAGCTTGCGGCCGGTCCTTGCAGCCCCGCATCTCCTACGGCCGATAATAGAATGAGGCCCTATGTAACTATGTACTATGTAACTATGTCTTGAGAATTGGGTAGTATATTCCTCCTTTTTTAAAGCTCCTCACCATGATCGACCTTTGGTCTCTAACTTTTTTATCGTTTTGAATATAATTACCAATTAGAATATAAAATTGTTTTATTATATAGCCTGGTATTATAATTGGGATACACGTAATTAAGTCATTAAACTTTGGCAGAAGAAACATTTTTGCTGAGACAATCCTTCCAGACCATGATACCAATTTTGTCATTTTTAAGAGTAGATTGTTAAAGTTGTTTTGAATCATCTGTTTTACATCATCTAGGAGGATTGTTCCTAAATGTGTTATATGGTTTGATTGCCATTTATATAAGTAGGTTACCTTCAAAGCAGCCAATACATCTGTTTGTAAGTTTACTACCATTATTTCAGATTTTGTTAAATTTAATTTATAATTTTTAATCCTACTGTATCTCTCTACCAGGTCATGAAGACCCGTTAGAGATTTTTCTGGGTCAGTTAAGGAGACTACCACATCATCTGCAAATAATGTTAGTTTGTAATCCTCCTTGCCTATTTTTATATCTTCAATTCTACATGAACTCCTAATTGCTTCAGCTAGTGGTTCCATCTTAAGGACGAAGACAATTTTGGACAGGGGGCACCCCTGTCTTGTGCCATTGGTGATATAGAATTTCTGCATCTAAAATCTTGACCTGCGACAGAGGCGGATGGGACATCGTATAGACCTTTGATAGCCTGTGTACCAAATTCCCAAAGGCCAAATTTTTTAATGTCTGCTCCATATAGTCCCATCTGACTTTCAAAGGCTTTTTCTGCATCCAATGATAAAAAAATAGTTGGCGTTTTACTAACTCTGTATGTTATGAGGTTTAACAATTTTCTAATATTATCAGGGCCTTGTCTATTATGAATAAAACCAGTTTTTTAATCAAATTTGCAATTATTTTATTCAGTCTGGTGGACAACATTTTTGCATACAACTTTATGTCAACGTTTAAAAGAGAAATTTGCCGATAATTATTGAATCTTATCAAGCCTAGATTATTCTTTGGAATAGCAAGAATTGTGGCCTGTAACATTTCTTCAGGGGCTCTACCTTTTTTTTTATTTCATTAAAGGCCACCATAAGAGGTTTAATCAAGATACCCTAAAACATTTTTATAATATTGATTTATCATGCCATCAGGGCCAGGTGATTTCTTTATTTTTAGATCTAATATTGCAGAGACAACCTCTTCCTCTACAATGACATTGTTTATCATCGCTAACTTTTGTTCAGTAACTTTAGGAAGATTTAATTAGTTGAGAAATTAATCAATTTCTTTGCTTGAAGGTTTTTGAAAATCTTTCTTTTTTAAGATTATATAATCTACAGTAATAATCACGAAAAGCAGTTGCTATTTCTTCTGGCTTCATGTATATATTATTTTTATCATTAATTAACTCTATTCTATTATTAGTTATTCTTTGTTTTATTTTATTGGCCAGAAGTCTTCCTGCTTTATTGCCCCCTCCTCTGCTGGAATGCCCACAAAGATTTATCTACCATTGCTTGAGTAATTTTTTTAAATTTGATTTTGTAGGCCTTTAATTTTCACAATAAATTCCATGTTCTGATTGAGTTTGTTCTGCCTTTCATAAACACTTAATTGAATATGGAGTTGCCTCAATGGCAGCCCCCTTTGTTTTCTCCAATTTATTTGCATTTTGATAAAAAGACCTCTCATAAATGCCTTATGGGCATTTCATATATTGGTTTTAGAGGTAGTTGAATTGTTAGTTATTTTGAAGAAACTTTCTAATTTCTTCTCTGTTACCTTTTTAGAAGATTAATTCTCAAACTATGTACTATCTAATCTCCACAGTGGTCTACAAAGCCTAGTATTTTCACCTTTAATTGTTATTCTTACTACTGCATGGTCTGACCATAGAATAGGGTTTATTTCAATTTCACAGATATTCTTCATAGTATTTGAGTCTGCTAGTATATAATCCAGCCTTACATAGGATCCTCCAAACATCATACAGAGTCGCTCTTGTTAAACTGTTATGAAACATCCTAGAATTCCTCATCATACGTGCGTTCGGAATTGGACATTTTGTGAAATTTCTATGAACTACAGGGTTACTATATATATATGAAGATCTCCACAATTTATAATTGAAACATGCTGGAGTTTTTGTAATCTTCTAAGGGTACGATTTAGAAAGCGGACCTGTCTGATGTTCGGAGCGATATATTGAGAATAGTTAATAATTGATTATTTATCTTGCCTAACCAAGTAAGATATCTACCTTCGGGATATATATTCACACATACCTCATCTAATTTCAATCTTTTATGAAAAAATATACATTGCATTATGGCTGGTAGTAAAGTTATTATCAGAAAATCTAAATAATTTGGTCTGTCTCCAGTGAGTTTCCTGGAGACATATTATATCCACCTTCTCCCTTTGAAAGTTAGTAAAAGCAGAGCTTCTTTTAACTACTTTTTTTATTTTATTTTAACAAATATATTACATCTCCAGAAAAAGAATAATAAACATACAATACACAAAAACAAACAGGGATAACGAACAAACATTGTACCAACGATATACTCTAAAAGTAGAACGGTTTTCTAGATTATATAATACATTGAAAAGGTACAATGTACATCCATACTGGCATTCGCTCAGATTCGAGGCAGATAACATTTTAAACACATGGGCCAATGAGGAGAATTAGGTCCGAATGGAGTTACACCCGAGAAATAGTAAGGTAAGTACTATTTCCCCCTGCCCTCTGGCTAAAATGTACTATGTTTGATGTAGTTGTCCCATTTAGACCAATTTATCATATTTCTGTTTTTTGCATTAGCCGAACTATAAGCGTTGAGATATAGGTCTCTGTTATAACAAATAGTGTTGATTAACTCTCTAATTGTAGGTATATCTGGGGTTTTCCAGTATTTTACTAGCAGCCATTTGGCCCCCAAGAGGACATGCGAAACCAAGTTCCTTTCCACTGGGGAGAGAAACTCCAACCCTCTATGGAGGATGGCCACTTGAGGGGTACAAGGAATATGTTTATCTAAAACTCTAGCTAGAAGTTGACAAATTTCTAACCACATATCTGAGATTTTTTTACACTTCCACCAGACATGGGAGTCATCTCCTAGAAAACCGCACTGTTTCCAGCAAAGAGCGTCCCCTTTTGTATTAAATTTTGACATTCTAACCGGGGTTAAATGCCATCTGTGTAAGATTTTAAAACAGAGTTCCAGATAAGCTGGATTTATGGCAGATTTCTTAATCAACATTATAATATCCCTCCAATTGTCTTCATCAAGAGCCATATTAAGATCTAGTTCCCAGCCTATGATTCCCTTACTTTTAATAAACGGAGTAATCTCGCTTATAATCTTATTGCAGTTTGAAATAATATGATGATTCCTTCTCTTTATAATTAGTTCTTCTATTTTAGTAGGTGAATTTATTTCTAGGGTTTTAAATCCCCAAGACATTAAAGCTTGTTTTAAGCTTTCGTAATTTAGCCATGAGAGTTTTTCCAGGTTATATTTTTTCATTAACTCTGAATATGTCAGAAGATTGTTATTGTAATATAATTCTGATACCAAGGAAATGCCTCCTCTATACAAAAGATAACAGTTTACGGAAGGGTCTTTGGAGTATACCAATTCAATAGGGGTGGCTAAAGATGGATAATGTGTTATTTGCATTCTCTCTTTATTCTTATACCAAAATTTTACTAGAAATTGTATATTTTTTGGTAGTTTACCCAGTGAATTCTTATTGTAGTATGGTAGCCATAATAGGTTCTTTATAGAAGATTCACAAAGAATAGCCTCTTCAAGGGCAAGCCATCTGGGTTTCTCCTGGAGGGTGTTCCAATTTATAAGTTGCGCAATGATAATTTTATGATATATGTCTTTTATACTAGGGGCATTTAAGCCTCCTTTTTCATATTTCTTACTGACCTCGCTTTTCATGATTCTACTTTTTTTCCCACCATATATGTATTTATCCAAAATATCCTGAACGGTTTTCAGATAATTATAGATCTTAAGCAATAGGTAATTTTTGGGACAATACTCATGTTGGTTGCAGCGATTCTCGCCGACCAGGGCAGGTTAAGAGATCTCCAGTTACATAGAATAGGTCTAATTTGTTTCATCACATCCTCCTTAACTCCAAATGACATTTTTATGCCCAAATGGACGATATATTCGGATTTCCAATTAAACGAGGATAATTTTTCCAATCTATTTTTAACTTCCGGTTTAAAACCTCTCATTAAGGTATTAGATTTTAAATTATTTATCTTAAAATATGATAGTCTTCCGAATTCTTCAAGAATTTCTTGTAATTTTGGGCATGCCTCCTCCGGGTTGGTCATGGTAATGACAATATCGTCTGCGAAACCCATAAATTTAAACTCCTCCTTATTAATAATTACACCCTCTATAGCTTTACACTCTCGAATATAGATAGCTAAAGGTTCTATAAAGAGGATGAACAATAGAGGGGATAGGGGACATCCCTGCCGAGTGCCATTTCCAATTTTAAACTTTTCTGACTCGAAGTCAGGGTTTGCAATATATGCCATAGGATTGGCATACAGGGCTTTAACGGATCTTGAAGCAAAATCGTTAAATCCGAATTTCCTCAGGACCGCCTGAAGAAATTCCCAGTTGACCCTGTCGAATGCCTTTTCGGCATCCAAAGACAGGGCCAATAAGGGTATATCCTGTTCTACCACATAGTTTAAAATATCAATCATTCGTTAAAAGAAGATTGATGAATGAAAGCTTCTTTTAACTACTGAGTTCAATCCCTGGACGTTATGACATAAAATCTTTAGATGTGACATATTTTTAAATAAAGCTTTAACATCAGTTCTCGTCCATGGATGTTCTCCCCCCCCCCTACATTTACATGTTTATACATATAATACATTCCCTCCCTTCCAATTCTTGAAAACTCCATACCTTTGTCCACCCCCCCCCCCCCCATCTTGTCACACCAAGTGGGAAAGGATAAGGGATAAACTCCTTAGAGTTTAAATACCACAATGGCTGGCGACTGCAGGACGTAGCTTTTACTGCCAGACAGTAGTAATATACTGAAATAAAGGGATCAAGAAGGACCTGACTTATATTTGTTCTCTTTTAACCAGTTTCCACACCTTATTTCCTCTCCCCTTACCTCTCTCTTTATATTATTAATTTTCTTTACTTTACTTTAAGACTTGTCAGAATATTTTTGATAAAGGTATACAATAAACCAATGTTATTCCATCCATATGAGTGCAAACTTGTCCAGGATTTGACCATACCCTTAATGTAAAATATTTCCAATTAAATTGATCTAATAAATTATTAACAGGAAATACAGGCAAGAACAAAGGACCTATACAAATATTTACAAAATAACAATCGTTTAGTGTAAAAATAGAACTCATCTTAACTAACTCAATTAATTACAATTTGATTCAAATACCAAAGTGCTTCCTAAACATGTTAGAACTAAACTTAAATCCTATAAGTTTATTTTTATCACACTTTAATCTCCTTATGCTCTTAGTGGAGGTATTAAAAACAATAACTAAATCAGAACATGCTTTTTATTAATTTAATGAACTTTGATCCAAATTTTAGAGAATAAACCAGTTACACTAACAGTCTTAGTAACTACTCTTTCACCTAAGTCCTTGTTCAATAGCTTCCTAAGTGAATGTGATTAAAGTCCTTATAAATATGTAATTTATATTATATATAAATGTGCAATAAAATCTATGTGCAAATAAATAATTTCTGTACTAATTGAGTTTTTATATCTCTATTCCCTAATCCTAACACATTTTATAAAGTGAATCACTTATAAGCCCAATATTAATCAAATCATTTCATTTAAACAAAGCCCAGATTCCTTTCTAAGATGATATACCGTATATACTCGAGTATAAGCCGAGTTTTTCAGATCTTTTTTAAGGCTAAAAAGGGGCCCCTCGGCTTATACTGGAGTCACTCTCCCCCCGTGTCTCTCTAACCCCCCCCCTGTGTCTCTTTCCCTCCCCCCTCCTCATCCTCAACCCCCCTCATTCTAAACCCCCCTCATTCTACCCCTCTAAATAACCCCCCTCTCCCTTTCCCCTCACTTACCTGCATCTGAAGCTTCTGCTCCGGCCTCCGCTCATTCTGCCGGCACCCGGTATATGCTAATGACGTGACGTTACATGCGCGCCACGTCAAGACGCCGGAAGGAGCGGAGGCCGGAGCAGAAGCTTCAGATGCAGGTAAGTGAGGGGTAAGGGAGAAGGGGGGGGGGGGGGTATTTAGAGAGGTAGAATGAGGAGGGGGGGTTTAGAATGAGGAGGGGGGTTGAGGATGAGGAGGGAGGTTGAGGATGAGGAGGGGGTTGAGGATGAGGAGTGGGGTTGAGAAGGGAGGTTGAGAATGACGAGGGGGAAGAGACACAGGGAAGGGAGGGGGGGGAAGAGACACAGGGAAGGGAGAGGGGGAAGAGACACGTGAGAGAGAGGGGAACACAAGAGGGGGGCACAAGAGGGACACAGAGTGCAGCACATTTCCCACCCTCGGCTTATACTCGAGTCACTCATTTTACCCAGTATTTTGTGGTAAAATAGGTGCCTCAGCTTATACTCGGGTCGGCTTATATTCGAGTATATACGGTACATTTTACTTGCTTTGTCAAATGAGTTCACAATACCATTATCTGTGGCTAATCATTAGACCAATATCATATCTATACACGTAAGTTATTGTTCTAGTGCTAGCGTAACTCTTTCACTCCTTTCCACATCAAACATAAAAAAAATACAATATTTTATTCTCCCTTAAAATTTTTGTACAATTACTAAATTCTTTCCTTTTAAGTAAGATATCAAATGGCAAATCTGGAAATATTTTAAGACTCTCATATGGCGCATTGAACACTTTTAGTTCATAAGCTATCCTCATTATTTTTTCTTTATTTGCATAATGGTGTAATCTGACTCACAATGAGTGGTAAATTCTCATTTAATTTCTTAGGGAGTGGCAATTTGTGCAATCTATCTATTAATGGTTCTGTTTGAAAAAGTGATAGTCACATATGTGGCAAGATCTTTAAAAGTATTTTTTTCTCAAATCCCCCTAATCCTAATATTGTTTCGTCTGGAAAATTCTTCCTGTCTAGAACTTTTTAATTCCATATTTTGAATTTCCTCTTTTAATTCCTTAACAATTTTAGCTTGGTCTTGTTGTTCTTTATCTATTTTTCGGTGATTAGAATTTAATAGCTCTATTTTCGCACATAATACACTAATATAACTCTTAGAAATTCTAAAGTTTTCTACATACATGGTATTATGAATAGGCCTATGGAACACAACCCATCTTGATTTATTAAGTCCTTCTCCTATGTTTTACCATCTCTTTGTTGCTTTCTTTCTCATCCATCTCTCTGTTCTGTCACTCCATGTTCCTCTGTTCCTCACACCATCCCCATTCTTCTTTAGGAGCCTTTTGAAATCACCATTCAGGCCTCCTCTAATTTAGATAACTCTTGGGAATTCTAAAGTTTGCTAAACACCTGGAGGTATGTACAGGACTATGGAGCTTGAACCACCTCAGAAGCCAATACCATTATTAATATTAATACTAATATATGCCTGTTATCAATTTTTGAGATATAGTATAAGTTTATATCCCCTTCGAAATGTTTTTAAATCTCTGTAACCTCCAATGTTGTATCAGGCTTGCTCAGTTATCCCAATTTTTTTTTTACTTTGTCTTATGTCCTAATTCTTTACCATCTCTTTGTTGTTTTCTTTCTCATTCATCTCTCTGTTCTGTCGCTCCCTCCATATTTCCCTGTCCCTCATACCATTTCTCTTTTTTCAAGCCTTTTGAAATCACCATCCAGGCCTCCTCTGATCCAAGATAAGTCTTAGAAATGCTGAAGTTTGCTACATATCGGTATAAACAGGACTTTGGAGGTTAACTGATCTCAGGAGCCAATATCATTATTACTACTAATGAATGCCTGTAATTTTTGGGGAAATAGAAATGATTTCTAGCTAAATTTCAATCCCTGTAATGCTGTAACAATTCTGTAACCATGGCTTCCCTCTAGCCATAATATCCCTGTAACGGAGTTGGAGCACGAAGTCCAGTATCTCCGCTGGTATACGATAAAATATCGAAGAAGCACTGCAGTCTCACAAGCCCCAACCTCCCAGATTGGACGACACTCAATTGGGAGTCAAAGAATACTGTCTTTATTTTGTTATCCAGAAGTATATATACATCTCTTCTCACAGGTAATACACCTCCCCTATTTGGTCACACAATACACATAGAGAGACACTAGGTGTGGTCACACCTCCCGGAGGCTACCTGGCTACTTTTATACAATACAGACATTGATTAGATTATCCTTCTATTTGTGCTATCTCTCACAAACACTTTACACAATAGACTTTCCTATCACAGGAGCCCCTGTGATAGGATTATCTTTTAGGCTAGCAGACAAACATATCTACAGTATAGCAATGTGATCATAATTTAACCATAAGAATAAAGTAACCATAAATAAGGGTTTTTCTTCACACTCTGCATCCGAAGTGCATAGCAAAACTGCAGATTCTTTGTCCGAGCATTTAAAGGGCCAGAACCAGTCTAATAAAATCCACTATGCTCAACTAACATACAGTTCAAATACAGGCAATAATCAATGCAAAAGTCTCTTGTGGCTGCTTCTGCCACAATCCCCATTTTAAGACTTGCATAACTTGCTAAGATCTCCTCCTCATATTTCCTAATTGCTTACCTTCTCTTTGTGGCTCTCTCTCATTAATTTTTCTCTCTGTTCAATATCTCCCTCTGTTGCTCACCCCATCTCCCATTCTTCTTGTAGAGACTTTTGAAAACACCATCTTTTCTGATGTGGGATGACTTTCAAACATTTTAAAATTTGCTACACACCTGGAGTTATGAACAGTACGCATTACATCAAATGCCAAGAGGTTATAAAGTAAAAAACAAATCTTTTGGTATAAGATAAAATGACATTCTTTAGTTTATTAGAACTATCTTTAATATAAACATTCTATACATTATAGTATCACTTATGTACACATTTTTTGACAGCTTATCATATCAAACCTTGATTGATGCAACAAAACCCATACAGAACCCTATAACATTTAGGTGAGACACTATCAAGGTTGAATTTTTTTTTTTTTTTAAGATTAATGAAAAAACAAAAACTAGTTTACAGGTTCACAAATTGATTGTGAGTGCTTAGCATGATGGTTTAGAGCAAGGTCCATAATTACAGGGCACCTTAAAACAAAAGGCAATTGGTAAGCAAGCAGATAGCAGCGATGCACAGAACCAGTGCTACCTCATTTTATGTATTCTAATAATACAAGCTGATATACTAACAGAAGAGTAGCACTGCTATAAAATTCTGTTTACATACTTTACAACTCGGATATACATTGTGTGGGACCACCTATGTAAGACTGAATGTATTTTTTATGATCTTGCCAAATGTGTTTGATTAATTTTATTTTTTATGATCTTGGTAGAGTTGCCTGATGTGTAATGTATGTGATATGTAATAGTTCACCAATATTAAACATTTCCCACATTCAAAACATACAACTGATCTTTATCATGTCTGTTTTCTTGTGTCATTTGATTTATGAACTTCCCAAATAAGAACATTTTAATGATTTTTCAACTGTGAGTTTTCTTATGTACATTAATATTTGAGATTTCGCTGAAACCTTTCCCACAATCAGAACGTGTCAATTATCTTTCCAGTGTGTTCTCATATGGTAATTTCGACTTGTGGCCCAACTAAAACACTTCCCACATTCAGAACAAGCAAATGGTCTTTCACCTGTATGAGTTTTCAAATGTTTTTTAAGATATGAAGCATGACTGAAACATTTCCCACATTCAGAACATGCAAATGGTTTTTCTCCTGTGTGAGTTCTCATATGTACATGGAGATTTGGGGCCTGACTAAAACATTTCCCACATTCACTACATGCAAATGGCTTTTCCCCTGTGTGAGTTTTCTTATGTATTTTAAGACATAAAGCATGACTAAAACATTTCTCACATTCAGAACATGAAAATGGTTTTTCTCCTGTGTGAGTTCTCATATGCACGTGGAGATGTGAGGCATGACCGAAACATTTTCCACATTCAGAACATGCAAATGGTTTTTCCCCTGTGTGGGTTCGCTTATGCAGATTGAGCCTTGAAGCCAAGTTAAAACATTTCCCACATTCAGAACATACAAAAATGTTTTCGCCTGTGTGAGTTCTCATATGTTGATTGAGATGTTTGGCAATACTGAAACATTTCCCACATTCAGAACATGCATATGGTGTTTCTCCTGTGTGAGTTCTCTTATGTTGGTTAAGACTTGAGCGTTGACTGAAACATTTCCCACATTCAGAACATGCAAATGGTTTTTCTCCTGTGTGTGTTCTTATATGTTGAGTGAGCCTTTGGGCCACACTAAACGATTTCCCACATTCAGAACATATAAATGGTTTTTCCCCTGTGTGAGTTATCATATGTCGATTGCGACTTTCAGCCCGCATGAAACATTTCCCACATTCAGTACATTCAAAGGGTTTTTCTCCTGTGTGAGCCATCATATGTCGCTTGCAACTTTCGTCCCGATTGAAACATTTGCCACATTCAGTACATACAAATGGTTTTTCCCCTGTGTGAATTCTCATATGTAGTTTGAGATGACATGCCTGACTAAAACATTTCCCACATTCAGGACATACAACTGTTTTTTCCCCTTTGTGACTTTTTATATGTTGATTAAGATGCGAGGCCTGACTGAAACATTTCCCACATTCAGAACATACAAATGGTTTTTCTCCTGTGTGAATTCTCATATGTACTTGCAGAATTTGGGTATGACTGAAACATTTGCCACATTCAGAACATTCAAATGGTTTTTCTCCTGTGTGTGCGAACATATGTCGCTTGAGACTTTCGGCCCGATTAAAACATTTGCCACATTCAGGACATTCAAATGGTCTCTCACCTGTGTGAGTTCTCATATGTTGTTTGATATGTGAGGCCTGACTGAAGCATTTCCCACATACAGAACATGCAAATGTTTTTTGTGCTGTGCAAGTTATTGGCTTTGCTTCCAGATAACTATGTGATACACTAGAATCTTCCAATACACAATCTGGGGTACCAAGGCAAATTTGGTTCTCTTCAAGGTCATTCCAAATCTTGGATCCATCTGTTGGGAATAAAAGCACCAAGAGTAAATTATTTAAAATCTGAGAGTTTCAACATACTTCTAAATGGAGATGATTAGTCTAAGTCTGAGACCAGATAATAAATGGTGAGTTTGGTTGAATGTCTAAAAAGTGTAGCGTGAATTACTAATTATTGTAAATTATTATATTTGTTTAGTATTAATATGATTTTATATTTTCTTGAATTGTGTAAGTACTGTAGTTTTTATCAGTAGTAGTAGTAGCAGTAGTAGTTTTGTATACTGTTAATAATACGTATTACATTTTTAGACAAAAACTACTTTCCTGCTAAGGGGGTCACTCACACTAACGCCTCCCCTATCATGTTGTAAGTGGAGCCGGACCAGCTATGTGGATAGCTCCTCCCCACCAGTTTCATCATCTCTTTCGCTAAACAAGACGGAGGGATATTAATGAGGGAGAACGTGGGAGGAAAAATGGTAGCTTTTATATGGAGAAATATGCATGGCAAATAAAGTAAAGCAACTAAGCTAAAAATGTTTCCTTAATTTCCTTAAAATGTTTATAAAAAGGCAGTTTGAGTGAAAATAAAGAAAAAATCCAGAGTTTAGTGATCCTATAAAGGCTATTGAGTTTCTATATACTGATATTCCCCAGTGAGATAGTATTTTAATTGTGAATTGATTACGGAGAGTAATGTCTATGCTGGAGCATAAATATATTTTGCATTGCTCTTTTGACCACAATATTGGAAAATAATTGGTTTTAGTTTTGAGAATAATATTGGGAATAATTTTAAACTAATCATTACTAACAAAGTCCTACTTTCCTGCTAGGGAGGTCACTCACACTAACACCTCCCCTGCCATGTTGTATGTGGATGGCTCCTTCCCACCAATTTCATCATCTTTTCCGGTAAACAAGATGGAGGGATATTAACTGAGGGAGTATGTGGGAGGAAAAATAGCGGCTTTTATTTGGCTCAAAATTTAGAGTTTAGTGACTGTATAAAGACCATTGGGTGTCTATATAATGATATTCCCGAGCGAGAGGGTATTTTGATTGTGAATTGATTATGAAGAGTCATGTCTATTGGACCAGATATATATTTTGCATTGCGCTTTTGACCACAATATTGAAAAGTAATTGAGAATAATCTTGGGAATTATTTTAAACTAATCAGGACTTCTGACATATTTGACATAAATTTGCAAGTAGGGGTATAATAGAGACATTGTTTGGTTATTATTACTTTTCCTATTTTGTATTAATTACGAACCTTCCATGATATTTACAGGAATCTCCTCCTCCTTCACCTGCTGCTGATCTCTTATATTCAGCTCTTCCTGTTCAACCTTGGAGACAACTGGAGGCTTCACATCTAAAGGTCCTACACAGAGAAAGATGAACAGATTATAGACATTCACCAATTTAATTGTTCAATATCTTTCTAGTGTTTGTGATTCACAAACACAAAAACAACAAAATGCTGTTACTTTGTATGGACCATATATTGTGTCATTGGGTATAAATCCACCTTTGCTATGTACTGCTTGCATGTAACAAAAATACAACAGTTTTATGGATCTGTTTACAAGCAAATCAATAATATCCGTACGGCCGGCTGAGTTTCAAACAAGCATTTCCTACAGGAATCTGTCAATTGAAATAATCGGTTTAGTTTTAAGGTTTTGTATAAAAAGAAACAACATAATAAGTTCAAAATAAGATGTGAAAAATCTGGAATCCAGAACAGACATAAATAAAAAAAAACAATAATTACATTGAATAACGTATAATTTAACTTCACTTTAACTGTACTGAGAGGAACGGAGGGCCCAATGGGATGGTGGTGTTGTAGAGGAGGAGAAAGGTTATATATATGTAACGGAGCTGGAACACGCAGTCCAATATCTCCGCTGGTATACGGTAAAATACCCAAGAGGCACTACAGTTTCACCATTCCCGACCTCCCATATTGGACGACACACAATTTGGGAGTCAAATGAGTACTGACTTTATTTTGTTATGTGCAGAAATATTTATACACATCTCTTCCCACAGGCAATCCACATCCCCCATAGTTGGCCACACAATACACATAAAGAGAACAATAGGTGTGGTCACCCCCCCCTGAGGCTCCTTGATACAATCAGACAATGATTAAATCGGCCGTCTCTGTTCTTATGTTTGAGAATGAATAAACGTTCTTATCTGTAACAGGATTATCTCTCCTGCCAAGGTCTGCACCAACCTGGGGCCAATATTCTGCAGAGCATAAACCAACCTACATACAGTATATTACTAGGATCATATTTTAACCAAGAATTAAATAACCATAAACAGGGTAAAACAGTGATGGGTTCCGTTAAACACCTCCCCCGTGACCATAAGCCGGCATACACGGTCTGATCCCAACGGATCGGCCTAGGGATGTCCGGACAAAAGTATTTGTTGGTCAATTCTCTAGGTTGACAACCCATCAGCATTACTGCAATTCACATTGACTCACATTTCACATATCCCCAGATAGCTGGGATATGAGCGCACAAAACTACCGAATAGCGCTCAGATCCTCTTCAAACAGTTCAATTGCCATGTAGCTAAAGTCTTTCCCATAGTCTTTCATTATATGAATGGGCTCCATGGCATAGTGATCTGGGGTATCACCGCTCCCACAGGGCAAGTACCGAATGACCCCCCTGTATGTAAAGGGCCAGAATGAGTGACATACACTCTGGTATGGCCGAATACTGTGTTTGAAGGGCAATATGTCCCAGGGCCATAGTCGCAGGGCAGGAGGCTGGCAAACAGTCCTCTCCAAGCCAAAGTGGTGAAGGGCACTTCGTCACACATCTCCCCTTTGGGGGGGAAGTCTAACCAGGCACCTGGATATTTTGCTGTGGTGATGGGGCAACACGCTGAGGGGACTTGAGGGGCAGAGGCCAGCGGCACTCTGCCCTGATGCCAGCTCTTCTGCTGGTATAACCTGCAGGACATCCTGCTCTGTACAAGGGACAAAGGGAGGGCAGAGGCCGACTGCACTCTGCCCCACTGTCAGCTCTTCTGCTGGGGTACTTGGGACGTATTCCGGTTCAGTGGCCAGGGAAAGGTGGGGGTCAGTGGGGGTTAACATTTCCTCTGTTAACCCTGGGGCCACATTAGGAGTTAGCTGGGGAGGGGAATTTGTACTTACCCCCTCCTCCGGTTGTCCCAGTGAGAGTAGTTGGGGATCTGGACACGCTGTGGGCGCAGAGACCACGGTCCCATCTGCGCCGTCTGGGAGATTGGTGTCTCCCCTGGTTAGGGTAAACTGTCGCTGGGGAGGAAGGACGACACCTTCTGCCCCCTGTGGTTCACACTGCCGCTGGGGGGGACGGACGACACCTTCTGCCCCCTGGGGTTCACACTGCCGCTGGGGGGGAAGGACGACACCTTCTGCCCCCTGGGGTTCACACTGTCGCTGGGGGGGGAAGGACGACACCTTTTGCCCCCTGGGGTTCACACTGCCGCTGGGGGGGAAGGACGACAACTTCTGCCACCTGGGGTTCACACTGCCGCTGGGGGGGGAAGAACGACACCTTCTGCCCCCTGGGGTTCACACTGCCGCTGGGGGGGATGGACGACACCTTCTGCCCCCTGGGGTTCACACTGCCGCTGGGGGGGGGAAGGACGACACCTTCTGCCCCCTGGGGTTCACACTGCTTCTGGGGGGGAAGGACGACACCTTCTGCCCCCTGTGGTTCACACTGCCGCTGGGGGGGGGAAGGACGACACCTTCTGCCCCCAGGGGTTCACACTGCCGCTGGGGGGGAAGGACGACACCTTCTGCCCCCTGGGTTCACACTGCCGCTGGGGGGAAAGGACGACACCTTCTGCCCCCTGGGGTTCACACTGCCGCTGGGGGGAAAGGACGACACCTTCTGCCCCCTGGGGTTCACACTGCCGCTTGGGGGGGAAGGACGACACCTTCTGCTCCCTGTGGTTCACACTGCCGCTGGGGGGGGAAGGACGACACCTTCTGCCCCCTGGGGTTCACACTGCCGCTGGGGGGAAAGGACGACACCTTCTGCCCCCTGGGGTTCACACTGCCACTGGGGGGAAAGGACGACACCTTCTGCCCCCTGGGGTTCACACTGCCGCTGGGGGGGAAAGACGACACCTTCTGCCCCCTGGGGTTCACACTGCCGCTGGGGGGGAAGGACGACACCCTCTGCCCCCTGGGGTTCACACTGCCGCTGGGGGGGAAGGACGACACCTTCTGCCCCCTGGGGTTCACACTGACGCTGGGGGGGATGGACGACACCTTCTGCCCCCTGGGGTTCACACTGCCGCTGGGGGGGAAGGACGACACCTTCTGCCCCCTGGGGTTCACACTGCCGCTGGGGGGAAGGACGACACCTTCTGCCCCCTGGGGTTCACACTGCCGCTGGGGGGGAAGGACGACACCTTCTGCCCCCTGGGGTTCACACTGCCGCTGTGGGGGAAGGACGACACCTTCTGCTCCCTGTGGTTCACACTGCCGCTGGGGGGGAAGGACGACACCTTCTGCACCCTGGGGTTCACACTGCCACTGGGGGGAAAGGACGACACCTTCTGCCCCCTGGGGTTCACACTGCCGTTGGGGGGGGAAGGACGACACCTTCTGCCCCCTGGGGTACACACTGTCGCTGGGGAGGAGAATTAGTTGGAGTATTCCACGTGGAGCGGTTTCTGTTTCTGGGACAGTCTCTCTGCATGTGGCCCTGCTGGTTACACGTGTGGCACCTGATGTACCGTGGAGGGGTTTGGTAGCTCCCACCACCCGGACGCAGTGCTGGGGGGGGGTTAATGGTGGGAGGTGGGTTAGCAGCTCCCAAGATGGACCGCTCCTGTGCCCGCTGCTTTTCCATTATGTATTTGTGGACATCTGTCATTAACCATTCCAAGGTTTTTATGGGAAGCGTACCTGGGAAAAAGGCCAGTCTGCTTTGGAGTTCTCTTCCAAACTCAGTCTGTGGGGTAATAAGAGGTACTGTAACCATGAGTTCCTTTCTGTCTGCATCCCTGTAGTCCGCGGCCGCCTCCTCCTCCTCATGATGGAACGCTGTCCGAAAACTAGCCTGTTCCATCCTGCTGTAGCCAGGGGCGCTGTACGGATACTAGCGTTGCCCTCAATTTGTACTCCACGGAATGGTGTCTCCTGTAGCTGTCCTTCTGACCTTGGGAACAATTCTGCCACTTGCCACCAAATGTAACGGAACTGGAACACGCAGTCCAATATCTCCTCTGGTATACGGTAAAATACCCAAGAGGCACTACAGTTTCACCATTCCCGACCTTCCATATTGGACGACACACAATTTGGGAGTCAAATGAGTACTGACTTTATTTTGTTATGTGCAAAAATATTTATACACATCTCTTCCCACAGGCAATCCACATCCCCCATAGTTGGCCACACAATACACATAAAGAGAACAATAGGTGTGGAAACCCCCCCCCCCTCCCCTGAGGCTCCTTGATACAATCAGACAATGATTAAATCGGCCGTCTCTGTTCTTATGTTTGAGAATGAATAAACGTTCTTATCTGTAACAGGATTATCTCTCCTGCCAAGGTCTGCACCAGCCGGGGGCCAATATTCTGCAGAGCATAAACCAACCTACATACAGTATATTACTAGGATCATATTTCAACCAAGAATTAAATAACCATAAACAGGGTAAAACAGTGATGTGTTCCGTTACAATATATATATATATATTGTAATAAAGTGCAGCAGTAATCCAAGATAACCTACAACACAGTACATCAGGGAAGATATATAAGCTGCAGATGGAGCAAAGCCATATACCCTGGACTGACATAGAAAAGGTTAATCCAAAATCTTCAGTCTAATTAAGCCAACACCTGACCCTGCTCATGAGCAGTTAAAAAGGCTGCTCAGTGAAGTTTGCAGTCTCTGCCTAGCAGTCTGAGGAGGAGGGTGTCACTGAGAGACTTTCCTAAAGGAGAGAGCGGCCCGCTTCTGTTCAGGAGAAATCAAGCTGAGTAACGAGCCATCCAAAAGCCCCCACCCCCCATTCCTGATAAACCAGATACAACTTAGAGGATAAAAGGTTGGTGCCAAATACATATTATTTTCATCATACCCAGAAAAAGGATTACAAATGCCCCAGGGAGAAGAGAGTATTAGGAAAGAGTAATCATCCCTCATCACAAGAGGGTGACAAGGGTCCCTGGGGTG
Organism: Discoglossus pictus; assembly: GCA_027410445.1. NCBI lineage: Eukaryota > Metazoa > Chordata > Amphibia > Anura > Alytidae > Discoglossus > Discoglossus pictus. Next base: position 6,042,810 of record CM050163.1, read on the forward strand.
AAGCATAAGGGAGAGAAGGGTGGGCCCTATGCTTCAGCCGCTATTGACAGAGAGAGAAGATGAAAAAGGTCCTCAAGAGATCCAAGAAAGAAGCAGAGAGCTTACACTGTGGACAGTATAATTTTACCTGCAGGCCGAGAAGCGGTCTCAGGGCGAGTCAGGGTGTTCCAGGTTATAGTAAGCCCGTTTATGTAGAATTTTATTTTGTTGCTGAGGATAAGCACTATTTTTCTTTCTGTTTGTACTGACAAAATAAAACAGCAGTAAAACAAAGCTTCTGACAAACCTGCTGTGTTTTCCTCCATAAATAAGTTAAAGAGCAAGGAGAACAGGACGCAACCCCCCCCCCCCCCCGTCAGAAGGGGGCGCTCTGTTACAATATATATATATATATATATATATATATATATATACATACACATACATATACAGTAGACTCTCGACAGTTAACCAATTCAATGTTATCTGAACGCAGAAAGGCATGAGTGACTGAGCAAGTGTTGGCGTTACATTCCCCGGGTTCAGCACTGTACCGTCCAGACGAACGTACCTGTGTGGAAGTGAGGAGTGAAAGCTGCTGCTGGTAGAACAGCCATCACTGACAAATACACTTAGCAGGGCATCTTGTGTGCAGCTAATCTAGGTCTCTTTTCTATGCAACTCTCAAGCAAACAGAAACTACATTTATCCGGCATCTACCAATCCCCATGGGTGCTGGATAACGGAGAGTCTACTGTATATATAAAAGTAGTAAATATTTCTGAAGAAAAAAAAAACATTTCAAAGAATAAACGAGAACAATTTTCATTTAAGCAAATATTCTGTATCCCTTATGGCTGCCACCAATTCATTGTGTTACACATATAATATCTATCCCAGTCCCTGTATAAATAATGTATCACTCACCATCACTGATATTTACAGGAATTTCCTCCTCTTTAATCTCCCGGGAAGTCCTCATATTTGTCTCTTCTTCTTGATCAGACTCCAAGAGAATTGATGGTGTCACTTTGTCACGGTCTATACAAAATAAACATGAGATGGTCACACGCTGGGATTTGTTACATGTCTTTATGGTCAGTACAGAACAAGGGGTGGATATTATGGGGGCTTCAGAACTGACAAATCTCCCATTATCATACAGAGAATGCAAAGTAACCAGATAAATATTAGTATAGGTCATCCATATACATTATATTAGGGGTGAGAAAGTTTGGTCCTGGAGACACCACACAGGCCTGGATTTGAAGATATAGCTGATGCTCACAGATGAGTTACTCAGGATCTAAGCTATTAAAGTTAGTTCGTCCTCCGGTTGAGAACCTCTAATGGTGTTTTTTTGTTTATGCAAATAAGGGATTAGTCTCCTTAAGGGTGGTGGGGAACTGCAGATGTGGATCCCTTGCTCACTGTGCCTTAGGGAGTTCAGGTACACCTCACTAACGAAGCCTGATGTAGGCTGAAATGTACGTCTGGGGTTTGCTGTTTCTCCTGTTTAGGGTAGAATTGCCTTGTAGTTCGGGGCTGGGTCACTCTTTTGAGTGGGACCAGACTGATATAGTACACAATATTTCTCCCTGTGAAGGGCACAAGTGAGCTAAAATAGGTTGCTCTCAGAGTAGCTTATCATGTCCCTAGAACTAAACTATTATGGTTAGTTCGTTCTCTGCTTAAGCACCTCTAACTTAGTTTTTTGACTAAATAAGTGATTGCATCACCTGTGCGCATCAGCTCAAATCCAGGCCTGTGTGGGGCTCTCCAGGACCAAACTTGCCCAAAGCTGCATTATATGATAACAATCCACACCAGATCATCACCTGGTCTCTTATGAGAGAAGGGGTTAAAATATTCTGCTGATGAAGGGGTTAACATATTTTGCTGACACATAGCCTAACCATAATATCATGTGCCTATCCTTGGGATTTTTTTCGACCTTACTAAAACACAAAACATTTCTAGTTGTTCTAAGAAACAGAAAATACCTGATTATATGTCCTTGTACCGACTAACGTGAACTGTGAAAATCGCTCTAATATCCGCCTTCTTTTGCAAGTATAAATTCTATGCAATGACGTAGCAATAAACGGAATTAGTACTGAGACTGATTGTGTGTGTGTTACATCCAGTACGAGTTCTACAGAATTCTGTTTGGGCCCTGTGTTTCCAAGCCGCCAACTACTGATTAGGAAGCCCCAACAAACTGGTGTCAGACAAGTGGGATACAGAGATCGAAGTACGACGGAGTGGGTGAGTAGAGTGACTTGTGTCTATTTGCACCTTCCTTTGCTCCCACTCTTGTCGTCCTTTGTAAACTGTATACAAGTAAATAAGTTGGGCACACACTCCCTGCGGTAGGGAGAATTAAGAATTAAGTCTTTGGTAGACTGTAGGTATTATCCCTAAAAGGTAGGGAGACTCTCTAAGGAAGAGAGTGTAAAATTAGGCCTCTGGAATGCCATATATATATCAAGGATATATATATATATATATATATATTATTCCTAAGGTGGGAATAGAAAGGATAAAATTGATATAAATATATACTTGACGGCTTGGTTTACAGTGCCCAAAATCCGCTTTTGCTTGCTCATTAATTTTGCTGTATTGCTGTGCTGTTAAGATAAGAAATGTTTTTTTATTCTGTGTAAAAACCAGGAAGTAAGGTCTCTGGACACTGTAAGACGCACCGTCTCTGTGTCTAGGTGCAACCCGTTAACTCGAGAATATCTTTCGGAACTGTCCGAGCTATTTCAGCTCAGTGCAGACGAATCCTGTTCTCGGATTAAAAAACTGTGATAGCAAATAAGGTTACGTTGTCTATTGAGACAACCACCTAAAGTTTTTTTTAGAAGGATAGTTGTAAATGGTTACTTCCCAGTCTAAACAATACCCAAAGCTGTCATATGTAATTATATACACAGCGTAACATCAGGTCCCGTGAAAGAGCAAACGAGATAAGAACACAGAAATATTAAGGAACTTTTTCTTTACATACATTTATATAATATTCTGATTGCTTTTGTTTATAAAGTAGATGGATTGTCTTGTGTTTTGCTGCAAATAAATTTGTGAGTGTTTGCTGTACTTTCTTTTCTTTGCAATACAATTGAGAAATGCAGGTTAGAGAATTTTTGTCTGTGTCTTTAAGGCTGTGTCCACCACTGAAATATATTTCTAAAGCCGGCATATATGTAAAAAAAGGAAATCTTTTTCCAGAAATATGTAACAGTGGAGGATTTATGGTCTATCTTGTTTGTAAGTGTAAGACAATGTGTTTATTCTATTTTAAAGCTTGCTAACACTTATCTCTGCGTCCCAAAAAAAAAAAAAAAGGCTGTGAATTTCTGTCTCCTTGCAGAAAATTCTTAAGGTCTTATTTAGTTTGGATAAGATGTGTATGGAATTTTGTTGCTGAACTTTTTAAGGTGGATTTCAGTATTGGTAGTTATATGTTTGTGGAGATGTCTCAGGAAGTGTTAGTTGGAAATTATTGTAAGTTAAGTACGGGACTAAAGCGAATAGTTCCTAGAATGTTATAGTAAGTGATTTGGAAGAGAGATTTTGTATGTGAATTTGATCCAAAATGGAGTTTGTTTTTGAATAGATTGCAAATAGTAAATACGGAAAGAGAAAACAGGCAGCCCTTAACCCCCGAATTAATCCTTCTACATATATGATGTATCTGAAGTGAATGTGTCAAGGACACCATAACTCAGACTGACATCAGACTTCTTATACAGACTTTTAGACTCCGATACAGAGTCAGGATGGAATTGGGCTAACGTCCCTTCCATTACGTGACAATGACTTTAGATTTGTCCAGGATTTAAGGGCAATTAATTACTTAGTCATCCCAATTGCCCCGATTGTCCCTGATATCACTGCTCTCATTACGGCCATTTCCTATGACGCCACTATATTTATTATTATTGATTTATCAAACGCATTATTTTTGGTCCCATTGGACCTTGAGACACAACTACTTATGGTTTTCACTTTTTTGATGGGTGCCAAATAATATGGGCCCGTCTTCCCCTAAGGCTACGTGGATTCACCAGCTGCTTACTCACTGGTGCTCCAACAATACCTTGCGGTCATGGACCCGTGTCATGGTTCTGTCCCCATTCAGTACGTCAAAAGGACCTACTGTTTGGTATGTACTCCTAACGGGGAAGCCAAAAAGACAGGATTCACTCAGTCTGCTACAGCACCTAGCAGCTGAAGGTCACAAGTTAACTAAAAACAAAATACAAATGGGGGCAACACATGTTGATGATTAATTATTGCAGGCAATGGATCCCTGAATGCTCACTATGACTCCATTTTACGTACGGCTGCTAAGGGGGACAGCCCAGAGCATATTCAGTGGACTCCAGACATGACTAAAGCTTTTGTGACCTTAAAAGTTAGCATTATGCAGGCTCCCATTTTAGGACTACCTGATTATTGTAAACTTTTTCATTTGTATGCAAGGGACAACTGTAAAACCATGGCCACGGTCTGTGCCCAAGACCACGGAGGTAGTATGTGTCCCGTTGCATTATTTTCCAAAGTAGTCCCTACTCCGGTCCAGGGGATGCTGGCGTGTCTCCAAAAAAACATTTGGTTCCTTGCGATGTGGCCGTACTGAAAGCACCCCCCCCCCCCCTTCAGCTATTCTGGCAGAAGGAATGATAGAGAGAAGCTGCAGCTGCAACCCAAGCCCAGCACCAACCCCCCCCCCCCTTGCATCCAGTAGTACACTGGAAACGAAACTAGTAAAACTGATAACACATAGCAAGTACAAAGAATCGCAATGATTTTATATCTAGAGGTAATGCTTTAGCTGACAGGGTAGCAACAGTTGCAAGTGTCATTTTTGCATCAGAATCTTAAAATTACACGGCCAGACATACATACAAAGACATATACAGTGTCCACAGAATAACTCTACAGTACCTAACAAAGCATTACATGAGTATTTGGCTCCACCCACAGCTTCATTCACCTATTTAAAATTGATCTTACTCATATCCCAAAGACAGGATCAAAGCAATTGTACCTGTTGGTGATAGTAGACCAGTTCTCACGGTGGCCTGAGGCCTTTGTAACACAAAGAGAGGATGCTAAGACGGTAGCTATAATGTTAACTACCGAGGTAATACTGAGATATGGATGCCCATTGCAAATTAATTCTGATAATGGACCAGCCTTTATCTGTGCGGTAATTAAGGAACTGGTACAATGGCTACAGATAACCTGGAAGTTCCATATCCCTTACCATCCTCAGAGTTCATGCATAGTGGAAAGAATGAACCGCACTATTAAGAAGAAACTTACAAAGGCCCCTGCAGGTACATGGGTGAACTGGCAGAAATACTTATCTGCCATTCTAGCAGAAATTAAGATGACTCCTAACAAGTCTATTAAATTGTCCCCTTTTTGAGATTCTAATGGGAAGACCATTTCCAATTCCTTGGTAAAAAGGCCCACTTGTAATTATGTCTGGTGATCTTGATCTTATAAGAGAACAATATGTGCAACAATTGATTGATAAATTGAATGGCATCTATGGTGATGTGTCTTCTCGCTTTCCTTTACCCTCATAGGAACCAACACATCCGTTCCAGCCAGGTGACCTCGTCTGTGTCCAACAACTGAACAGAGCAAAGAAGGGAGGCTTCCCATTCAGACCACCGACTACCGATGTAGCAGTAACCAGGACAGCCGTCCTCACTGACTCACAGGACATCTGGATCCGTGCATCACGTCTGAAGCTGTGTCCAAAGAGGGGTGAAGCAGGTGACAAAGTCCCCGTGAAAGCGATTGAAGACAGCGATAATAAAAATGTCAAACCTACTTCTGCATCCACAGAATGCATGCAAGAACTTTCTTCTGTTGATGTGCATTATGCTCCTGATTTATTTGCCCTTATGGACATTTCTTAATTGCCATTATGACCCAGACGAACTGGGACCACTAAAGTCTGTTTGTGGTAAAAACAATAACACTCACACCAATACTAGTTCACCTCATAGGCACAAGAGATCCACACGTGATAACACAATTATACAAAATCATCCCTGGGAACGTAATACATTACAAGGATATGCTTACTCCTTTAACATTTCCAATTGCTCGGTAAGTGCACACGTTGTTACACATGGGGAAATGGGTATGCCTCTATTTGGCCTTCCAGCAGAAAACTTCACTCAAAGCCACATACTGTATATTACAATGGCAGTACACAACCCCGAAAATGGAATTTCTTTACTTATGTACAATCAGCCACACCACTTATCTCTATATGGATGCAACACCTCATACGCACGTATTTCCCATCAAAATATAATAAGAGTGTATAATTTATGTTAACTCACACTAACCCAGGGTATAACTGTTTTAGGGCCCGAAGAAAATGTAAATCTGTTGGTTGGTCCACTTGCTCCAATACCACACTTATTTTTATAGGACCTCCTCCCTTTCTGACCTGTACAAGAGTTGTACACCTTGGAGCTATAGTGGTCCCGGATGTCCCTACTTATTTTCTCTTTTACATACTATATCAATTAATGGTACTGGTTGTAGCGACACTAATGGATCCGTGTCTAATCTCTTCCACCTTAGGCCACCTGCTCCAGTCATTTCGATGGCTGCCCCCTAATTGAGTGGGCAGTTGTTATTTAGGTCAAGTAATCCCATATATACACACAACCCCAACACTTCCACAAGGCCGCATCAGAACCATGAGGGATATAGAGCAGAAGAGCGAGTGGAAAATATTCCTAGACACCCTAGGTATAACCTTCCCATATGTAGGCGTAGGGAAACTACATGTAGAACTATCCATCCTTTCTCTACTAGTACAGAGGGCCTTAAATAGCTCTGCTGAAGCAATTGAGAAACTAAACTAGGAGCAGGTGCAAATTTAGAATGGTCACTTTGTAGAATAGAATGGCTTTAGATTATGTTTTAGCTTCCAAAGGCGGTCTGTGTGCTTTAATAGGTAAAGAATGTTGTTCTTATATTGATGATAATTCTGTTTACTCTGTCATTACTTCCCTTGTATTCCTTTGTGCTTTTATTACATGCTGCAAGGCTTTATTCCTAAGAATTTTCAGCTAAGTGTGATCTAAGAGGGGAATGAAGGGGTTAAAATATTCTGCTGATGAAGGGGTTAACATATTTTGCTGACACATAGCCTAACCATAATATCATGTGCCTATCCTTGGGATTTTTTCCGACCTTACTAAAACACAAAACATTTCTAGTTGTTCGAAGAAACAGAAAACACCTGATTATATGTCCTTGTACCGACTAACGTGAACTGTGAAAATCGCTCTAATATCCGCCTTCTTTTGCAAGTATAAATTCTATGCAATGACGTAGCAATAAACGGAATTAGTACTGAGACGGATTGTGTGTGTGTTACATCCAGTACGAGTTCTACAGAATTCTGTTTGGGCCCTGTGTTTCCAAGCCGCCAACTACTGATTAGGAAGCCCCAACAATGAGACCAGAATCAAACATTCTCCAAACGTCAATCAGAGTATGAAAGTGGGTATGCAGCAAAGAGAAGAGGGGTGGGGAGAGATAGGGCACCAATTCGTAGTGCAAAATAACCAATATATTGTAATCCCAAACCCTTGTTCACAGATCAGTAGGTAAAGCTCTCACCTTTTCTAACCTCAGTCTATGAGGTATATTATAGACTTCCCAACACTTGTTGGCTAGGTTGGTACTTCTTTCCTCCGTGAGCGTCTTATCTCATTGCGAGGCCAGTAAGGAGGAGAGGCTCCCATTGTGGGGCACACAGCATTGCCAGGCTTCACTTTTTATTGCCGTTATTTTTGACGGGCAAGTTGCTTGTAATAATAATAATGACCACAAGAGAAAGGGTAATATAAAGGTTATTTTCTATGAATACAAAATCTTAAGATATTAGGGAAACATTGTTCCTCATGTAGACATCTTTGTATATAATGCAAGCTTTCTCCTGGTCCTGGCATATTGTTACTGCATCCTTCGCTGACACCATATTATATATTATATTAACTCTGTAAGTATTCACACTATAGGTATATAGAGGTATAAATCTTTAAGATGGAATACAAATGAATTCCATAAATTCCATAATATAATAATAAAGATTATGTGATGGTGTGTCACCAGAGGGCAGTAGAGAGCCCTTCAAGACTTCTCCCCAGGATTGAGATGGTTTAGAAGCACCTTAAAAAGCTTGGGTGCAGCTGCAATCAAGACCTGCTGCTCCCTCCAGGTGGAGAGTTGTTTGACAGAGGTGGAGTGTTGTGGAAGTGTGCAGGGCTGCTGTCAGCGACCGCACTGAAAGCTAATGGACCAAAGCCAGAAGCTTTGAAGAGAGAGCCTGCAGATAAGAGGAACAGAAAGTCCCCGAAGGAGGGATCTGCTTAGGAAAGAGAGGCTGGAGATACAGAGCCTGAGAGAGAGGTGAGAGAGAAAGACACCTCTACTGCCTATGTTTGTACTGTATGTTTGTACTTCTTAGCAAGACAGTGAGGGAACTAGGATTTTGTTTCTGCCTTCAGTTTTATGTTATATGCTGTCAAAACAATCAGTAAAGTGTGGTTAAATATTTAAAGAGCTTCTGCGTCCTGCATTTTATTGAAAAACAAGGCACGGATCCCGAGAGTGACAGTGAATCTGTCACATTATGGTGGCAGTGGTGGGATAGAAAATTGTCTGTGTTTAAGAAGACAGCCCACAGTACAGGATAATAATGGAGGAACTATTGAAAGCCCTGGTAAATTCCACTACATGCCAGAAAGTGGGCGGAGCTTGTGTGCAAGAAAACCAGCAGAAATGGGTGAAAGAAATTGCAGAGGACAGAGCCCATACTGCAAAAGATGATAGACTATGAGATGCTGCTGCATGTCTTAGAGGCCACAGAGAAATGGACAATCAGAAGAGGATATAATCTGCATGAGTGAGGCCACAGAGCAGAGGCGGAGACAAGCAGAAGAGGACAGAGTCCAAATGAAAGAGTTTTTGAAAGCACAGAAAGTGCAGCTACAGCAACTGAAGTCTGCAACTAATACTGTGGTTACAGAAGCAAGTGGAAGCATGAATTCTAATCGCTTCCTAAAACGGATGACCGCTCGGGATGACATTAAAACATATCTCCTGAACTTTGAGATGATTGCCACTAGGGAAGGTTGGCCTAAAAAGCACTGGGCAACAATCCTTGGTTCATATCTGTGTGGAGAAGCACAGAGATAATAATAACAAATACAAAATCCATGATTGGATTTGGAAATAAAAAATTGGCTAGATGTAGAGAATTTTGTTGCCACAGTGACATTTGCCAAATATCTACAACCCACTTTGGAGGGGCAACAAAAATTCTTACCATGTGATTGTATGTGTGTATTTTTATAGCAAAAGACTGTTATTGCAATATTTTTGGAGTCCCATAAAATCGATTATAATATGATCAATTATAATATGATCCATCCGATCAAAATTCAATTTTAATTATCCTTGATCATATATCATATATATGTGGAGCTATGATGGTGGCAATTTACAACTGGTCTATAGTGGCCCTTATGTTTGCTAGTTGGACTGGATAATAGGGTTATTTGGGCTAAATCCCTTTCTTCCATTCAGGGGACACTTTACTATATAATATGGAGTTATTTATGGTCCACATTATATATATTTTGCCAGTATTGTTAATAGATAACCAGTTTCCTGGGTATTCTATATATTTTGCCAGTGTTTTAATAAATGCCCCGTTTCCCGGGTGTTCTATATACTATTGCAGGGTAAGTCCATACTCACTGCGGTATATTATACTGGCTGGGAGATCTTATTGCATGCTATATCTTATTCCATATTAGATCACAAATTGCTTTCTTGATTTATTTATCCATCAATTACAGCTTCCATAAATATTGGATAAGGACAGGTAAGGGACACATACACGCACACATACAGCACACTGGTACTAAGATGCCTACGTGCTCCTAGCACATGGACGCACGTAGCGTCATCAACGCCTGACGCGTTTCGATGTAATGACGTCTTTTTTTAAAGGACTAGGCTGTTGGGCCGTAGGATCCGCCTTTTTAAGCATTCCCATTTCCACTGTAATGTGTTCACATGACTATTCGGGGTGTGAACTATGTCCTTGCTTGTTTTTATAATGCTATATCCTTGTATATCCCTATATCTCTCAATCGGTGTCATGTCAATAGAGAAAGCTTATAATACTGATTGTTATGAAAAATCCATATACACTAAATGTGTAAATATGTGTATTATCTGAATATGGAGACTAACTTCCTAGGTTCATAAAGAGCACATTCGGGTGGATTATGTGCATTCCCTTTGTTCATTTCTCTTCTTCTACAAGTATGCATGGTTAAATGCATGGCAATACCCAAATAGTTCCTAATCATACCCAATATATATTTGTTACGTTGTGATAAGAACTGAATCATAATTCCCTTACGTGTGTACATAATGCATGTGCTGTTTAACAATGTGCGTACTTTAATATAAAACTGATTGAATTATGTGATCCAGTTGTTAAATATAAAATAAACTGAAATAAGGGTGAACATTCAATATTACCTTCACTTGTCAAGTGAACTTATGAAAATAATCTAATATAGTGATCCTATACTTTAAATCAAAAGCTCCATAATAATAAAAGAGCAAAAGTGACTGAGACTTGATTACCCGCAAGGTGACTACTATAAATTAAGTATAATATGGTATGTAGGGATATAATAGTCTACCTACAAACCTTTATATATTCTTGTGTATTATAGAGGTGTGCTTAAAGAAGGCCCATGATCATTAATTATGGCCCAAGAGGTAATACTGTATATTGGATGTTATTAATGGTATGAGAGGAAGTGTGGTATAAGAGCTACTAACCTTAGGAAGATGGACACTAAGTACAAATGGGGGGCTAGTCCTAAATGATGGTCTATAGAAACTTGGACAGGATTCAAACCACTCATAAAAAAGGGGTATAAGTGAAACCCTCATTTAACCCCTTGGGAGATAAGGCTCCAAGCTTGTATATCCAGCGTGCCTCATGTTGTAAAAGTTTTTTCTCTATATCTCCAAGTCTTTGACCTAAATGCACTTTTTTCAATATTGTAAATGATAGAACTTCGCTTACACCCCTATGGTAATGTCCTACGTGATGAGCAATTGGGGTGTCCAAAGCATTTTTAATAGAATACACATGTTCCCCTATTCGTCTACGTAGTTGGCGCCTTGTTTTGCCTACATAGATCTTATTACAGATACAAGTGGCAACATAAATAACATTTATTGAACAACAATTGGTAAATTCTTCTAATACAAATTTCTCCCCACTTCTTGAATGGTAATATATTTTTGTGGGTTTAATGTATTTGCAGAACTTGCATTTCCCACATCTAAAGCATCCTGCGGGTGGCTTTAAACAAGTGTTACTAGAACGTTGTTCCTTAAAGTGGCTATGAACTAGCATGTCTTTTAGGTTTCTTCCCCTTCGGTATGTAATGGATGCCTTGGATGGTAATATCCCCTCTAGATCTTCATCACTTTTTAATATACCCCAATGTTGTGACATAATATCAGTCACCATATTGGAGTCAATACAAAAAAAAAAAAAGATCTCTCTCACTTTTTTTCTCCTCTTCATCTTCTACTGCCTCTCTCTCAGACTTTCATTTGCAGCCTATCCATATCACCCCCCCAATAATATAACCATCTCACCTCTTCCAATCACAATCTCATTCCCTCCCCAACACTCATAAGCAGAAACATCACTGTAAGTCCCACTCCCATTTTCACTCACTCCTCCTTCTCCTAGCTGCTGGAGACATATCACATAACCCAGGTCCCTCCCTCATTTCTACCTGCTTTCAGCCACGTTCTGCTCCAAGGGCAGAAAACACCAGAAAAAAACAGAATTTGATACCCCTCACTTGTCACAAACCCTCCACTCTACCTTTCTCCTGCGCTCTCTAGAACACACAATCTGCAATAAACTCACATTCACTCACAATCTTTTCATTACCAATTCCCTCAATCTACTGGCTCTTACTGAAACCTGGCTCTCCTCTTCTGACACTGCCTCCCCTGCAGCACTCTCGCATGGGGGTTTTCACCTCAGTCACACACCTAGACCTGGTGGTGTGGGTGTATTACTTTCTTCTCGCTGTACATATCACTTCATACCCCATCCCATCCCTCCAATTTTCGTTTTTTGAAGCTCATACTATCCGCCTCTTCTCTCCTATCTCTCTACGTGTTGCTGTAATCTATCGGCCCCCAGGTACTCCGTCTCAATTTCTCGATCACTTTTCCGCCTGGCTCCCACACTTTCTTTCCTCCAACATTCCCACACTGATACTTGGTGACTTCAACATTGCCACTGACACTCCCACCACCCCAGCAGCCGCCAAACTACTTGCACTCACCTCTTCCCTCGGCCTCTCACAACTTACAGATTCTTCAAATCACCATGCTGGACACTCTCTTGACCTTATTTTTACCAATATCACCTATACATCCAACCCAGTCATCCACCCTCTCCCTCTATCTGACCATCACCTCCTTACCTTCAACCTCACCACATCTTCCTCCCATCACTCCTCTCCAACCCCAGCCACAATAACCCACAGAAACCTGCAAGAACTCGACCCTACCCAACTCTTCACCGTGCTCCAACCTCTTCTCAGCACTATCACCAACCCCAACTGCCCTGACACTGCCAACTCACACCACAACTCTACTCTCTCTTCCACCCCATAACTACACGCAAACCATTTTACACATAAAATTCAATCTATATGAAATAAACTCTCCTCTCACCGTGGCTCACACACTCCACCCTCTCAACTAACCAACAACACCCAATCTATTCCCCTCCCCATTTCCACACCCACTTTGAACTATTTTACTCCTGCAACAGAGGATGAAGTCTCCATCCTAATATCATCCTCTCACCTCACCACCTGTTCTTCGGATCCTATTCCATCTCAGCTCATCCCTCCCCTCTCTACTACACTAATCCCAGCTCTCACACACATCTTCAACCTTTCCCTAAACATTGGCACGTTTCCATCATCTCTAAAACATGCCATAGTTACACCCACTCTCAAGAAACCCTCATCCGATTCTGACGTTGCATCTAACTACAGCCATATCTCTCTGCTTCCCCTGGCTTCCAAACTTCTGGAGCGGCTCGTCTATAACCGCCTTACCAGTTTCATCTCCTCTAACTCTCTTCTGGGCACTTTCCAATCCGGCTTTCGGCCCCAACACTCCACTGAGACAACCCTCATAAAAGTCACCAATGACCTGCTCACCGCCAAGTGTAAAGGCCACTTTTCTATTTTGCTTCTTCTGGATCTCTCTGCCGCCTTTGACAGAGTTGACCATCCGCTTCTACTCCACATTCTCTCCTCCCTCGGCATTCAAGACACTCTCTTGTGGTTCTCATCATACCTCCAAGAACGATCATTTAGCGTCTCCTTCTCTGGCCCATCTTCTCCTCCTCACCCCCTGTCTATTGGTGTACCCCAAGGATCAGTCCTAGGCCCCCTCCTCTTCTCCATCTACACATCCTCACTCGGAACTCCAAAAGAAATTATTTTGGGTTCCAGTACCATCTCTATGCAGATGACACCCAAATCTACCTCTCAGCACCAGATCTATCCCCCTCTCTTCTAGCACACGTCGTCTCCGACTGCCACTCTAGTATATCCTCTTGGAAGTCCGCCCACCATCTGAAACTCAACATGTCTAAGACTGAACTCCTAATCTTCCCACCCTCTGCTACAGCTTCAATTCCTCACATCTCTCTCTCTGTCAACAATGCCATTATCACTCCAACCTCTCAAGCCCGTTGTCTCTGGGTTCTACTGGACCCTACCCTCTCTTTCATTCCACACATACAGTCTCTAACCAAATCCTGTCTTTTCCATCTAAAAAACATATCCAAAATACGCCATTACCTTACACAAGACACTACTAAGATTCTAATACACTCTCTCATCATTTCTCGTCTTGACTACTACAACTGGCTCCTTGTTGGCCTGACCATCACTCGCCTCTCCCCACTTCAGTCCATAATGAATGCCTCCGCCAGACTCATCTTCAGTACACATCGTTCAGTGTCGGCAGCTCCTCTTTGTCAATCACTTCCCTTAGCTTCCAGAATAAAGTTTAAAATCTTGACACTAATTATAAAGCCCTCAAAAACAGCGCACCCCCATACATCTCTGCTTTCTCGCGCTGCCACTATTCTCTGGAACTCCTTGCCTCGCTTCACCACACTATCCTCCTGCCTTAAATCAAAACATCAATAAAAAAGCACCTCTTTAAAGAAGCCTATAACGTTCCTCATTAACATGCTCAGCGCTACTCTCTCCCTACTTTACCACACACAAGCTTTAACCTTTAGATTGTAAGTCTGCGAGTTTCAATCCTGCGCTGTGCTTTAGGGAAATTGCTATGGACACCGGATTCCAAGCTCAAAGACAGGGCCCTCCATTCATTGCAATGTGTGAATCTTGAACATGTCATCCCGTAGCGCTATACATAAGTTAAGTTACAGGCAATATGTTGGCGCGTTACAAATAAACAATAATAATAATAATACCCAAAAGCCATAATACCTATGTATATATATATATATATATATATATATATATATATATATATATATATATATATATATATATATAGCAAATATTTCACATATGGTGGGCTAAGAGTGATAGAAGCCTTCCACCGTATAAAGTAAAGTAGTACAAATAAGAAATAGTACATTAGTGATTCCACTTGAATGTCTAAAAATAAGTTGATAAAAACTTATTTCCTGCTCAAATTTCTCAGAAACACAGTATATGCACTGCAATCTGGGAAAACTGGGCGGGACATGCAAATGAGGCCACATAATGCACCATCACTCTGTCAATCCAAACCATTTTAAACATGGCTCCTTTAAAGCATATGCTTACTGTATATATATATAGATATACAGTCAGGTCCATAAATATTGGGACATCGACATAATTCTAATCTTTTTGGCTCTATACACCACCACAATTAATTTGAAATGAAACGAACAAGATGTGCTTTAACTGCAGACTTTCAGCTTTAATTTGAGGGTATTTACATCCAAATCAGGTGAACGGTGTAGGAATTACAACAGTTTGTATATGTGCCTCCCACTTTTTAAGGGACCAAAAGTAATGGGACAATTGGCTGCTCAGCTGTTCCATGGCCAGGTGTGTGTTATTCCCTCATTATCCCATTTACAAAGAGCAGATACAAGCTCCAGTGTTCATTTCAAGTGTGCTATTTGCATTTGTTGCTGTTAACTCTCAATATGAGATCCAAAGAGCTGTCACTATCAGTGAAGCAAGCCATCATCAGGCTGAAAAAACAAAACAAACCCATCAGAGAGATAGCAAAAACATTAGGTGTGACCAAATCAACTGTTTGGAACATACTTAAAAAGAAAGAACGCACCGGTGAGCTCAGCAACACCAAAAGACCCGGAAGACCACGGAAAACGACTGTGGTGGATGACCGTAGAATTATTTCCCTGGTGAAG